>OU898279.1:164541479-164895648 GCA_918026665.1 Diabrotica balteata
TATTTCCAAATACAAGTATTAAACAATTTAAGTGTTAATTAAAGGTAGTGTGTATGTAATAGAAAAAAAAATATAGACTTGCAAGTTCGTCCTTTGGCCTACATCAGTGTGTATTGAATAAAGTTTACTCTCTAACATCTTTTCTGAACCATAAAATTTAAATTCAGTAATTTCTGGATGACTGAATTAAGAAACTTGTTTAGGGATGTTGATGACGTTTGAGTGATCCTTTTATCATAACGACCACATTCAACGTCAAACTAAAGATGGTTCTAGATAACTGGTCCTCATAAGACACTCAACTCTCACGTATGGATCTACACCCGTTCTACACCCAGGGCAACTAGATTGGAGTGGATCCATAACCTCTTTTAATTTGTAGACCGAGCAATGCTAATTGGAAAGCTTCGTTCATCACGTAACCAAACCCCCGTCATTTCTTCTTCTTGAAGTTCTATCTACTGTCGGAGGTTGGATATCATAACGGGTATGGTCACTTTGTTGGCTGCTGCCCTTAAAAGTTGTAGTGAACTACAGTTAAACCATTCTCTAAGGTTCCTCAGCCAGGAGATGCTAGCTGAGGAACCTTAGAGTCTTCTTTCTATGCTTCTTCTTCCTTGGATCCTTATTTGCATAATAATTCTCAGCAGCTCATATTTTTCTCATCTTGATATGTGACCCAAATACTTTAGTTTTCTTCTTTTTATGCTGTTTATAATTTCTAATTCCTTATTTAGACGTCGTAGTAGCTCAGCATTGGTAATCCTTTGAACCCACAGAATTTTTAATATTCTTCTGTAACACCACATTTCGAACGCTTCTATTTTTATTATGTGTTGTTTCTTCAATGTGTAAGCTTCCATTCCGTATAGTAAGATAGAAAATATGTAACATCTTAAAGCCCTCAAGCTGAGATGCAACTGAAAGTCTCTGTTGGTAAGCATTGTCTTCATTTTCACAAATGCTTGCCTAGCAGTTTCAATTCGGACTTTGATTTCTCTGCTTTGGTCATTTTTGTCATCAACCCAGGTTCCCAGATATTTGTATGTCTTTACTTTTTCTATTTGGGTTTGATTTAGCCTAATTCCTGCCATGTGGAATCGGCCAAAGCCAAACCTGTCTTACTCGAGCTTGTATATCAGTTGACCACTGGTCAACTTATCATCAATGGACCACTGACAATTGGTAAGATTAAAATCTCCCACGATACATAACTTCTGGATATTCTGGATACTTTTCAGCTAGATTATCTACATCTACATTCTGCAAATTCGACATATTTCGCAATGATACTACGTGGTGGAAAGTTGGCAGTTGCAAAGAAAAACTTGATGTCGATGTGTCCAATCTCAATCTTGACAAACAGATGTTCGATATTTTGAGTCGCTGACAAACGAACACTGGTTATGGTTTTCCGGGTAGCTACAAGCACTCTACCTCTTTTGAAGGTACTTGTTTCTGAGGATCTATCTCTTCTATATATGTTGTAGTTACACATTTGCGCTCTTTATATCATCTGTTAACCATGTTTCATTAAAAACTAAAATATCATATTGTGAGTAAGCAGTTATTTTTAAACAGTAGTTTTGTATGTAATTCTGTGACATTCTGAAAATACACGCTTTTGAAGTCTCGACTGAGGGAGCTTTGACCGTGGTAGATATGTTTAGTTTTTTTATATTAACTTTAGCACACCATTAACATATATCAAAATGAGATCGGATTCACCCTAACGCTGTTTTTCTTTTAACTGATTTTTCAGTGCATTGACCTCAGCTCGTTGTTTAGTAGTTAAATCAGCTTCCAGGAATACTTTTAAACCTCTATCCAACTCACTCTTGTTTCTCCATATCAACCGAACTATTTCAGATGACTCTAGAGTTACTTGCAGTGATTGATACACATTTTGGTTTAGTTTACCAATTCTAGTCGAATTGACTATTTTTATACCAGAACCAGGTAAGCCCGACAGCATTACCTTAGCTTTAGATGTGTCATCTTCCTCACCATCTTGAGGCAAATAAAAGATCATAAGATTGCAAGATCTATTTTGTCTCTCAGACACTTCATACAAAACACTGCCGTGCAGCAATGTGGAACTGTAATTATTATTGTTTTTTGTATTTGATGTAAAGGTGTAAAACCTCAATACTCCGGGAGTATTGGATTTTAGGAAGAGTAGAACTTACAATTTCAGAAGAACTGAAAGAGAAGTGATGAAAAAAATACTAAAAATAGGGCTAAGCTCAGAGGAACAAAGTTAAATGGCCAAAGAGACACTAAATCTCAAGTAAGTGTTCGGGCTAGCTTCAATGCACTGGATTGTGGCTTTAAAGATATAAACAGATAGCAAGGATACTGAGCTAATGAGACAAGAAACGAAATGAGACCTGGTAATATCAAACGTGATACAACTAAAGAAGGTCACTGGGAATAAATTTATAGAAAGAGAACAATAAGAAGAGAAAAGAAGGGCGCCAACTCAACGATAGTTGAGATTTTGAAGTAACAAATGACCGGAAACAAATGATACTAGAGATAATAACCTGAAATCCAAAATACTAAATACTAATCTTGTCTTGCTATATTATATACTGGTTAGTAGAAACTGAAATAAAACTCAAAATAGTAACAATAAATATATTTATAAAACGTGTATATAGATATATATGTATGAACAATTTACATATAATGCAAAGCTAAATAACAGTGGTAGTGGGTGGTGTAAAGATACAATAGGACCTAATAGCCCCTCAACAAGCGAATAGTCACTACCACTGGCCAAATAAAGTTTAAAATATTAGTAACACCAAGAATAGTCCGTATGGTAGCCAAGGTCTTAACACTAAAGGTTAGTAATTTAAATTTAAATAGTTCTACTAAAATGAGATACTAATTACCGTATTGTAAAGATATCAAAAGTGATAAATCTGTTACAATTATATTAAATATATTACATTCAAAAGTGAGTCTTCAATACTCCTTATATAATGTTTTTAAAAAACCACATGAAATTTATTTCCCTCCCCCAATATCAAACTTCTATTATATCAAAATGTGTTGTATTAAAAAAATATATTATATCAAAAAAATGAGTTTGGTCAGACTCTTTAAATCCTACTTAAAATCCCATTTAAAACGTGAAATAAATTTTCCCTCCCCCAATATCAAAAATGTCTTCACCTTCATATGCATATGAAAAGTTAACAGTAAATAGAAAGTAACACAAAAAGTCAAATAGTTAAACAACTTATCTTAGCAACACTATAAGTCCATAGGAAAACTCCTCTTGGCACGGCTAAATTAATTCATGGTTGTGGTGACAAGTCCCATGGTTCCGGGTGACAGCAAAATCCACGGGTTACATACGCAAGTTGCTAACTACCTAAGGATTCAAAGTTACTAACTAACATCCTCGAGGGAATATTTTCAAGTGAATATTCTCAAATGAATATTTTCATGTGACGGAATCTAAAAGGATTAATTATCAGATTTAGTTACTATTTTATTTAGTACTTGTAGCAGCATAGATTGACTGCACCAAAACAAAAACGTTAAAACATTAGGTTAGGTCCAAAATGTCAAAATTTCCGAAGTTCATTTCGTAGACATGACAGGCTTGCGCCATGAAATGAACACGCGCAGAACACAGAAGGCTGGAGAAACCTTGTATATTCCACCAAAAAAAGTTAGAGAAAAAAAAACCAAAAAAACTTAATGATAACGACATGGACTAAAACAGAATTTAAGTTTGACTATATAAAAAATGACCTTCTGTTCTTTGCAAGTAAATCAAGGGAATTTTATATTCAAATTATTTCGGAACTCAAAAAAATAAATCTCTAAAGAAATACTAAACTGCAATAATAAATTTGATTGTATAATAAGGAGATAATATATATTGAATGGTTTACTTACATTAAGCACGCAGTAGGCCAAAAAAAAACAATCCTTTTTATGTGGAACTCTTAGAAATTGAATATTGATTTTAGAAATTAATTATTATTATTCATTATTATTGAGATATGATTATTGAATTAGATATTTTATTCGTCCCAGATTATTTTACTGCTCCAATTCCGTCACTTTGAATTGACTGACGTGGCTGCGTAGTACGAGTTTCTTGACCAAACTAAACTTCTTCCGCACAACCTCGATCTTCCTTTCAAAGCGCTCCCAGCGCGTGGGTGGAGAAATGTCGATTTAAAAATCGATCGCTGGCGGATCACAAGAAATTTCGTGAGGGGTTTTGTGAATACGATTTTTAAATTGGATATTGGATTAATCAGTAGCGTAAACGCTACAGGTGGTATTATTTATGAAGGTAAGATCCTTATTAATGTCTTCAAATAAAGTAGTAAAACTAGTTTTCAAACTCTTGACTTCATCGGTTACCTTACGAATCTATTTTTCAAACGCTTCCATTTTTTGACAGTTTGCAATTTTGATTTCACTTAGTGTATCTTCTAATGCTTTTACACGGTTGTTTAGTGTAACTGCTTTTTTGGTTCCTGGCACTGCAATTTCAGTGCAGTGTTTGTATAAAACATTTTTGCAAATGTCACAAGGGTAACCAAAAACTTCCCTGTACCTTGAACCCCTTCAACCCTGAGGTTATGAGTTAAGGCCTGTTTTAATTATTATGTTTACCACTCATTATATTATTATCCTTGATATTTGCATTATTTAACTTAAACTTAAACAAACTAAAAAAAATAATTAAAAGTTTGATTTGAAAAAAAGTTTGGTAAGCCACTGGAATGCTCTTTTATACGTAGACATAAAAATTATCAGTCTTTCTGCAAGAGGGAGGTACTTGGCTACATAAACGTAGAACTCCTGCCGTGGCTATCATTTTAACGGTAAAATTCACACAACTTAGTCCTTGATTTTTATAAACTTTTATATTTTAAAGGAGCATTCGACTTTATTACTACCTAAAAAGGGAGGATATATTTTCAGTAGTAAAGATTCTGCGTTATCGGGTGGGTCAATAACAATTTTATGTTTATACCCAGAAGTTGATTTATCAAATTACTTTTTTTATTTAATGGGGTTTTAAAGAAGTATTTGCTTGGCTTGCGGTTATTAAATGGATAATAGTTAGGAGGTTTCGGTGCTTAGTATATTACAAATGATTCCATTCACGATGTATTAAAAAAGATGTTTATCACTAAAGATATAAGAACATAACTTCTATGAAGTTGATTATTGTACATCGTCGGTAAAAGTGCAAGACCTCGTATTTGTAATTTTGATAGAATTCATTTTAACATGTTACATATAACAGTGCTTGCCTGCGCATATATGCACAAAACCTTGTATGTCTAAGTTATTTAGATCTTATTTTTTTGACGATAGTTTATTAGTTGAGTAGTTTATTTGCCGTACAAAACCACGTAGGCTATGTTAAGAAGAAGAACTAAAAGTGGACAAGCTGCAAAGGAAATGAAAGTCTGGAAGTATAAATTGCAGATGTCCTTCTTGCTGGCGGATACCATTTCACGAAGGTAAGTAATAAACAGTGAAGAGGGGAATAATGGAGATACGATTATTGTATTATCCTTTACAGAACAGATTCGAATGTTGCAACAGTGCAGAACGAGGGTGATAAGGAGGATGATGAGGACTTCGTTGAACTGAACGCGACGGGTGGCGGCAATGAATGAATGAATGAAAACGAAAAAGAAGAAACAGATGGTGGTGAAGACAAGACTGAAAATGAGCAAGAGGAACGTAGCAGAATCTTTCGTAAGTGAAACAGGAAGCTAGTTAAAGAAAATGAACAGGATGTTAATAAAGTGATATCGTTTATGAAGGAGAGAAAACAAGAAAGCAAAAAGTTATTAGGTGAACTTGATTACTTCTTTGCTAGTGCCTGTGAAAGTGCGAAGCGTCTGCTTCGACATTTACAGTTGAGAAAAAAGCGAGAAGTGATAAACACAATTTTAAATGCTGAAACGGAGTCCCTGAGCTTTACTGTAGTACCTTTTTTTTTATGATCTAACACTATATATTGAAATAAAATAATGAAATAAAATTCACACTCAAAAGTTTTCAATAAACAAAATCTCATATAATAAATCTCAAAATTTTGTTCTACGTACGTGAACAATTAAAATTAATGGTACAAACAATATTAGTTGAAATCTCAAAATCCAAGTATTACTCTAAATCTCCTAATCAAAATATTTATATCCTTTCTAAATAAAGTGTAAAAAAATTGTGTTATCAATGAAAGAAAAACTGCAGAAAACAAAACAATCTCTCTCTGATGATGAGTGGTCCAAATCCTTGTTTCTTGTAGACTATATTATCTCCTCTCAACCGCTCCCTATGTAATCAGCAATCTTACAACAAATTGTTGCAAGTATATCGTCCTTAATGATCTCCTTCAAAAACACAAATCATTCAAATTATGATAGCCTTTCTCCTCTCGATAAACTGAATCTCTCGTTGGCCCGAGTGAAAAATGACTCTTGGAATATCTTCTCTTTACGATAAACTGAATCTCTCGTTGGCCTGAACAGTGACTCTTGGAATATAAGTAGAAAAATATGACTTACAATATTTTGCTGCTTCAGCTTCTGTCAGATACACTAACTCCACAAAAACTCACTAACATTCAACACTACTGCTTGCTACTTCTCGGGAACCGCCAGAGAACAATCACTGTTCGTCTTACAGACTTGGAAAACCAACTGACTATCTTTTCTCCCTCAAAATTCTAGCTAAACTTTCATTCCTACATACCTATCCCACCTTTTTTAATCTCCGCCAATCAAAACTCGTCACAATTCCCCATTTTTTCATTCCGATAACAAACAAATTTTTACCTATAATTATAAAATTTCCTAAAACTTACTTACAAATAATATTTTTCTATAATTCTTAAAAACTAACAAAAACCTCTTTCCAAAATCTCTTCTATTGTCTTTAATCACTGCCTTAATGTATTTGGAAAAACCCGGTTCAATTGTCTTTGGGATTTCACTTAAAATTATGCGGGTCACTCAAGTATAGTATAACAAATGAAATAATTTATGCATAGCTTACATTTTGTTTAATACAGGTAATCCAAAAATTTAAATACTTTGCTTCTTCGAAATGTTTGTTGGTTATTATCCTACTTATCTGAATTATTTTAATGTTTTTGAACTTTGAAATATTTTAATCAAACCAATATTTTTCTCGATTTTACATATCATAACAATATATATATATATATATATATATATATATATATATATATATATATATATATATATATATATATATATTGTTATGCTATTTAAATTGTATTCTAGTGCTTATTTAGAAAAGATCCTGTCTATATTTATTAAATGATCTAATCTCCAATTAATCACAATAAATCAGCATTAATCAATTACAATCTCAGGCTATTTAACTTGTACTATTTACCTTTGATCGTGGATTCAAAATATTTTCCAATTGGCTTCCTAATTGGGATAGGTAATATGACCTGAATAAAATACACAGAATTTCAACTGAACTATATGTGAGATGTCCTTTATTTTAATGAAATTTTATATAACAATCAATCCTGTAATATTTGCAATATAATACTTTAAATATATGAGAAGTTGTTTTCTATCATGGACCCAAATGTTATTTTACATTGATTTTTAATATGTGTTATAACTAAGGTCTCTTTATAATTTTTTTCTTTAAGTGATCGCAAAATTAACTGTCTCTATTATTTATTCAATTTATTTAATTAATAAATGAAAACCACACTCCTGCTCTAATGAAAATTGACTGACCTTTCGTTCTCTGCCGTTGTAATTCTATGGCCACGCCATAAAAAAAAACCTTTCTCTGCTTCTGCTCCTATTGTGGTCCAGATGACGTACACCTTTCTCCTATCTGTCCTTGTATCTGCAACCCAACAACTCGTGTAATTCTATGCAGCCTCCTTTTGAGCCAATCTCCGCGCCTGTTTATAACTTCAAATGTTTCCGGCTTCGTCTGATATTAATATTCTTATACCCTTTGGTTTTTCTATCTCTCTGTACCCCGTTCCTCACACTGATCAGCTTTTACACAGCAAATAAACACACCCGGTAAATTACGTCTTCGGGACTTCAAACAAACACAAACCACAAAGCTCCTTCCTTCTTGGGCGACGAAAACTGACTAACTAACTTTTTTCCTCTCTCCTATCTCATAGCCAAAACCACTACCTCCATTGCATTCAAAAATTGACCAATAAAAATCATCCACCTCTGTGACGTATATCGTTACCAACCAACTCTCTTTATAAAACGTCATTCGGGTAATTCCAGAAAACAACATTCTTTAATTATTCTAACTAAATCTATCTGCTTTACAAATATTTCTTACTAATAGCTACAAACGATACCTGTTTCTCAATTCAATGTCTTTTGTTAATAAACTTTTACCGATATAATCTTTCGGGGAGAAAAACCACCGCAAATCCCGGTCTATTGTTTAAACACTGTCTATATACACTTTTATTCTGGGTAAATCCATTCCACAATAACCGACTTATTTAAATTTCTTATCGATAATATTTGAAAGTCTTGTCTCTGAGGCCTAATGAACAATTCTTCGAACAACTTAAAATACATATTTTGTCTTATACCGGATGTTTGAAAATTTATATGCCCGTGTCTTTATGAAATATCAATAATTTTAATTTTTATTTAAGTAATAAAATTTGTATATCGGTTTTTTATTGCTTATGGAACATTCAAAAGTACAACAATATATATATATATATATATATATATATATATATATATATATATATATATATATATACTCTTATACTTTTATAAAAGTAAATTTATCTTCCAGACGAAGACAGATTTTTTTATATAAGTCAGAAGGCAAGTAAATTTGAATTCCAAATTATTTATGTCGTCTTAGAAACCGTGCATTAGGAAGCGAAAAACGTGCAAAGAGAAAGCAAAAAGGTGATGGAACTATTGGAAACAATAAAAATATCCAATTCGGTGTCTGAATGCCTCTCTAGCGGTGTTACTGTGACTAGCGCGCAATTTCTGGCAACTGCATTTTTATGCAGCTCCGCCATTTTCTTTCTCGGCAAAACGGTTTTTCGTCAGACACTTTACGACCCGGGACGCTTATCTCCAACTATACCGAGAGTTTCGCCAGCGACTTTACTGCCGTTGCCGAGATAGTTTCGAAAGTGTAGCGACAGACGAGCCACCGGCATCACCGTGGATGTCGTGCCGTTTAAGCCAATTTTGATTCGGCGGAATTGATGAAACGTACGAAATGCCCTTCTCGATTGCATCCACCCGGATCTGTGTCGAGGTTATTGAATACCCAAATTTATAATCGTCATCCCTTGCATGTGAAAAATGATTGGATCTATATATTATTCCTTTATTTTAACTGATTTCATTTAAAGTAGTCTATGGTATGTGAAAGTTAATTAATTTATATTTTTGTTTTTCATTGCAAATTTTAAGTAAATCTATTTTTTTTTGTTTACAAACTCGCATCAGCCTGTGAGGCATTAGCGAAAAAAGAAAAAGTATTAACAATAATAGTTGAATAGCGTTAACAATTAAATTTTGTATAATATTTCTTTTAGATATTGGATAATCACTTTGGCACCGCACTTTAAGAACAGTTCTCTCAAATTCTCCGAGATTCCAACATTTTATCTCTCCGCACTGTGTAACGAGCACGCCACTATAGTTTATTTTTATGAACGAGAGAGTAATTAGCATAATTTTAACTGGTACCTCCGACCACTCCATGGGCGTGCCCAAGATTGATTGAAAAATTACTTTGAATAATTGTAAATAATAAATGAATTATTTCAGTGTTATAAAGTGTTATGTGTATGTAAACAAAAGTGACCTCTTTTATCACACACTATATCAGAACTGACTGGCCTACATTAAAAAGGGTTTTAAAAAATTCACATTTTTTTTAATTGTTAAAAATTACAAAAGAGAAAAAGAGTTTTTAAAACCGTCTAAGGTATGTTAAATAGATGAATAGAAATATTAATATAAAACTTACAGCTACTTGTTACAAATCCAAATCAGATTCAGAAGATGAACTTTCAGAACCAAGATTTATAATAACTGGCTCAATCATTTTATCAGTAATATTGTCCAGCTTCCACATTTTTTCCTCATCTTTAATAGTGTGATTTACTGCATTTTCCCAGTTTTCAGGTTTTACATTATTTACGGCCTCCAAAAACAACTGTTTAACATCATGAATTTTAAAAGTGGTATTTTTTCTTGAAACTTCACTCTTTATCTGTGCCCATACCAGTTCAATCGGGTTTAATTCACAATGATATGATGGGGATCTAAGTACTGTCATTCCACGATTTTTGGCAATTTCATCAATTTCGTACTTTTTAAATTTTTCTTTATGAAGGGCACACAACCAATAAAGTTCCTTTCTTATAGATCCGGGATGGTACGTAATATTTTTTGAACTCAGCCAATTCTGCAAGTCTTTTTTAACCACTTGGTTGTGGGCAGTCCTTCTATAAGTCTGGAGTGATAACTTGCGTTCATGTCTTCATGGTAGTCACCGGTACGAGTTGATTCAAAAGGTAATAAACCACCTTCAACAAAACCGTCTAAACTGCCAATGTGTACTATTATCAGCCTGCGTCCCTTTCCTGATGGTGGGTTTAAACCAGTAGATAAGTTATTTACAAAAGCGTGCCTTTGACTTGTAACAGTTTCATCCTACCAAAATTTATTTGGTGTATGACCCTCGTTGATCCATGTTTCATCAAGATAAAATATTTTTCTTTTTTGGTTTCTCATTTCCTTTATGGTTCTTAGAAAATGTCTTCTCCATATGACAATATCGCTTCTTTCTAATAAAATAGACTTTCTGGGATTCTTTTTAAAGCGGAAGCCTATTTCTTTTAAAATTTCCATAACGTACTTCGACTCATTTCTGGGTAATCCTTATCATCTCGAACTGAGACAAGAACTTTATCCAATGTTGGAAATTCTTGTCTAAAGAAGAATTCATGCACTTTTCGTCGAAGTCCTTCTTTAAAATGATATTCTATTTGAAATTTTGGTTTCCCTGGAGCATTACGTGGCATTTGAAAACTACCACATTTCTCTTCTTTAATAACTCTGTAAATCGTAGATTTCTAACACCAAGTGTACTGCTAACTAACTCAACGGTCTCATCAACACTTTCACATAAACGTTTGTCTGTAAATGATTTAAAACAATTAAATATTAATGTTTTTTCATTAACTGTTAAAGGACCAATTTTTCGGCGTTTACACGGCACTTCCAAATTTTCCATAACACTAGTATACACAATAAACTGCACCTTGCAACTGAAGTACCTACTTTTAGTGAACTGTTAAGAATTTTGAATACGCCACTTGGACCTTCCTACAAAATGGAAAAACCCACTATCACATTTTCTGTGGAATAAGTTTCGAAGGTAATTATCTAGTCAATTACTGTCGTAGATTCCTGGAATTAAAGAATTAAATGTTTGATTGTTGAAACCCTTACTTCGTGGAATGCACTCATTTCAGATAAAATAAAACGTTTTATTTTATCTAAAGAATTAAACTTTATTTTGCAAATAGGTAGGTACTTATTAAATTTTTATTTGTTATATATAACCAATAAAATAAACATCTTACATTTCTTGCAAATTCATTAGTACCTGTTAACCTCCATCACTCCGACACTGGCAACCTTATTTAGGGATTAGTAACCCTCACAACTATTGTATTCTATTCTGCTCCAACCTTTATACCTGGTGGTCATACTCAATTTAAAATTGTTTTCCTATATACTGTATTCCTGTAAACTTGTTGACAAATATCTGTTTTTCATTGAGTCACCCGTATCAACAGTTTAGGGATTTGCATACATAATTTATTGTTTTATTACTCTCTCATACATAAAAATACACTACAGAAGGTGTTTTACTGTTAGCGGGGTCTCGCAAGCATAACACTCCGGTTGGGGATCCTTTGTCATCAGATATCCATGCGTAAGGCGACTATAACTAAGCCGCAGTCGTGTGATGATAACCTGAGAAAAACGGTTGGTGAAACTATCAAACCATGGCTGAAATATTGGCTTTATCTCAAGTAATTTTGACTTTTTTTGTGCCGTCTGCTATTCCATATGTTAACTGAAGACATGAGTGGATAAAGGTCATATGTCACTTTTTTGAAAAAATTGTTTTATTGGTTTTTTGTGCTGCTAATATGCTGTTTAACCTTTTAAAATTTTAAAATTACTTATTTTTAGCTAATTAAAAAAAATAGGAAGGTATTAAAGCAATATGTCCCACTAAATTTTCGAATTCTAGTGGATAAAGGTATTATGTCTAAAATCGCGGACATATTACCTTTATCCACTCAAATTTTTAGTCGCTCAGCAGTTGGTTTTCTGACATTTGACTTTATAGGTTATGTTATGAAAATCAATGTAATTGTGTAATTTACTTTGTGCAAACATTTTTACAGTTTTTAAGTCAAAAAGTTACGAAAAAATTATGGAGAGTAGAGGAAAAAGAATTTACAGACTATATCTTCAACAGAAAGAAAAGAATACTGTTAAAAAAGGTAATATTACATTATTATATAAAGGTTCATATACATATATTTTTTAATACTTGTTGTTTTATGCAAAGTACCAATTAATGCTTTTTACTGTAGTTTTTATCACATACTTACAATATTGTTGGTTTTAGGTGTATTTCCTCCTAGTTCGTCAGATTTAAATACCCGTAAACTCAACGATTTATCCAATAAACAGTATTGTGCAGACATGCAGATACCATCGACTTCCGGAAATTTTGTCGGTAAGGGAATATTTATTTGACATTTCCAGCCTCGTTGACAAGTTAATATAATAATAATTTAAGATAATATTAAAGTTATCTAGTATTTTCTAATCTGTATTAATAATTATTTTGTAATATCGGTTATTTGGAGTGTTTCAATATCTCATAGACAGATAGACACTATGCATTGTCTAAATTTTAATAAAATTGTTCTCCAACGTTTTTAATATGAAAAAATTTGGTTTTGTGCTTTTGAGATATTTGGTATAAAATGAAAAAACACATGGATACCATACGTAAGCCTGGCTGGAAAGGTTTATAATTTCTTAGTAGTAAATTTATTTTAATTTTACTACATATAGTTTTATATTTTTAGAAAGCAATGAGTCAGGAAGCGAAGCAGACGGATATGTGTCGTCCAGTGATGAATTCGTTCCTTCAGGTACGGGCTATTCGGATGAATCAGACTACTATGAAGAAACCACAAACAAAATATTTTCCAAAAAAATACATGATGCTAAACGAAACATCTTTTCTGAAAAACTTCCTAACAAAAATTTGTTAAATGAAAAAAAGGAACAAAACATGAAGAATATAGACAACCAAGCAGAAGTGAATGCTGAAAATAAGACAAAGAAATTTCAAATAAAACCCAATATTGAAGACAGTCAAAGTGCGGTACATGTTACCGCAGAAGGACAAGGAGCTGATGTTTCCAAACCTCACAGGACGGCGAAAAAAATTTTTGAGCTTAAAGAGAAGAAAGCTCGTAAAAGAGAACGCAACCCTGTTGAATGGAAGAAAAAAAAGGCAGCAATACAAAAAGAAAAAGGGTTGGAATATGTTTCTCAAAATGGAAAAATTATACCAGCAAAAGAAATTGAGGAAGATTTAGTGTTATGTAAAGCAACATGCAGATTAAAGTGTGGAACCAAATTCAGCTTAGAAGCTAGAAAATCTATATTGAAAAGGTTTTATAATTTAGAAAATAACGCAAAAACCTGTCTTTTGTTTAAAAGCATTGACATAAATCAAGTTTCAAGACACCGAATTCGTTCTGGAGGTAAAAAGCAGAAGTTAAGAGAATGTTCTTTTAAATACTCAGTAACTTACGACAAAAAAAAATATCTGTCTGTAAGGATGCAATTTGTTCGCTGTACCAAGTTGGCTCAAAGAAAATATTAAATCTTCAAAAACAACTTAAACAAGGTCAATCAGCTCCAAGTCCAAGTAAACAAGGGCAACATACAAATAGACCTCACAAGATCGGTGAAGCGGTAGTAGAATACATTACTGAACATGTTCAAATGTTTCCAGCTGAGAGCTCTCACTATTCTCGAAACAAAAATCAGAATAGAAAGTATTTGTCACCATTATTAAATGTAACAAAAATGCATGAACTATACCTAAAAAGATGCGATGAACAACAAATTGGTGAAAAATACTTAGTTAAACTTTCCATGTATCGCCATGTGTTCGATACTAAATTCAATCTATCATTTGGATATCCAAAAAGTGACACATGTAGCACATGTGATTCTGGAGAAAATACTATAGAGCATAAAGAAAACTGTAGCATTGCATTTGAATCTCAAAAAGTAGATAGGCAAAAGCCAATAAGTGACAATAATATGTGCTACATCACAATGGATCTACAACAAACCATGCCGTTACCTAAGCTTTCAACATCAAGAGCATTCTATTTACGTCAAATGTGGCTGTATAATTTTGGTATACATTGCATAACTTCATCAGGATCAAAATCTTACTTCTTTACGTGGACCGAAGATGTAGCTAATCGAGGTAGTACTGAAATAGCGAGTTGTCTGTTTCGATTTTGTAAGCTTTTAAAAGAAGAAAATCCCCATATTAATCATTTGATCATATGGTCAGATTCATGTTCTGGTCAGAACAAAAACTTTATAATTGTAGGTCTATATCAATATCTCATTTTAAATGGATATTTTAAAATAATAGAGCACAAATTTCCTGAAGTGGGCCACAGTTATTTAGATTCTGACAGGGACTTTGGAAGGATAGAAAAAGTTCTGAGAAAACATCAGTCAATTTTTATTCCAGATCAATATCGTAACATTATCACGTCGGCAAGCACAAAAGGTAGCATTTGTGTAAATATGGAGAATTTTTTCTACGACTTTGAAGATCTGCTAACGAAGCTCTATTTATGTAAAAAGACAACAAACAGTTCAAATGAAAAGATTAATTTTCGTGATAATGTAAAATGGATAAGAGTGGACGAATTTGGATTCTATCTCTATAAGACATGTCTTAATGACTACATGCCATTTCAGCAAGTAGATTTAAGAAAAAAAAGGACAGCACATCTGACCAGAAGTGAATATAGACCAAGAAGACTGGAAAATAAAACTGGTGGTTTGAGTTTGGAAAAACTGGAAAATTTAAGAGACCAAATAAAATTTGTTCCCGAAGAGTACAGATGGTTTTATGAAAACGCGATAGAGGAAAATAAAGAAAATCCTAAAAAGAAAAGAAAAACCTACTAAAAAATTTATTTTTGTTAATTTTTCATTTTGTATTGTAAGTGTTTTTTGAAAATAAATGACCATTTTTTATACTTAACTCTTTTATCCACTGAACCCTAACATTTTTTAATTATTTTTAGTATGTGGATTAAGGCAATATGTCCACAAAATCTGAAATATTTGGCTTAAGGTAACTTTTTTTAAATTCAATTTAAAGTCTAAAAAAAGTACCTTCAGATACCTGTTTAAAAAAGTGCAGCAATGCAAATTTATAAAATAAATAATTAACTTGGAACAAAAGACACTAAAATGGTCATTACTCAAAAATATCATTTTGTGACATATGACCTTTATCCACTTATGTCTTCAACTATTTTGCTGTGAAAATGTGATTTGAGGTCTGTCGCTGGAGTTTTTAGATAGAACTCAATAGTTGTGTCCTCTAAGGCTTCTCGTGCATCGTTAACCTTGTTTAAGATTGCGCCTCTTTAAGGAAGCGGTACTCCTTTTTTTTAGGAGTAATGATACTGTAGTAAGTGAGATGATTGTTGTATTGTTGGAGAAGTAGTGGACTACTAAGGAGCAGGGGGTCCAGAAGATGGCGTGTGTGTGTGTGTGTGTGTGTGTGTGTGTGTGTGTGTGTTAACGATTTTTAAGCAGCGCACAAGAGAAATTTGGGAGAACTTTGTCAAGCATGTCAGACGAGGTAAGTTTTACCGAGTAAAAACGAGTAGCGTTTTTGGTGTGCAGTGGTTAATTGCGATATTTAATTGGAAATGATTCTAAAATGTGAAAATACTCATCAGGGAGTTTATATCCAGTGTTATGAAGAAGTTTTGCTGGAGGAAACAGAACTCTTCTTATTACCCCTGGCGATTGCAAGGTTTGATTTAGTATTTTTTGGCTGTGTTTTTTGAGCCTGCAATGGTTCTTAGGACATACTTTCTATTGAGAGAGGATTCTATCCTTAATTGGTGGAATATTAACCAGTGTATGTATGTGTGCTGATGGATATAGCTTGCCCCGCCTCATTCAGTATCTAAGGACTTTTCTGTCAGTTGTCGTTATGTCATTTAGTCCAGGCTGTGAGGCCGCTCCCGTTGGGAAAATGTTTCTGATTCGGTTTCTTCGCGGATTCCGGTTCAAAAATGTCCCCTTTAAACAAATCTGAAGGGTGCCGGGCGAAATTTTTGGGCAGAAATTGTTTAAAACAATTTTTTTAAACAAAGTCCAAAAATATTTTTTTAATCTGGAAAAGGTTTTTTGGGTTTTTTGGGCCATTTTAAACAAAAAAAGTCTCTTGTCATTTTTTTCTAAAGTTGATAGTTTTCGAGTTATAAGCGATTTAAAGTCTGAAAAACGCGAAAACACGCATTTTTGAGGCTTGAAAACACATATGTAAATTATTACTTTTGATGTTACCAAGTGTCTAAATCAAAGTTTAAATATTCAACTTCAAGATTGTGAAGAGTAATCGGGGCTTATTTTAATTTAGACTGTTGTTTTTTAATTGTTAAGTATGCGCGTACACTCGATTTTTCAGCCGCCGCGGCGCCGCGCGCTACCGTGCGCCTCTATCGTACTTATGCATAGTTTACATATACTTACAAATAATTATTATTTATTGAGTATAAATTTATTTATATCAATTGAGTTATAATATAAATTTCGTCTAAAGTCTAATAATAGTTACATAAAATAATTGTACAAAAGATTGTTAAATAACACACTAATATCACTCAGTAAAAGTATCTTTGTTTTCACAAAAATCTAAATCACATCCACATAATGGTATACAGTTGACATGATTTTTCTTGCAGTTGCAAGCATTAGCTTTGCAAGTCTTTTTGCAATTGCACGGTTTCCCAACCCACCACTATCAGACATATAATATCCATATTGTGTAAAATCGAGAGTTTGATAGCGGGAATATATGGCATTTTGCCAAATATATGTTTTAGCGAAAGCTCTTAACAAGTGTTGGTAAAGTGCGTCAGAGGTACACCTATATTGGCCAGATTAAATTAAATTTTTCAGTCACACTGTCTTTTCGTCGAAGAGCAGCATTTTGTATTGTTATGTAAAAATCTACTTTAGGTTTTTGCACTAACTTAATATTGTTGATGTTATTACAAAAAATACAAACTAAATTTTCTTCGGTAAATTTTCATTTAAGAAGAGGTACGGAAAAAGACATTTTAAATCCATTCACAATTTTTTTAATATCACATTAATAATATAATACCCTTTTAATGGTCATTAAATAATAGTCTTCCTAATGATCGTTTAAGTAATAACAAATCAAGTATGAGCGCGCGATTGTTAAAAAGGTAAAAACTTGCATTTTTGCGATAGTATATTGTTTTTAAACACCGCGCAATTTAAAATTAAGTTTACTAATATTAATATTTACTGCATTGTATTATTTAAATAATAATTTAAAAATATTATTTACAATTGATATAAATAAATATATACTCAATAAATAATAATTATATTGTTCAAATTTGGAAGAAAAAAAAACTATATACGGTTATTACATTGCGATGATTGATTTATTTAATTAGCCCAATGACAATAATTAATACCTACATAAATAAATTATGGAAAAAACTATGTTAATAAACTTCAAGGATTTGTTCGGGTTTTTTTGCGTAAGTGTATATGTAAACTATGCATAAGTACGATAGAAACGCACTCCAGCGCGCCGCGCTGCGGCGGCTGAAAAATCGAGTGTACGCGCATGTTTTACAATTAAAAAACAACGGTCTAAATTAAAATAAACCCCGATTACTCTTCACAATCTTGAAGTTGAATGTTTAAACTTCAATTTAGTTACTTGGTCACCTCAAAAATAATAATTTATATATGTGTTTTCAAGCCTCAAAAATGCGTATTTTCGCGTTTTTCAGACTTTAAATCGCTTATAACTCGAAAACTGTTAACTTTAGAGAAAAATGACAAGAGATCTTTTTTGTTTAAAATGACCCAAAAAAACCTAAAAAACGTTTTTTTAGATAAAAAAAAATATTTTTGGAATTTGTTTAAAAAAATGTTTAAACAATTTCTGCCCAAAAATTTCGCCCGGCACCCGTCAGATTTGTTTAAAGGGGACATTTTTGAACCGGAATCCGCGAAGAAACCGAATCAGAAACATTTTCCCAACGGGAGCGGCCTCACAGCCTGGACTAATTAACTTCGTAGATCTTCAGAGAAGCATAGACGCATGCCTTGTATTCGATGGTGAGTCTGATGAATGTTTTGTAGGTGTGCATTAAAGTTTTGGATGACTCATGACGTCTTGCCCAGTTTACCAGACAACATTTTCTGGAGCTTAAACCTCTTTCTCACCCTATCTAGGGTATCTTGAATGTCGGTTTTCCAGTTGAAAGTCCTAGTAAAATGAATTTCCAAATAGAAAACCGAGTTTCTGATTATAAGGTCCTCTCCTAACAGTGTTATTCGGCCCTAGACACTTTGAAGCTATAAATAAAATTGCTTGTAATTTGGAGGGATTTATGGTCACTCTCCATTTATTGCACCACCTAATGACTTAATCCGGGTAGTTTTGTGATAATTATAATAATAATTATGATAATAAATTAGTTCCAATTTTAATAATGTATACCAATTTCAAAATGTAAACGTCAGAAAAGATAACGTCCGAATAATATTTCTTCTTTGTCGACAATCTTTGAATTTAGTGAAATTACATGTTCAAGCTGGTAGATATTTTATTTTGTAGAGGATAATATATTACTTTTACTGAAATGTTTTCCATCTTCCTCAAACAACTTTGCATTACACAATTGTAAGTAAACATATTTCGGAGAGTTAAAAGTCAAAAAGGAAAAAGGGAACCTGCAGAAGCGACAACACAAGAGTCGAATGATATATTTGTTTAAGTTTTTTGTTGTATTGAATTGGTAGTGGAAAAACGCCGTATAGAGGAAAGTAAACAAACAGAAATGTGTATACATAACGATGCGATGTAAACACGGTGTCTGGCAGTGAATAGGATTGAGTTTCGCTGCTGAAAATTTAGAGTGTCGGCAACGTTTATTTACAGGATAGTTGAAAGTGTGTGTAATGTTTTAAATTGTAATGGCGTCAAGTTTTTGACAATAAAGTTGCTATCTTTGCGTCCGCTCATATAAAAATCTTCAATAAATTGTATTTTATTAAAATTTCTACCAAATTTTCTTTTATCTTTATGGCTGCAAAATAATAATTTAATCAAATATGTAGATATATTTAAGTGTAGACAGTGTTGCATCCATTGCTGCTCGCTAAATACTTTAAGTGGGTGCTATTTTTCCTGTTTTGTTAATTTGTTTTTCTCATTCTTCATTCAAGGTTAGGACGCCAATTAAGGCCACCTTAAGGTTTTAATGTCTGTAATATTTTATTCAGAAAAAATATGGGAGAAAAGTCTTGTGTACGTATTGCATAACATTTTAGCTATCGAATTTCACAATAAAATACTTAATAAATAAATAAAGATATATAAAATTTTAACATTGAATAAATCTTGAATATTTGGCCCTATTTGGAACTGGTAACTTAATAAGTCCAGTTTCATTTTATAAAGAAATTTACGTGGATAATAAATTGTAATCCGAAATCAAATTGACTTTGTCCTTATTAGACAAAGATTTCGTAATTCTATACTGTCTGCCAAAACTTACCCTGGAGCAGACATCGGTTCAGACCATAACCCCATAGTAGTCACATTACGAACCAAATTAAAACTGGTTAAAAAAACCCACACAAAGTAGAATTGATATTAAGAGATTAAGGGAACCACAAACAAAGGAACAAACTGTAAAAACTCTTACTGAAAATCTACGTAATGCCCAAGAACTGAATAAAAGTAGCTATAACATTGATCAGAAATGGGAAAATATAAAAGTAGCAATAATTAAAACAACAAATGAAAACTTAAAACCAAAGAATAGAAAACATAAAGATTGGATGACGAAATACTACTATTAATGAATGAAAGAAAATCATTTAAAACAAAAAATCCAATTAAATATAATGAAACTGATCGATTAATAAAAAAGAGAATAAAAGAAGCTAAGGAGAGAATGTTACATGAGCAGTGCCAAGAACTAGAAGAAATTGAGAAAAAATATGACTTTTTAACATGCATAAAACAATTAGAGAATTAACAGGAATGAGAAAAACACTTCAAACTAGGCAACTAAGAGATGAAAGGGGTGCACTTATAACAGATATAAACCAAAAAATGCAGAGATGGACACAAATTATAGCACAACTTTTTGAAGACAAAGAGAGAACAGAAGCACCAAAAGAATTTAAGGATGATACTGGGCCTGACATTATACGAGAAGAAATTGAATATGCAATGAAACAAGCTAAAGGTGGTTCACTGATGAAGTTCCTATCGAATTACTTAAAATTGTGAATACTGAATCTATTGATCTTCTTTTGGATCTATTCAATACCATATATAGAACAGGTATAATACCTAAACAATGGCTCCAATCAACATTCATACTGCTTCCCAAAAAAGCCAATGCAAAGGAGTGCAATGAACATCGCACCATAGCCTTAATGAGTCATGTCTTGAAATTGTTTTTAAAAGTAATTCACAATAGAATACATAAGAAATTAGATGAAGGCATAAGTAATACACAAATGGGATTTAGGAAAGGTCTGGGAACACGAGATGCACTGTTTGCAGTAAGTGTTCTTTCGCAGAGATGCTTAGATATTAATCAGGAAGTATATGCCTGTTTCATTGATTTTGAGAAGACATTTGACAGAGTGCAGCATAATCGACTTAAAGAAATTTTATTAAATAAAAATATAGACAGTAGAGACATTAGAATCATCTGTAACCTCTATTGGAATCAAACAGCAAAAGTGAAAGTTGAAAACGAACTGACCAAGGATATCCAGATTCTCCGTGGGGTCGGTCAAGGGTGTATTTTATCACCCTTGTTTTTAAATTATACAGTGAAGCCATCTCAGAATTAGCGCTTGCCGAGGTTAGTGAGAGCCTTATAATAAACGGTAAGCCACTTAATAACATAAGATATGCTAACGACACCGTCCTTCTGGCAGAAACACTAGAAGAACTGCAACATCTTGCTGAACGACTAAATATATATTGCAACGATTATGGACTAAAAATCAATTTGAAGAAAACCAAGTTCATGGTATTTATAAAAGCACAAAACATCAAAGTTAAGCTAGTACTAGATAATACAGAAATTGAACAAATATCTTCGTACAAATACCTTGGAGCATGGATCACAGAAGATACTGATCAGACAAAAGAAATAAGATGCCGCATTGAAATTGCGCGGTCAACTTTTAATAGAATGAGAAAACTTTTTTGTAATCGCGATATCAATATATCGCTCCGGATAAGAATGCTTCGATGTTATATTTTCTATACCCTTTTGTATGGAGTTGAAGCTTGGACACTTAAAAAATCCAACATTAAAAACCTAGAAGCATTCGAAATGTGGTGTTACCCACGTATTTTGAAAATATCATGGATGGATCGCAAAACAAACGAACAAGTTCTCGAACAACTAGGAAAACAATGCGAAGTTTTAAATTCCATAAAAATCAGGAAATTTGAATACTTGGCGCACATAATGAGAGGTAAAAAGTACGAACTACTAAAGAATATAATGCAGGGTAAAATCAAAGGTAGAAGAAGCGTAGGAAGACTTAAAATCTCGTGGCTACGCAATCTCCGTGAATGGAAGATACACAATTAAATTATAATTACCAGAATGATTTCCAATCTTCGATAGGAGTGGAACTTGAAGAAGAAGAATAAATTGTAAACCTAAAGAATTAAAGAATAAATACAAAGTTTAGTAAAATAAACTTTTATTCATATTAAAAACAAAAATTTGTCAATATATTAAGTACATATACCGATCGCACATTTACACACATCGAGGACATACAAATATATCCTTGTCGTCTTTTGTTATCAAACTTTTGTTTTTTGTTTGTTATCACTCTATCCTCATCACACAAGAAACGATAGGTACCATGAATCTTTTTATAAATATGGTTTTGGTTTTGCTGAGCTACGAGATTGTGCACTAAATAAATCTCTGGAAACTTCTTGTGTTTTCGCGTTAATGGCGTGTCGCCTGTTTTTTTGTTGATGACTCTTTGTTGATGGCTCTGTCTCGCTTATTTTTGCAACCTTATTTTTATCATATTTATTTGACGTGTAAACTGCATCACTATAATCCTCGCTGGAAGCTGTGTACCAGATAAGTTTTCATTTGAGATCTGAGATATAAATTTGAAAAACTTTGGTCAGTTCTTTTTTTGGTAATTTTCCTTTTCTCACTTATCGAGAATGATGTGCTTTTATTATTTTTGTTTACACCGCTGCGCTTCGGAATAGCTGTTCTTCGAAATTTGCATTCTTTTTGCCAGTTATTTGAATTTCTGGTTCGGTTTTAGGATTTTCTTGAAAATCTAGGTGCAAAGGCAGCATGTGAAATAACATTTGGATTGAATGGTCATTTTCCAGTTGCTTCAAATCCAGAACAAATATTTTTTGCGTCATTGTCAAAAATTGCTCGGTTGATGGTACGTTCGTTATTATGGTTCTCTCAAAAATTTAACACCTCCTCATCCCAGTAAGATTCAAAATTCCTGAAGACTGCTTTATCTAGTGGTTGAAGCTCATGGGTGGTGTTGGACGGTAGACAAAACAGAGTTACATCTTTTTTTATTTCAGCTTCTACAATTCTAATGTCTAAATGAGATAAAGCTCCAGGCTGGTCCAGGATTTTTGAACCAGCAGAAGTGATCTAACCACTCTATAAATCCATCTGCTGTCATGCTTTCTTTCTTATTTATTATAATTTTTGTTTCTGCTGGAAGATTACAATACTATTCTGGTTTAACTCGTTGCCCATTCATATTGATAAGTGGTGGAATGCTGTTACCTATGCCGCTGTCACATGCCATGATTGTTATATTTTCGCCGTGCTCTGGTGCAACGATATGCACCCTTTTAGCACCTTTACTAGCCAATACATTGTGATGGTGATGCAGTTTAAGCTGGCATCCTTTTTCGTCCATGTTGTAAATTTGAGCAACTCTCCCTGCAAAGCCTTTCTCATATAAAATTTTTCTCTTAAAAGCAAAAGATATCCACAACATCTTAAAACTAAATTACACAATCAATGCGTACTCCCTGTTCTTACTTATGGTTCCCAAACGTGGACATTTACAAAATCAAACATGGACAAAATCATAAAAACCCAAAGAACAATGGAAAGACAAATGTTGCACATAAGACTAATGGATAAAAAGAGAAACGAGTGGATAAGAGAGAAAACAAACGTGAGGGATGTTAGACAAGAAGTTGTATAAATTGAAATGGAGATTTACCGGACACAATATAAAACAAGAACAAGACCGATGGAACAAAATTCTTATAAGTTGGAGACCGTGGGAATATAAAGGAAGCAGAGGAAGGCCCCAAATGAGATGGCAGATGATATCAAGAAGCACGTTTGGTCTAAGTGGATGACTGCAGCGACAGACAGAGAAGAATGGAAAAGGATTGGGGAGGCCTATGTCCAAAAATGGATCGAAGAAGGCTAATTAGATAGATAGATATATATATATATATATATATATATATATATATATATATATATATATATGTAACAATAAAACACTGAAAACTTTGTTTTCAAACTTCCACAAAATTTATTTTAACTATTATCACTACAGCTGTTTCGGCTGATAGCCTTTCTCAAGTGATCTATTTTTGGCATGCGTTTACAATTTATAGTCTCTAATGAAATAGGTTGAGGAGGGGAGAACTGTTTGTCTCAAGTTGGTCATTCAGAATTATATCTGTGTTTTTTAATTTATTGATTTCCATAGATTCTAACAAAGATAGCTTAAGGCCTTTATTTTGAACGTGAAGAATTTTAAATTTGTCATTGAAAGAATGATTATGATCTAGAAGTGAAGTGCGTATGTCGAATCTGTTTTTTTATTCTTGAAAGCCCTTTTATGTTCTGCTATTCGTTTCTCAAAGTTTCTACCAGTTTGACCGATGTAAGTTTTTGGGCAGTCGCCACATTGAATTTTATACACACCACTATTTAAGTGTTTTTTATTTTGGCTCTTGTTATTTTTAATATATTTACCTAGGTTGTTATTTGTTCTGAAAGCTGGTGTTATTCCTTTCTTTTTTATATGTTTGGCAATTTTTGTTGTTATTTTGCCTGTATATGTAATCGAGCAGAAGGTACTGGGTTTTTTCTCTAATGGTGGAAATACTATTTTCAGGGCTTTCTTGTGTAGTTTTTGATTTAAAATTTTATTAACTGTTTGTTCGTTGTATCCGTTGTTTACTGCTATTTGCTTAATTATATTTAATTCTGTCTCAAAGTTGTCTTTTGACATCGGAATTTCTGTTAATCTATGTAACATACTATGATAAGCTGCCAGTTTATGTTGTGTTGGATGAGATGATGAATTGTGTATAGTCGTGTCAGTATGGGTAGGTTTGTGAAATATAGAGAAGTCATGTTTGTTTTGAAGTCTGCTAATTTTTAAATCTAAAAAATGTATGCATTGATTTTGTTCTGTTTCTATTGTAAATTCAATATGACTATGAAGTGAATTAATATACGATGAAAATTGGTCGAGTTGCCTGTTAGTTCCTGTGAAACATACCAGTACGTCGTCTACGTATCTCCACCAATATAAAAACTGTTTGAATACGGGATGTTTTGAAATTTTTGTCTCTAGATGATCCATAAAAATATCTGATAGCAATGGGCTTAGAGGATTACCCATTATAAGTCCTGCACTGTTATTTGTATATATTTTATTATTAAATTCAAAGTAGTCCTGGTTTATGCAAACTTCAAGAAGATGTAATATTTCAGATGTAATTACTGGATTTGTACTATTTTGGTCTAAAAGGTTTTTTACTAGAATAAAAGTTTCTGTAGGAGGGATACTAGGAAAAAGATTTTTTACGTCAAATGAAATTAATCTGGAGTTGTTAGGTAATTGAAAATGTTGTATTTTATTAACTAGTTCTATTGTATTTTTTATGGTGAATTTAGGTGAAAATTTAGTGTGTTCTAAAATAATCTCTAACAGTTTTTTGGAAAGTTTATATGACGGAGCTGTATAAAAAGAAACTACAGGTCTTATTGGGTGATCCGGTTTGTGTAGTTTAATGAAAGAGTATAATTTAGGAGGATGTGGGTTCATGATATTGAGGTATTTCTGTTCTATTGGATTTAATATTGCTTTTGAATTTTCTAACGCTAGCTTAATTTGTTTTTGATATTTTTCTGTCGGATCTTTGTGTAAAGTTTCAATATTTTGATTATTTAAGAATTCTATTGTTTTGTTATTATATTCTATTTTATCTATAGCAATAGTAGTGTTACCTTTGTCTGCTTTTGTAAACACAATGTTGTTTTCTATTGATTTATTTTTAATGGAAATTGCTGTTGTATTCTCTTTGTAACATGAATTCTTAGTTTCACTGCACATATCTGTAATAGATTTGGCAATTATACTTTTTTCGATATTGTTAACAGTTTTGTTTAACGCTACTTCACATTCTACACCTAAATATTCTAAAGTTCTCTCATTATTATGTTGGGGCAAGTTGTGTTTAAATCCTTTCTCTAAAAGTTGTATCTCACTGTTACTAAATTTAGTATCTGTTAAATTTATAAATCTATAGAAGTTTGCATAAACCAGGACTACTTTGAATTTAATAATAAAATATATACAAATAACAGTGCAGGACTTATAATGGGTAATCCTCTAAGCCCATTGCTATCAGATATTTTTATGGATCATCTAGAGACAAAAATTTCAAAACATCCCGTATTCAAACAGTTTTTATATTGGTGGAGATACGTAGACGACGTACTGGTATGTTTCACAGGAACTAACAGGCAACTCGACCAATTTTCATCGTATATTAATTCACTTCATAGTCATATTGAATTTACAATAGAAACAGAACAAAATCAATGCATACATTTTTTAGATTTAAAAATTAGCAGACTTCAAAACAAACATGACTTCTCTATATTTCACAAACCTACCCATACTGACACGACTATACACAATTCATCATCTCATCCAACACAACATAAACTGGCAGCTTATCATAGTATGTTACATAGATTAACAGAAATTCCGATGTCAAAAGACAACTTTGAGACAGAATTAAATATAATTAAGCAAATAGCAGTAAACAACGGATACAACGAACAAACAGTTAATAAAATTTTAAATCAAAAACTACACAAGAAAGCCCTGAAAATAGTATTTCCACCATTAGAGAAAAAACCCAGTACCTTCTGCTCGATTACATATACAGGCAAAATAACAACAAAAATTGCCAAACATATAAAAAAGAAAGGAATAACACCAGCTTTCAGAACAAATAACAACCTAGGTAAATATATTAAAAATAACAAGAGCCAAAATAAAAAACACTTAAATAGTGGTGTGTATAAAATTCAATGTGGCGACTGCCCAAAAACTTACATCGGTCAAACTGGTAGAAACTTTGAGAAACGAATAGCAGAACATAAAAGGGCTTTCAAGAATAAAAAAACAGATTCGACATACGCACTTCACCTTCTAGATCATAATCATTCTTTCAATGACAAATTTAAAATTCTTCACGTTCAAAATAAAGGCCTTAAGCTATCTTTGTTAGAATCTATGGAAATCAATAAATTAAAAAACACAGATATAATTCTGAATGACCAACTTGAGACAAACAGTTCTCCCCTCCTCAACCTATTTCATTAGAGACTATAAATTGTAAACGCATGCCAAAAATAGATCACTTGAGAAAGGCTATCAGCCGAAACAGCTGTAGTGATAATAGTTAAAATAAATTTTGTGGAAGTTTGAAAACAAAGTTTTCAGTGTTTTATTGTTACATAAAATGAATTTCCATCAAGTAACGGTCGAATCCATCAATTATATATATATATTTATATATATATATATATTTATATATATATATATATATATATATATATATATATATATATAAAATGAATTCAAGACCCTTTTTGAATTGGGGAGATAGAAAATAGGATCTTGTTGTGGCAAAATAGCTGATGATTTTTACTCACATTAACAATGTTACATTCTCATAGTACATTTTTTTAGCTGTTTTGATAAGTTTGAGATAGGTTCCTCTGTACTTGGAGATATATTCAGCGACAATAACTTACTTTTCTAAACTATTCACCCATCATTTAGATGGAACTCCTTTTATTAGCTAGAACATATTTTTTTATTCACAATGATGTTGGTAGTATTCACACTAAAAATAAACTTCAAAGCGAGATAAAAAGAATAAAGAAGATAGATAGGGTTAACATAACCGATTTTCTGAATATTTAATAAATAAAAGATTTTTTTCTTTAGCAACATTGCACTGAAAATAGAAGTATTGTTAGACTAAAACCATTGCTCTAAAAGGATGGATACTTTGTTGAAAGTTGTCGCAACAAAAAAGTCAAAAATAACATTTTATTTTGAGCAGCGCGGGTCTGCGAATGTGTTAAGTGAACATGTTGAAATAGATTTGATTTGCATGAAAGGAAGACGATTGGCCTAAGATTGATCGTAATAAAATACACGAACGATGCATTTTTAGCGTTTCCCCGCATAAACGGATGAGATTCGTCTACAGTGAAGTGGTCTTAGGGAAATTTCAATCGTTGAAATGGCACTGATGCTAATGGCAACTTTCAGTTTGATTAGATTTAGGGATATCATTGTGTTAAAGTACCTTGCTGCAACTCTTCGACTTTTGCTTCACTCGGTAATGGAATTTAAATCAGGAAGTAAAATTTTATATTCTTTAGGATTTTATATACCATGTGGTCCATATGTATGGAATAAATTCATTTTTATCGTTATTATGTACTATGTGAAAAAAAACCTGAAACAGGTCGATTTTTATTCTTAAATTGACAATTTACAGTATAAAAATAATAACCCCCTGCAGCACCCCCTTTGAATTATAAGCACCCTCTCGAAAATTTTAAATATCAAAGGGGGTCGTGTAGCACCTTGTTAGAAAGGGATTTTAGTCCTGTTTTTAGCAATGTAAAGTTTTTTGAGTTTGTGCAATTATAACTTACAAAATTAATTTTTACAATATTAAATTAAATGTTCAATTTGACCACTATTATTCACTTCTTGACAATAACCGAGGCGATTTTGGAATTCTCATACAATATTAATTTTCATATTGGAGCTTCTCTCCAACTTATTCTAGGCCTTCCTAGTCTACGCCTACCTCTTGGTTGCCATTCAAGAATCTGTATTGGTATTCTATTCTCCGGCATTTTGCTTACGTGTCTGTACCATCTGAGTTGTGTCGTTTTGATGCCATCAACAATATTATGTGTAACTCCCATGATTTCTCGGACTCTCTCGTTTGCTATTCATTGGCTATGCCTTTCCTTCCTTGTGTATTTCGTTCCTTAATAGATGCATCTAATTTTCCGTCCTGAGTGATCTTTACTCCTAGGTATTTGTAGTCGTTACATAGTTTGATCTCTTAATTTTCAAAAAAGAGGTTAATCTTCGTAAATGGGTATATTTTAAAAACCCTTAAAAGGGCTACATTAAATAACACAAACGTTTTCGGAATAATAATTCCATCATCAAAGGTTAAAGCTTACAAAAAGTCAAAAAAATAACAATAACAATTAAAATTTAATAATATTACAAAAATCGTCAATATCACAAAATAAAAGATAACAAAAGATACAATCCATTGCCACATTTCACTAAATAGCAAATTGCGTTATAAAGGCAGTTAATGTTGAAAAGTTGATAGAAAAACATCTTGATTTAAACTAAAAGAATATTAAAGAATTAATCTATTTTAAACTCGTTTTAGAACAAGACAACTTTGGAAAATATTCATCTGCAGATAAGTCCATAAATAATTTGTTTAACAACAATTATTGTTTTTACAATAAGATTTTTTCAGATAAACAGTGAATTCTTGTAGTTCCCTATTTATTTGTAAGTGTGCTTTAAGACTAGAGGGAAGAGCGAAGAGCTACCAAAATGTGAAAATTCTGACTTATATCTTGACATAATTTTGTTAGCTTTTAATATATTATTTATAATTTAAAATCAAGCTTACAATTTATTAAGACTTAAGTACAAGAATCCTTACTAAAACTAAAAGAATATTAAAGAATTAAGCTATTTTAAACTCGTTTTAGAACAAGACAACTTTGGAAAATATCCTTCTGCAGATAAGTTCATAAATAATTTGTTTAACAACAATTATTGTTTTTACAACAAGATTTTTTCAGATAAACAGTGAATTCTTTTAGTTCCCTATTTATTTGTAATTGTCCTTTAAGACTAGAGGGAAGAGCGAAGAGCTACCAAAATGTGAAAATTCTGACTTATATCTTGACATAAGTTAGTTAGCTTTTAATATATTATTTATAATAATTTAAAATCAAGCTTACAATTTATTAAGACTTAAATACAAGAATTCTGACCCTGCAGATCTCCTCATAATGTACCCATATTTCCTTATTTCCCATATTGACAAAAGTTGACATAATAACAAGAAAGTTGAGCATGGAAGTACATGCAAAATCACGTAAATCCTCTGAAGTCGTGAATTGCATAAGTAATCAAAGGCAGAAAACTTTCACTGAAAAGGCAGGGAGGAAAGAAGGGGCAAAACTAAGGCGCGGAAAGGAAAACGCGCTTCGAAAGTTGCCGATTGTGGAAATAAGATAAGGACATACAATGGGAGGGCCCATGCTGCCGGCTTGCCTTTAATGATGTTCCTGATAGATTCAATAAGTTTTAATGGTTTCGGGCATAAAGTGCGAAGGTAAATGCTGACAACACTTGTTCCAAGTTATTCATTAGGAAGTGTCTGTCAAATGATTTCGATATTTTCATCGCGCGTCTTTTCCAAAGAAAATATTTCCAGGGATGGCTTCTGAGTAGAACTAGAACTGGGTCACTGTGCTTACTACTTGTTGGTTGTAAAAATATTGTTTCATAAAGATTTATTTTATATATTTTAATATGTTACGCTTGAAATTTCTGCGGGAGCTATTGTGCTTTCTGTGGTTTTCCAGGTTTGACTCTGTTTTGAATAATTTTGATTTGGAAAAAAAACCATTATTATGACGATGATTCGGCAAGGTGTCACTTACCATAGGCAAGTCAGGTAGTAACGCTTTTTGCTGGTATTTGAAGTAAACTGACTTTCCTGGTCAATGCGGTTACTTATACAGCCTATCGAGACACGCTTTTCTCGAATGGTCCTTGGCAAAGCTTTCTTGTCATTGGTCCTATCCGTGTGTAGTTAGCAGGGATCCTACTAGTCGGTCTTGTAGTGTGATGTACTTTTCACTTTTTCTTGAGTACCATTTGGCATGTTGAAAGCCTTTGAGTATTATCTCTTTGGTTTAGACTGTTGAGATTTTTTTCTATTTCTATTGATTCTCTTATTTCGCGTTCTCTTTTAATTTCAATGTTAGCCAGCATCGTAGTTTGGTTCAGGTTTATTATATGTCTTGTGTTAAAGACAGATTGTGCAAGGAACGACGTTTTTTTCTCTTTTTGATGGCATTCCGATGTTCTTCTCGTCTTACAATAAATCTTCGGTTGGTCTGTCCGATGTACGGTTTGTCACAGTTCCCACATATTAAACTCTTTGTGTTTTCTTAGAACTCCTCCTGTTTTCTCTGCTCTCCCCTTTATATTATATATGGTAGAATGGCTTTTCCAATCGGGGTTTAAATGGGGTAGTGATGCGTAAAATATGACGCTGCATCCTGTTAGCGCCACTAGCCTCTCCTACTCAATTCCAACTCTCACCTCCACGCGGTGAACCCTGGTAACCTGAGCAACTCTGTGAAAGATTGTGGTAACCAACCCCAGTGGGAAGCAGAGTCAGGGCAAACGAGAGTGGGAAAAATGGTCCTTCGAAGATTAGGGGGTTGGGCAAAAGGTTAACGACCTCTTCCTTAAAAAAACTCATTGTTATGAAAGCACAAAGTGGAAAAGCCGGACTGTTTAATTCACGACGACCTAGCAAACGACAACGGAATAACGATTTAATGTACGAACCCTTTATGCCCTAGGTGCTCTTAGACTGCTAACACAAGAACTTGATAAAATGAAAGCCGATGTAGTAGCGATTCAAGAAATGAAATGGACTGGTTCAGGAATCATCGAGAAAAGAGACTACAATATATACTATAGCGGACATAGCAGCCGACACGAGTTTGGCAGTGGTTTTCTAGTCAGTAAAAAAGCAATGCAATTAGTCCTTAACTTTAAACCCATAAACAACAGAATATGTTATCTACGTCTTAAAGAAAAATTCTTTAATTATAGCTTACTTAGTGTACACGCACCTACGGAAGAAAAGGAGGATAATAAAAAAGATGAATTCTATGACACCTTAGACAAAGAATATGATCGATGTCCACGTCATGACGTGAAAATCATTGCTGGAGACCTTAATGCAAAAATTGGCAAAGAGCAATTTTTCCAGCCAACTATAGGACGTGAGAGCTTACATGAAGAGTCAAATGATAACGGGTTGAGACTAATAAACTTTGCAAGTACTAAAAACATGATAGTAGGGGGAACAACATTTCCCCATAACATGGAAATCCCCTCATAACGAAACCATTAACCAGATAGATCCCATCCTGATAGATGCAAGGCACTCGCACTCTTCCGATCTCATAGACGTAAGAAGCTACCGAGGCCCAAACATTGACAGTGACCACTTTCTTGTAATGGCAAAAATCAGAGGAAGAATATCAAACCTAAAGAAAGATAAACACACGAAACAAGACAGAAATAATGTTGATAATCTGCGCATTGAAACCGTTGCGAGAGAGTATAGGAGACAAATGGACGAAGAAATGGAGAGCCTGGAGGTGGGGGAAAACGTAGAGGAACTGTGGACAAAATGTAAAAACTTAATAACTGAGAAAGCAACAAAAATATTGGGGAAAACCAAACCAGTTAAAGAAAACGAATGGTTTGACAAGGAGTGCCAAGAAGCAACAGATAACAAAAACAGGGCATACCTAAAGACAAATCAAGCTGGATGCACAAGAAGAGCAAAGGAAGAATACCGGACACTAAGAAGAGAAGAAAAACGATTACATAGAAGAAAAAGAAGACAATTTGAGCAAAAGCAATTGGAAAGCACAGAATTTCTAAGAAATCAAAATGAAACTGGAAAGTTCTACAGAAATCTAAACAAAATGCGCAAAGAGTTTAAGCCAAGAATAAGGAGCTGTAAGGATGTAGAAGGAAACATCCTAAATGATACGGCCTCAATCCTAAACAGATGGGTTGAATTTTTCGATGCAAAATTTAATGGCCATCATATCGAAGAAGCAGATAACACCCTAGCAAATCGAAATGATTGGAATCCTTTCAACCCAAACGAAAGACCACCTACCATCGAAAACGTTGCCCAAGCCATTAAAAAGCTTAAAAATAATAAATCACCAAGAGTTGATCAAATTTACAGTGAGCTCTACAAGAATGGTGGCGATGCCCTACTACAGACACTGCATAAGCTTTTACTTCTTGTTTGGCATAATGAGACTATGCCTTGTGAATGGTCTCAAGGCGTGATATGCCCGTTACATAAAAAAGGTGACCAGCTCCAGTGTGACAACTATAGGGGTATAACCCTGTTAACAACTTCCTACAAAATACTAGCAAATATTCTCTACGAAAGGTTGCAAGTTTACACAGTGGGCATAGTTGGTAAATATCAAGTTGGCTTCACTCCAGAAAAATCAACAATTGACCAGATTCATTCAATAAGACAGATTCTCGATAAAACATTAGAATTCAATATTGAAACCCATCACCTATTCGTCGACTTCAAGGCAGCATACGACAGTGTCAAGAGAACAGTGCTATACCAATCAATGCATGAGTTTGGTATACCAGGGAAACTTATCCGACTAACGAGAATGACAATGTCTAACTAAAAAGCCACTGTTAGAATACAGGGAGAGAGTTCTAGATCCTTTGAGATAAAGGATGGACTCAGACAAGGAGATGCTCTGGCTTGCCTCCTATTTAATATTTCCTTAGAAAAGGCAGTCCGAGATACACGAATTAGGGACGGCGGTACTATTTACAATAGATCGATACAAGTCTTAGCATATGCTGATGACATTGACATAATAGGGCGTAGAAAGCGAGATGTTGAGCAATATCTCCTAGAATTGGAAACAGCGGCGAAACAGGTCGGTCTAGTCATCAACGAAGACAAAACCAAGTACATGTTGGTTACAAAGGATCCGATAGCAAATGAGGAACGAGAAACAGTCTTTGGAAGTCATACCTTTGGACGTGTTGACAACTTCACATACCTTGGGTCGCTATTGACTGCTACCAATAAAACAAGCGAAGAAATCAAAAGACGAATAAATCTTACAAATAGGTCATACTATGGACTCCAAAAGCATTTCCACTCAAGAAACATTCAAAGAAGAACTAATATTATTATATACAAAACATTGCTGAGACCGGTCCTCACATATGGAGCAGAAACATGGACACTAACGCAGAAAGATGAAAGACTTTTGAGAATATTTGAGCGTAAAATACTCCGCAAAATATTTGGAGCTGTAAACGACCAAGGGCAGTGGCGCAGAAGATATAATTTTGAATTGTATCAGCTGTTTGATGAGCCAGATGTCATAACGTTCATTAAAACACAGCGACTTAGATGGGCTGGACACATAATACGAATGCCAGAAAATACCATTGCTAAAAAGCTAACCACAGGAACACCTGTAGGAAAAAGAAGCAAAGGCTGACCGCGAATTAGGTGGTTAGATGGAGTTAGAAACCGACTTACGAATATTAAAAATCAGAAGATGGCAACATGTTGCCAAAAACCGAACAGAATGGCGACGAATCTTAGAGCAGGCCAAGATCCACAGAGGATTGTCGAGCCAAAGATGATGATGATGATGATGGCTTTTCCAATCGGTTTTGTATCTTCTGTTAAGTCCTTATTTTTTTTTTTTTTTTCGGGGATTATGAGCCTTTTTATTGGTATATGTCAAGAAGCCATTTTCATCTGGTTTTTTATCACTGAATGCAATTGTGCAGGATTGTGATGTGAATATACCAAAAGGCTACCAAAAAGAATAGATTTTTTACCAGAATTTTTTAAAACTACTTAAATCAGTACCGGTTGATCAGGCAGTTTTCCGACCGAGAAGAAGCTGCGCAGATCAGATTCTTTCACTTATCACATTTATTGAGGCGGGGGTCCCAGAGAAAACTTAAAACTGTTATTTTTTTACTGTAAATTCTAAAGGTTTTATACGACCCCACCTTTACAGTTTCAGGTCATTTAATCAATATATAAATGGAGGGTTCAGAATAGAAGTGAACCAAGTCCACTTCTTGCCATTTATGAGTTAAGGACGCTATAATATCCACTATGCAGTAGCAAGTTCTGGTGTTTACTGATAGGTTGGCATTTTTTTCCATACTGCTGAACCAATAAAGTAACGCAAGCGAAGATATGACTGTAAATGCCTCAAAAATGCCGTGAGAAGTTCTCTCCTGAAGATACATTGAAATCATTTTATAATTCATTTTAAAAATTGGCACATTACTCAAAACAAAAATTTTTGCAGGGCTTAGTTAAAATCAAAGATGTATCAGTACGTTATTTCAGATGAACATAATCAGCTAAGGGTTTGTAACCTACTGTCTTAGCATGTTACAAACAAGTTAAGAAAAATTAAACAGATGTTTAAATAAAACAAAAGTTACTGCCATTATTGATGATGATAAGAGGAAAAGTAGTGTTGCTTAAAATTGACGACTTAGATGTTATTGATCATATAAAGTCATTTTTCTGCTACCAAAGCCACTATACAAGAATGGATAATAAGAACACAAGATACTTAATTGGAAGTTTCCTAAACTCATAAGAGCATAATTTTTTCTAGTAATTTGCTATCGTTGTCAGAGATATGGGAATATTTTTTTTCTCTTATTTACCTTATCTTTTGGTTATTTCTTCTGTATTATCGATAGCAGATAGCAGAATTTATAGGATTATAATCCAGTGTTTTTGTAAAATGATCTGATTTTCGTTTCATCTACAGCTTTTAATTAAATAATAAAATAAGACGAACAAAGTCCATCTCTGAATTTTTTTTAAGTACGTGAAAGAACTCATTTACGAAAATTTGTTAAAGATTCACGGCTTCCTTTTCATTTAATGGCGCATATTTACGATTCCATTTATGTCAATTTGCTTAATTGAAAAATTTATTTGAACTCTGGAATTCAAATATTCCGGAACTGATGTAGATATTACAATGGGTAACGAATTAGAGACGGTTCGATTATTCAATTCAATTTGATTTTTTAAGTTGCGACCTGGTTTAACGGAGTTCAATCAGGAGTTGTTTCTTAGCGTAGATTATTTCTACGTGAAAAAATTTATTTATTTTAATTTATGAACATTAATTACTTCGGTCATATTTGTTTATTGTTAATGCTCCGTCTCAGATAAAACGAAGATATAAAACGTGAAACCTACTACTCAAAGTCTAAGTGAATGATTATGAAATTTTTAAGGTAAATAAGCACGATACTAGTAAGAAAAATATCGCATCGATCGTTGATCTGATTGTCCTTGAATAGATCTACTAAACTTTGTATTGATGCATTTATTTCCAAAAGTTTTTACTGTTTAATAGTATCTAATAATACCGCTTAACAATAGACTTCTTTTTAATGTGCCATACCCAATTTTGGTGCAATGCAATCATACAGAAAATTTCTCGACAGGAAGTTCTCATCATTATGGGCGATTTTATTGCCAAAATTGGAGCTGGAGATAAGACATATCATAAAACATAAGAGTACTATGGAGCACATGGACTTGAAGTCAGAACACCAACCCATTTACTATATTAATAAGAAGACAAATCAGAGAATAGAAAGACAAGGAAGCACGGGACAGACGCGGAGAAATTGAGACTCTGCAGTCTCAAAGTACAATAATCACAATGTATATAGGAAAGTTAAAGATCTCACAGGTGGCTAAGACAAAGGCAGAAAAGAACTATAACTGATTCTGACGGAAATATCATCTTGGACAATCAGAGTAAAATAAGAACGTGGATAGATTATCTAAAAAAACTATTTAATGATAAAACAGATAACACCTTTGAGCTAGAAGAAAAGGTAATTGATGGACCAAGAATATTACAGCAGGAAATGTTTTCCGCAATAACACAGTTGAAGGATGGTAAGGCGGCAGGCCCTGATAATATACAATCAGAACTACTCAATTTAATGGACAACAATCAAGGGTGTCGAATTGAGAAGGGTGATAGCTTGCATAGAAAGTAGTGTCATTAGCAAATAAAACAGTGTTAATTGTTTCATTTTGAGAGTACACTGGATCATTAATATAGATAAGAAATAATACTGGACCCAAAACCGAGCCTTGAGGGACACCAAACAACAGAGATTTTTTTTGAGAATCACACTGGTTGAAGTGAACATATTGATCAGGATTTGATAGATATGAATCAATTAGTTGAATCGCATCACTATAAAAATTATATTAAGGAACTTTTCTAAGCAGAATACTATGTGTGACATAGTCGAAAGCCTTAGTAAGATCTAAAAACGATGCAAGACTATCAAGATATTTTTCAAATCCTTCCAAAATATTGCTAGTGAAATGATCAATAGTTAAGTTGTTGTTTTATTTTTTCGGAATCCGTACTGGTTTATGGCAAATAGTTTATTAGATTCAAAACGTAGATTATTTGATTTTTTTAAATTCCCTTATAAACTTTTGATAAAATGGACAACAAAGAAATGGGCCGATAATCGTTATAATCATCAATAGAGCGTTTATTCTTAAACAGAGGTACTATCTTTGCAGTTTTGGAAACTTGAGAATAAGTATTACAAGATATTGATTGATTTATTATTGTTGTACAAGTTGTTAGAGGTTGAATAATTATATTTTTAATTGTTGTAATAATTGTGATAAACGCATCAGGATCTTTGCTGTTCTGAAGCTATTTAATATATTTATTATTCTTATTTATTTATTTATGTTACTATTTTTTATTTCTGTAATAGCTAAGTCAACTTCACTAAAGTTCACTGGCTAAAAACTAACACACGAGATATTTTCCTGTAGTATACACTTTAAATAGTCATCAAGAGTTAGCTGAGGAACCTTAAGTTCATTTATTACTCTCTCAGCAGTTGAGCAGAAGTGCCTATTAAAACTATCTGCATTGAGTTTAGAATTATCAGTGAAAACATTTTTATGTTTGTTACCATTAATAAGTTTCCACATAGCTTGTTGAGAGTTGCCAGATTTTTTTATAAACCTATCATTTGCAATAATTTTTGCAAGCTTGATAGCTTCCCTGTACTGTTTTCTAAGTTTGGTAATGGTACTTCTAGGGCAGCAATGGGATCGTTTCTATTTATTGCTATAATAAATTGAAGTCTCTCACACATTTCCCTCAAAGTGTCATTGAACCAGTTTACTTTTTTACCTGGATTATTTTTATTCAGCAATTTCGATTTTTCTGGAAAAGAAATATTTATGGAATTTATTAACACATCAATTAGCATTTTAAATTTTAAATTTATATCCAAATTATCATTATATATAAAATTAAAGTTGCAATTTAGCAAACTCAGGTTCAGATTGAAGAGTTCTTCATCTGTGATAGGTCTATAACAAACTCTGGTTGCACAATTTGTGTATGAGTAAGCTATCTGAAAGGAAATACATCTGTGGTCAGATGTGTGAGTGAGATCCACAGGTTTTGTCGTACCATCAATATTTGCGAAAACATTATCAAGACATATATTACCTCGAGTATTAAATTTAACTTTTTTATAACATTGTAAGATCTAAAAAAATGACAGAGTTTTAAAGCTCTGATATCTGTTCCATTAAAATGGATATTATATCATGTAAATATCATTACATCATGTAAAAGCCAGTGCTCATTAAGACACAAACAATCAGCTGAAATATCATTAAGCAGAACTTCAAAATGTAGAAAAGAGTTACGTAACGATTGAGCATTATAGTGAATGACATTTAAATAATTTTTAAATTTAACAATACTTTTTAAAGAGGATCTAGTTACATTGTCATCCTCCTCTTCACAAAAAACTTATATACCACTGCACCCTTTCGCCAAACATCTTTGTTCCAAGCTCTCTTTAGGTTTTCTTGATCGTGATCTTGATAATAATAGAAGTGCTGTATATAATAATATAATAGTCTGTTTGGTGTTCATAGTTTATTTTAATATTTTAAAATTGCGAAACGAGCTTGTAACTGTTCTAAAACAGAGAAAAAAGTACTTTTTACGATACAACAATACATCCACTTCGAAAATAATTCACAAACTATATATTAAAATAGAAAACGTATTTTAAACTGAAGTTATGTTAATTCCCTATAAAAATAGTAAATAATAAATAATTATATTCTATGTATATCATATACAGATTGAACGAATTTAAAACGGATCATACAATTTAATATATGTCTATTTGAACTGCATTTGAAATAGTGGACCAATATAAAACTTGGACAAAAATAAATCCATACCTGGGTATAGACATTGTATAAAATATCGTTCAACTATTTGTCTCGCAACATTGTTGCTTGCGCAAAGGAAGCGATAATAGTTCAGGAAATGAAGCTCGAAATAAATTAAAACTTCGCAATTTTTTCGTCCTGCATGAATTGAGTTGAAATTTTAACAGAAGGTAGGTGATAGCCCAAGGATCAAAATCTATATCGAATAAAGTGCGCTGAAGGGTTTTAGGGGTGAGAACTACCCCAATTGTCAAAAATTATAAAATAACATATTAAATCTGAATATGGGTAAGATTTGGTTTGAATTAGTTAAATAATTATTATTTTATACTTTTGAATAGAGTTCCATCATATTTCAACCCTTAAAAAGCAACCCTTGTTAGAGATTAATGTAAAAAAATTAGTAATTCTAAAAAAATGATTTCGCCTTAGATCGATTTGGATAAAAATTTGTATTTAAGCTCAATTCACCCACTGCTTTATAGTTTATGTCATGTCGACGAATCCTAATTGTTCTTAGGGGTGAAAACTACTCCTAATTGTCAAAAATTATAAAATAACATATTATACCTGAATATGGGTAAAATTTGAATTGAATGAATTAAATAATGATAGTTTCGTGCTTTTGAATAAAGTTTCATCCTATTTCAACCCTTAAAAAGCAACCCTTATTAGAGATTAATGTAAAAAAAAAGTAGTAATGCGAAGAAAATGATTTCGCCTTGGAACGATTTGCATAAAAATTTGGAATTAAGCTCAACTCACCCTCTGCTTTATAGTTTATGTCATGCCGATAAACCCTGATTGTTATTAGGGGTAAAAACTACCCCTAATTTTCAAAAATTATAAAATAACATATTAAACCTGAATTATGGGTAAAATTTGGCTTGAATTGATTAAATAATGATAGTTTCGTGCTTTTGAATAAAGTTCCATCATATTTCAACCCTAAAAAAGCGCCCTTGTTAGAGATTAATGTAAAAAAAAGTAGTAATGCGAAGAAAATGATTTCGCCTTGGAACGATTTGCATAAAAATTTGTAATTAAGCTCAACTCACCCTCTGCTTTATAGTTTATGGCATGCCGGTGAACCCTGATTGTTATTAGGGGTAAAAAACTACCCCTAATTGTTAAAAATTGTAAAATAACATTACATATCTTACGATGAGTGAAATTTGGTTTGGATTAGTTAAATAGTGATTTTTTTATACTTTAAAATATAATTTATACATTTTCAACCCTTAAAAATCAGTTGTTATGACTGCTATAGGTGAAAACAATTTTTTGCCAAAATTTTGCAATTTTTCAACTTTTGAAAATCACCCTTTACAACATTGCAGTTTTTATAAACTAACTTAATAGATATAAATTGAAAAAACTAGAATTAAATACAAATAAATTTATCAACATAAAAAGGCACCATATATTCTTATACATTTTAACAGCTACAAGGATCTGTGAATTAAATCTATTTGGAACCCTTGGTTTTTAAATGGGGTGAGTTTAAAGGACTCGAAAAAGATGGTGCTTGATCGTAAATCGATGCTTTTAAACGGCTAATCTCGCCAAATATTCATTGTACAACAAATCTAAATAAAGGAAAATTTTAGTCATTAAAAAAGCTACAATTTAGTACATTTTTAGTTTTTTCATATATTCAGTATTTTCGGGGATATTTAAAAAAAGAAGGGTGAAAAATATGAAATTGTAAATCGTTTGTCGCTTTATGCTGTACTTTTTCTAAAACAAACATTTTAAATGGGTCAAACTTTTTGGACGTATTAACAATACATGTACAACGAGAATTACAAAAGGGTAAAGATCGATTTTAATTATGAGGGTGGTTATGGGGTTGTTTCCATCGATTTTTCCGTAAAAAAATTAGGTATTGACCTTATTTTCATCATAACTCACTCAATTTTTGAGCTAGAGTCTTTTTTGTGATAGGTTTATTTATTCTCTTTAAAAAAGGTTCTGTGAGTTTTCTTCCAAAAAATGCATCATTTTTCCGATATTTGACTTTGAATCTTTCAAATTTGGCATTTGAAGAAAACCGCTGAACATTGATAGGCCGTATTTCGGTTCCTGTTATATCGCAAAAAACATTTTAAAAAATGAATTGTATTTGTCTTAAAAGCTACAAATTTGTTCTCTACAATTTTTTTTGATAAAATTCACCATTTTCGAGTTACCCGCGAAAAATCGATTAAAAAGGTCGATATTTTCGTTTAAAAGTTGTTACTTTCAATCGCGATTAACTTGAAAAATATCAGTTTTACAAAAAAAAATGTATAAAACATTTTTTGTTAAGAATCACTTTTTTAATCGAAACCTGTAGTTAAAACGTAAAAAAAAAATTTTACCCCCGAGATGGGGTGGCAACCACCCCCAAGGCTTTGGCGCACTTTGGTTCGATATAGATTTTGATCCTTGGCTATTACGTAAGTCAATCCACGCAGGACGAAAAAATTGCGAGGTGAAATGCTTCATTTCCTGGACTATAAGTGGTTTGACAGCATAATAAAATCGTAGATTTATGTGTAGCTTTCAATTTTTATGATTTCAGAATCCAGCAGCCCGCTGAAGTATTGGATTTTTATAATATAATTATTTGACAACCTTTTGTTGGTCAACCACCTACAGCAGAATTGAGCCGAAATACATAATATTTCGTATGTTCCGAATTTATTTCGTTCAATCTGTATATCTGTTCGTAGAAGTAGGTACTTTACCATTTTTCGATATAGAGTAACTAATATAACTGTTCTATTTAAAACAAAATAAAACTTCAAATTAAAAAACGAGAAATTGCGTTCAGGCACACTTGAAAACAGTTCAGATTTCGCTTCTACGTTAATGTTCGCAATCGAGTCCTCGAGTTTTTTCCAATTCAATTTCATTATTTTGAACCACGGTGAGATGCACTTTCCGTCCTTCCATTTACAGTATGCAAGCCAGCGCTCTCAGCTAAGGGAGGGCGAAAGGGATATCTACGTTTTAAGAGCTAAAGAGATTTAATATTTGCTCTTATAAAATATTTCCATTCAATAATGGTTACATTGTATGTTTTATTTTTATCATTGGTAATAATATTAGCCCAATTTTCCAGTGAATTGCATCCAGATTATTGAAATGAAACTTACATCTGAAAGCTACTTTTTGACTAGATTGTTGCGTAACAACAATATTTAATATTTTAGTCCATTTTACATTATATTATCATATCACACTGTATATTAGTTTTAACGTTTAGATTTGTAACATTCTCTTGTAGACATAAGCTTCTAGGAATAACTTTCGAGATAGGTATAAGCTTCTAAAGTCATCAAAGAATCCGGCGGGCGAACTTTCGACACCAAATTGTCTTTGTACATGGGGTAATCGAAGGGTCAAATTTTATTATAGGAAATTTCGACACCGCAGCGTAAGGCAGGTAGGTAGGTAATTAGCGGCGATGGACATTTGCACCCAAGCAGGACAAGCGGGTTTTCCCAATATTTATTGTCACGGCGGGGGGCGTGGCACTTGTGTACTTGTGACTAAATTATTTCAGTTGTAATTTATTCTTGTTTGACGTTGACTTGTGCACGTATACGGATATTTAAAAAATGAGTTTGATAAAAAGTTCCCGTGGTCGAGATTTATTAGTGGTGGAGCATCATTCGTTCTCGAAACAGAAAGTGTTAAAAAGCGGCGAGATATTTTGGCGCTGCATCCAAAAGAAACACTAGTGTTCCGCAAAAGTGTTTACAATAGGCTGTGAGGACCTCACCATCACAAGAAGTGATTTGGTACATAATCATGAAGCCGATCCAAAAAAGCTTGAAGTAAAGATAGTAACCAATGAATGTAAAAGAAAAGCCCAAGAGGACATATCGGAAAAGCCTGCCAAAATTACAAGAACTGCTGTTGCTGAGTGTGATGCCAATTTGCTGACGGTTCCTGACATAGCTAGAATAAGAAAGAACATTTACAACTGTCGTCGTAAACTGTTACCAGGTCCGTTACCAAGAAGCATATCAGAAGTCCATAACGCGGTTAGTAATTATTCTCCTAAAACCTGTCGCAATGAAAGTTTTTTGTTTTTAAATCATCCTGAATTAAATGTAATTGTATTTTCATGCGAGACAAATATTCGTTTGTTGTGTAAATTAAAAACTTTGTATACGGATGGTACATTTTCATACAGTACCAAATATTTTCTACAATTATTTACTATACATGGCTTGGAAAATGGACATTATGTTCCTTTAGCATACTGTTTGTTAAAGGACAAATTGTCAATGACATACAAAAATATATTTTCCTTATTAAGGTCTTCTTCTTCTTCAGGTGCCATCTCCGCTACGGAGGTTGGCAATCATCATAGCTATCTTAATTTTTGAGGCAGTAGCTCTAAATAGTTGTTTTGAGCTGCATCCAAACCATTCTCTCAGGTTCTTCAGCCATGAAATTCGTCTTCTTCCGATGCTTCTTCTGCCATCTATTTTTCCTTGCATTATGAGTCGCAGGATGCCATACTTATCGCCCGCATCACATGTCCGAGATACTGTAGCTTTCTTTCTTTAATTGTAAGTTCAATTTCCTTCTCTTTGCCTATTCTTCTCAGTATTTCATTGTTTGTAACTCTATCTACCCAGGAAACCCTCATAATTCTTCTATATGTCGTTTTCACTTACACCAAAACTGGTTTAAAAAAATTCAATCTTTGGGTTTGATACAAGAATATAAGATTAAGGATACAAATTCAGAAATTGGAAAATGGTTAAGGCATACGTTTGGTTTAACTTATTTAAATCCAGCAGAAGTTGAAGAATGCTTTCTTTATGATTTAATGTCATATAAACCTATAAACGCAACACTTGATATATATGCAGATTATTTACTGGAAAATTACATTTTCGATAGCGCTCTATTTCCACCACACATAATATGGTCTAATCAGAATCCGTCTATTGTGATGACCACAAATGCCTTTGAATCCTTTGATTCGAGATTCTTCTTTTTATTCAACACATCCTTCTATTTTTATTTTTATTGAAAAGTTAAAAGAATTTCAAGTAGACACTTATGTCAAAATAAATAGTTTACATATACCAGCAAGAATCAAAGATACTACTGTTAAGGCTACATTGGCATTTTTGGAGAAAATGATGCATAAACTACGATCCCAACAAATACGTAGGTTAGATTTTATAAAAGCTGTATCTTATCATTCCTATAATAGCAAATAAATCATTGTATACAAGTATATTAACGGTAAAATGTACAAAAATTAGGTACTAATTGTATTATATTTAGATATTATTACAGTTATAAAGAAATAAAGTGCACATTACTTTTATTAAAATAATTATTTATGTCGCAACTATATTTATTTGGTGTCGAATATACCTGTAAGATAAAAACGGGAATTGGGGCTGGTGTCGAAAATTGCCATTAGTCGCTACCTGCTTAATGTCGAAATTTCCTACGCCCGAAACGAAAGCAACCTACTCAGGTAATTTTACAAAAATGAACGGAGAGTTGAAGGTTCCGAAATGTAAACAAGTCCTTCATATACTTCGAGGGTCAAGTGGGCGATTTCCTAATTTTAAGAACCCCATTATGGGCTCAATCGAAATAATAATAATCTTACTCAACTTGTGTTTATCGCATCACAAACAAGATATGTAGTTGTCATTGTTTTAATAGACTTGTTAAAACGTTATTTGCGAAACTTTTATTTGTCCCAGTTTCCTCTCTGGTCCTTCAAAAAAGTGAACCTATTATATAGACAAGTGAACCTATTAAATAGACAAGTGAACCTATTTCCCTAAGGACAAAACTTGTTCCCCAAAGTAAACATTAGCGACCTATGACTGGTGCGCGAAACAAAGGCATCAGGACGAGGTGTAAGAACAAACAAATCTGCATCTTCGCATTTGTTCCATTGAACCAGACATCTTCAGATTTTAACTTCGAATCAGAGATCTTCGTGTGTCTCATCTTCAAGTTGGACATCAACGTAGCATCTTCAGTTTATTCCAGTATGCAGAATGCCTCCAGGCTTCTTCATTCTGGTAGCTGATTCAACAGTTAGCCTGTTGATGAAAACTGGTAGCCTTTATATAAATGTGTTAAGTGCATACTATAAGCTCTTTTTAAATATTTTCCTTATTTCGCTGTTTCTTTTATATATTTATTTGACATTATTATATTTTAGATTTTTATTAGGAATTAGCATATTTTCAGTATCTTTCTGTGTTTATTACTACTCTTCTGTTTTTAACTTAAAGATCAAATTGTTTTACGTATTTCTTGCTCATCAAATATCTGTTTAATTCACTCAGTTAATTATGAAAAAATGATTGATTATCTTGTTAAAGTAAAATTTGATCTTTAGGTAGATTCGAATGTAGTTATGAGAATTGAATCGTTTTGTAATGCTTCTTTGTCGGTTAATATATTTTATTCATTTAAAGGTCATTACAAAAAAACACACAGACACACAGACAGATTCTGTCTCCGGCTTCTATATAAAATGTAGCTTCTCCAATTTTTAAGTTTTAAAGTGTTTGTTTGTCTTTGTTTAGTGTATTTGTTATGTCCCAATTTACATTTATGACATTCTGTTACTGCTGGATAGGCCACAACTGACGAAATGCCCCTGAGGATGATCTTGTGATCGAAAGTACTTCGGCAAGATTTGATTAACTACTGTGACGACAAAATATGACAATTAGCTGGTACATATTTTTTATAAACTTTTTATTTGGTATGAGAGCAAATCCCACCGTGCCAACAATAAATGCTTATTTAAAAAAAGTTTAGGAAATTACTTGCTTCAATGGCTAGTTATTTCTTTTTATATGATAAAAAAATTCGTTACCTTACATTTAAACAAAAAAAACATTGTCTCACAAATCTTCAGCCTATCAAATTCTGACCCTTGAGACACAAAATGGAGGCTGGACAAATCCTGGAAGAAATCAAATACCAAAACTGGCCTTCAGGTTATCCTGAATGATAACAATATGGGATTCTTCAAACTCAACTACTTATTTTCCGCTTAAAACCATGTCGGCTTACTTAGCCCTCAGGACGCTCTTATTAAATCCCTTGTCACAGGATTCAACTTACAACAAACGGTGATTAACTCACATAACAATTATTTCCACACTGCATTTTAAGCTCAAATCACCTTTTTCTCAGCACACACATGGAATTAATGAAAACTTTACCAGTTTTTCAAAACTCCCACGAAAACATTCTCGTGTCAATCCTTGTACATGCTCGTATCAGGTATACCTCTCTTCTGCGACGCATTGAAAGCGAATCCTAAATGGACGGTATTCAAATTTTTGTGGGATTTTATTTAAATTAAAACGTAAATAAGCGAGGTCAAGTTTGACAACTATGTTGCTAATTTTGGTATCAGCCGATTCGGCAAAAATCTTGAGAAGCAAATAGCTTTAGGTTACTTTCACACCATGAGTTACTTTCACCAAATTTACTTTTATTTTTAAAAGAAAAATAATATGCTACATAGTACATAGTCTTAAAATTTTTATGCCGTATTTTGCGGCCTTGGTTTTGATATACCACCGGAAGAATAAGCTTCCTCTCTAAGCAACTAGAGACTCACCTACACAAATTTTCTCTACCGGGGTAGAAACCTTGTTTGAGTTTAATTGTTTCTGATAAACATAGAGTTAACTTCAAGAACTTTATATAATCTATCATCTTTGTTTGATTTCTAGCTATCACTGTGGGTGCTAAAGGTATATTGTACAACATATTATGGGTATTTCAATAATCACGTATAGAAGACAGCTTCAACAAACCTATTCAACCAATAAAAGAAAAGAAGGAGTAATAGTTGCATAGAATGCAGTTACTGATTGACACCCATGTGGTCCTGATTGATCTGAAATATTTGTGGACAAAAGATATAAGTTGGCCTGTTCCATTATCTTCGTTATAATGTCAGAAGTCACAAATTATTTACATTACGATATGAAGACGGCATTTGCTAGACTTCCTACATAAATTTCTTTCATATCCCACCAGGGCACTGTCAGTTCAATAGCGGAAGGATCATCGTGAGTGGGCATGTGCCAATACCTACATATTGTTTGTTTTACACATTCAGTTTCTGGATATATCTGATTATCTTTATCCTGATCTGGAGCATTTTGTCAATTCAGATAAGGTTATATCACAGAGAGTTATATATTTAACTAATTTAGATTTCGAAGTCTATTTCATATCGTAATAAATCCGAGGAAAAAATTTTTCTTTCCCGTTATGCATTTCAGTCGTCGTATAAAATTTTTCTATGTCTTACAATTTTTTTTATTTTATTGCGTTCCATAATTTAAGTGTTCATAAAAAGCACTAAACGGTGTAATATATATTTTATTGAGCCTCTCTTGGAGTAATAAACCGATAACTCTTTTAACGTTTTTACTATTTTAGGACGTCACTGTTCTCGTTCGTGCACAGAATAAGTGTCCCATAAAATACGTCAATTTAGTATCGAATTTTATTTTTCGACATTTGAATTTGGACAGCTCAATGTGCATGTGCATTGTTGCTTAAAGTTAGGTAACAAGGAAAAAGAAAAAAGGTTAATGTACGCCATAAAAAAACTAGCTTTAGAATTGAAAGAGATGGCTATAGCATAGGATTTTAAGTCAGCAGTATAATAGACGTAAAGGATTTTAGATAGAATTTCGCAAAAAATTATAGATTTTCGTATCTGTGTGATTTATATATAAGAAAAATATATGTGCTTCATAGACATGTTTAATGTGTTTATTTTTGTGAATATCTAAAAATAACAATATATTGAGGGCTGAGAATCATAGGGTTTCAAGTGAAAGTACAAAAAAAGTGCTCTGAATAGCTTCCGAAGATGGTGCATTAAGTGGAAAATTGCCCTGAACCCCGAAAAGATACTGGACGTCATGTACAGACACCGGAGAAGTGCACCAGACAGGAAGATCACCATTGCCAACATACCTGTAAAATGGACAATCGAGGCAAAATACCTCGGAGTGATACTAAATAAAAAGCTTACTTTCACAGAGCATGTAAAGCAAGCAGTCTACAAAGCAAAAGCCCTAAGAAGTCAACTCTCTTCGCTAATAGGCAGAACGAGCAAACTTCGATTTAAAATAAAAAAGAGAGTAGCTAACAGCATAATACTAATACTAATACTACTAATACTAATACTAATACTAATACTAATACTCACTAACATACGCATCTGCCGCATGGGAACACACATGCAAAAGTAATAGAAAGAAAGTTAAAATAGCTCAAAATTTGATGATTAGAGAGGCATTAAGTATACCAAAATACGTACCACTAAGATACGTATTTAGAGAGTCTGGCCAGAAAAAAAAAAACCTAAGAACAATGGATGAAAGAGCCTACGACATGTTCAACGGACTCTCATTACCACTTCAACAAAATTTTAAGAAAGTTGACTTCTTCTTCTTCTAGTTCCTATCCGTTTCGGATGTTGGAAATCATATTGGCAATCATAACCTTGCTCGCTGCGGCTCGAAACAGCTCCGTTGAGGTTTTCTTAAACCATGTTCTTAAATTCCGCAGCCATGATATTCTCCTTCTACCGGGTCCTCGCTTACCTTTGACTTTACCTTGCAATATAGACTGTAGCAGGGAGTAACGGTGCTGATTTCTCATAACGTGTCCCAGATATTGCAATTTTATGCGTTTGATCGTAAACACAATCTCTGGTTCCTTCTTCATTTTTCCTAGAACTTCCTTGTTCGTGATCCTTGCTGTCCATGATATTCTCAGCATTCTTCTATAAAGCCACATCTCAAATGCTTCAAGTTTTTTAATAGTGGCGTCTGTAAGCGTCCATGCCTCCGCCCCGTACAACAACACAGAGAAAACATAGCATCTCAAATGTCTCATTTTTGTATCAAGGGATATGTTGTGACTTTTGAAGATGGCGCTCATTTTGTTAAAGACCGTTCTTGCCTTTCCTATGCGGCACTTTATTTCCTGTAAATTGCTCCACTGTTCGTTAATAATAGTTCCCAGGTAACAATACTGTTTTACTCGCTCTATCTGCGTCCCATTAATGTATATATGAGCCCCATTTATATTCTCCTTGCTGATAATCATTTGTTTCGTTTTGTGGGTATTAATGTTTAGTCCGTACTGTTGACTGTACTCGTTTATTCTGTCCATTAGCCTCTGAAGTCCCTCTAAACTATCTGCTATCACCATGGTGTCGTCGGCATATCTAACATTGTTTACTCTTTCACCATTTAGAAGGATGCCTTCGTCTATTCCGTAAAGAGCCTCGTTAAAAATTTTCTCTGAGTACATATTAAATATCAACGGCGATAGGATACATCCCTGTCTAACTCCACGTAGTATTTTTATGTGATCTGTTTCTTCTCCGTTAATTTTCATGTATGCGGTCTGATTCCAGTAGAGTTCTGAAATTATTCTGAGGTCTTTGTCATCCAGGTCTGCCTCTTTTAAAATTTTTATCATCTTTTGATGTTGAACTCTGTCAAATGCCTTTTCGTAGTCGATCAAGCACGCGTATACGTCGCAGTTAACGTCCCTGCATCTTTGAATCAGTACCTGTACTCCAAAAAGTGCCTCTCTGGTACCCACTGCGTTAATGAAGCCGAACTGTCTGTCCGATATTTGTTCCTCGCACTTCTTATAAATTCTTCCATGGATGACTCTAAGAAACAGTTTCAACATGTGGCTCATTAGGCTGATTGTTCGATATTCTTCGCACTTTTTAGCCCCCTGTTTTTTAGGTATCGCTATGAATTCTGATTCTAGCCATTTATCAGGGATGATTCCTGTATTGTAAATTTTATTGAAGACAGCCGTGATCCAAATTATTCCTTCTTCCTCCAAGAGTTTTAAAAATTCAGCTTCGATATTATCAGGCCCTACAGCTTTCCTGCTTTTCATCCGTTTTATTGCTTCTTCTACCTCGGATTTAAGTATGTCCGGGCCCGTCATCCTCTCTGAAAATGGATGCCTATAATCCGTTCTTTGATCTTGAAAAAGTGTCTCCAAATATATTCTCCATCTGTCTTTCATCTCTTGGGTGTCAATGATTAATTTTCCATTGGTGTCTATGAGTTTCATTTGTGTTCGCTTTTTAAAAGTACCCGTTATTTCTTTTACCTTTTTGTGTACATTAAAATTGTCATGCTTGGCTTGTAGTCTTTCTATTTCTTTACATTTCTCTACAGCTTCTTTTTCTTTAGCTTCTCTTATTTTTCTTCTGATGTAAGCCTGCATTTTTTTATACTCATCTTTATTTCCTTTAATTAACCTTCTGCGTTCCATTAAATGAAGGATTTCTGGAGTCATCCAAGATTTCTTCTTTGTTTCTTTGTTTGGTTTTAGCAGATCTTGTTTAGTTTTCTTAATTATTTCTTCGAATTGATTGATTTCTCGTTGGATGTTATTTTCTTCTTTTAGTTGTTTAACTTGGTTGTTAATATATTCCCCCACTTGCTTTTTAACTTCCGGATGTTGCAGGGCTGTCATGTCGTAGTTAGGTCTAGACTTTTTCTTTATTGTCTTCAGTCTCACATCCATGACTCCCACTAAAGGTATGTGGTCAGATTCAATGTCCGCTCCTGGATATGTTTTGACAGATTTAAAACTGTTTCTGAATCTTCTATTTACCAATATATAATCTATCTGGTTTCTAATTACGTTATGGGGTTTATCTGCTGGTGCCTTCCATGTATACAATCTCCTCGGTGGTAGTTTATAAAATGTGTTCAGAACCACTAGCTTGTTATCTTCTGCGAATATTTCTAGTCTGTCACCTCTTTCGTTTCTTTGTCCTAACCCAAAAGGTCCGATTAGAGACGTTTTCCGTTCGGCCCCAAGTTTTGCATTGAAATCCCCCATTATGATGCTGACCTCATGTTTAGGTATTCGTTCTAATATATCCTCTATGCTTTGGTAGAGAGTCTCTACTTCCTCGTCGTCCAAGAGAGTTGACAGACTACGAAATTAACACAAGAACTGTGCACAGACGGCCAAAACAACAACTAACTGGATATAGGGAAGAAGAATAAAAATGAAGAAATGAAATACCCACAGAGGAGTCAAATTAACTTATTTTAGACAGTGAGCACCAAAAAAAATAGGACAGAACTGCTGCAACCAATCAAGAAATGGTTGGTTAGATGTGTTTGGATGGCTGCAGCAGTTCGGTCACAGTCTGACGAGACTAAAACGATAGTATATAAGACCAATATACACCGGGGTGTGTGAGGACAATATACACCTGAGAATACACACTCCACAGTTAGATTAGTAGTAGTATTTAAGATAAAAAAAAAATCACTCACTGTCTAAACAAAACCATGTCTTCTAAATTTATTTAAAAAGGATTCAAAATTTATAAAACCCAATTAAAATATATAAAAGGCCCGTTAGGCCTTTTATATCAGCCGTCAGGCATAGGCCTCTCAGGCAAATCGAATGTTGATCCTATCGCGAATTCCGAGCACCAAGGTCATGTGCGGCATACATGGGCTCGGTGGCCGGACCCTACTCGGATACTCAGCCGGCAAGGATAACAAAATTTATTTTCTCAAATCTGCGACTGAGTGTACGAGTACACACGTTTTTCGGAGAGTCATCAGCCAGGTTGTTGGCTCTCTGTTCGGACCACACACTTTTTCTTTTTAGGAACACCAGTCCCGATGTCAAGTTAGAGTAACTTCTATAGAGTCAGTAAAGTAAATAGGGAGAAAAGCCGATATGTGTGCTAACCCTACGGTTAGGTGGCTTAAGCACAGTCAATAAAAACAGAGGGTGTCCCGTTACCCAGGGCACCCAAAGTAACTTTCAGATCATAAGCATCCTCACGTAAGTCACACGCTGAGGAAGGATGGAAGAAAAGCCTGGGGTCAGTTAGGTACCACTTCAATAGCAATATATCACCGGTTTGATCTTCATATATGAGGATCCCACTTTATTATGGGCAATGGCATACACATGTTCCTTAGGAGGGCAGGGTTGATCACATGTGTGTGTGTGTGTGCGTGTTTGTAGACAATTTGTTTTTTAACAGAAAGCTATTGTTCTTTTGAATTCTGCATAGAATGGTATTGAAAGTTCTGCCATTCGTTGACAGATAGCGACACAGTCACCAGTGAAATATATATCCAACTAAATGAAATGCTTTAAGGTTAGAACCATATGGTTCTAACCATAGAGAAAAAGCTTAAGCACATTGAGTTTGCGTATAAATGGATAAGTCGAAAGAAAATGCAAAAAAGTATTTTTGAAGTGTGTATATTTTAGGCAATTCCTAGCTGAGCGCTTTCGGCTTTACAAAGCCATCATCAGAGCTATGCTACAATAAAATGTTCTTATTATAAGTACTAATTGGTAAAGATTATAATTTTTAACTTACGTCAATTTTTTAAATACCACTTCAAAGGAGAGATCTCATTTCCTTCTAATTCAAACCTTCAGAACCTCACAATATTTTGTCAATAATTAATAATCTACATCCTGCAATTAATTTTACCTTAGAAGTAGAAAGCAACAACATTATCAACTTTTTAGACCTAACTATCAAAAAGAATGCTTCCTCCTCTTCTTCTTTGCCTACACTAGAATTTTCAATATTCAGAAAACCTACTTAAACTGACCATATGATACCAACATCCTCAAATCACCCTTTTCAACACAAGATGGCAGCTATTCAATGTTATGTCCACAGACTTCTTAATATCCCTATGTCTCAAGAAAATTACAATAAAGAAATCTCCATCATTAAACAGATAGCAAACAACAATGGTTTTCCTTTTACTACTGTTGATAAAGTCATTAGAAAATCTATACTCAAAAAGAGACTAAACCAAGCTTTTAATGTTGATAAAAAATCCAACACTACTTCCATATATAGATCCTTAACTTACTTAGGACCAATTTCAGAAAAAATTTCAAGAGTACTTGTTAATAAAATCAGTGACTTAAACATCTCCTTTAAAACCAAATATAACATCAAGTCCATCTTCAGCAAGACCAAAGACAAAGTTGACAAACTAAACAGAAGTGGTATTTACAAGCTGTCCTGTGGTGACTGTAATATGACTTATGTAGGTAGAACAATGAGAACTCTGAATCAAAGAATCAAAGAACACCTCAATAACCCAGAAAAATCAAACTTTGGATATCACATTAAATTTAATAATCATTCCTTTTCTGCTTCTGAAAACAGAAAAATTTTACACAACATTCCCAATAAAAACTTTAGACTCATGAATCTCTTGGAAGATCTTGAGATATCCAAAGAAATGAAACTAAACCCTGATTGTTGCTTAAACACACAAATCAACCTCAATTGCAATTATAAACCTCTTTTTAAATCATTATGGGAGACTTTAGAGGAAGAAGGGTGACCTCATGCAATCTTATTATATATTTTTCATACTTTTATATTTTTAAACAAATTTTAAACTTTATTAGAAATTTACAACATTTTGTAATTCATTTGACAGTTATTCTTAATTGAAACATGAAAATACATTCTTAAAAAATTTTTTATGCAAATTTCTTACAAATTTCCATCAAGAGATACAATTCTCAATACACTTAAGTATCAGATAATGTAACATTAATACCATGTTTCTTCTTTATATTATTGTTGAACAATTTGAGCCCTTGTTTCTTAAGGATAGCTGTCAGATTGAACATACATTGACCTTGAGCAATGACTTGAGTGAATTTACAAACTAATGTCATTCTGTATGATGTGATGAACACATAAAATTTAATTTAAAAACTTAATTTTTAGAAAGTCTTTGATGACTATTAGTAATTCCATTCTATTAAATAATTTTGTAAGAATTTAAAAAACAATCTCTATTTCCTATATATGACATTTGTCAACTGTCACTTTTGAAAAATCGTTTAAAAGTACCGACATTTGATTTCATTAGTTCTATTCTGTCTACCTCCTAACATCAATCAATGGTCGGGTTCTTACACCCGTACCATGACAAAAAATTTTTTCAATTTTTTAACGTGTTTGTGAAGTCCAGTGTCGGCTTTTTATATGTTTTTTATATGTTTTAACAACTAAAAAAATCATAATTTTGAAATATAAGGAAATGAGATCTCTCCTTTGTAGTGGTATTTAAAAAATTGACGTAAGTTAAAAATTATAATCTTTACCAATTAGTACTTATAAGAACATTTTATTGTAGCATAGCTCTGATGATGGCTTTGTAAAGCCGAAAGCGCTCAGCTATGAATTGCCTAAAATATACACACTCCAAAAATACTTTTTTGCATTTTCTTTCGACTTGTCATAAGTGTGTACAAAAAATATCAGTCTTTTGATTGTATAAATGGATGCCACTGAAAAATCAGAATTACATGAAATGTTTGATTTCTGAAACGAAACTATATAAGTTAATTTTCTACTCTTCGTTAATTTTCTTTTTCTTATGTTTTTAAAAATTCTTTTAACATCATTGTATAGGCTATTATTGTTATGAGTGCTACAAAGGCAATACAGTCTACAATGATCACCTTTTTAAAACTTCAAATTTATTTAGTGACGCAAAGTTCCAAGTACAGCGGTTACATTGCTATAAGATTCCAAGTACGAGTGTAACATTTTGAAAAAACCATGAAATTTGCATTTTATACCACAACGACGACATTGATTTATGAATTACAGTATTATCGAATCCTTAAACAATCATATATAAAAAATCTGACAAAATATAATTTTGTCAGAACCATTATGTTTGACATCAAACGTTAAAATTCGTTTCTTCAAAAATTTTGTAAATTTCGCTTGGAACCTTAGGGTTCTCACCCCTCGATATTTTAAGTAACAAAAACTACCGCTATTATTCTATATAACTTTATTTATATATTATGTACATCTTATCTATATACATTTAATTTAAATGCAATAGGGAAATTATCTAATAATATTATCTAAAAATAAAAAATAATTTAAAACAAACTATAGGTACAAAAATAAAATCAAATTATCTTAAGGTGTTAAAAACAGAAGAACAAAACAAATATTGCTGTGTGGAATATTTGTCACTTAAAAGCCTTGTGTTATATTACCTGCCAAAATTCTTTAAAAAACGTTACACACAGAAAAGACCTTCAAATTTTGTTTTTAAACAAATTCTAACCGAAAAAAAGAGAACACGTGCAAAATGACAAAGGTCCCGAAATCCACTCGATAAGACAACAGCTAAATAGTCTAGCATATCAGCTAACGTCAGCTCTAAATCAACCTCGTAATAGCACCTTTATTTTTTACACTAATAATCTCTCCACTCTCACAGATGACCACTCTATATGGAGAGCAACTAAAAAATTCAAGAAACTAATTTAAGATAAGAATTCCTCCAATAAGAAAACCTGAAGTTTGGCGCAGACTGACAATGGAAAAACTAATGTATTTGCAGAATATTTAGAAAATATATTTACTCCAAATTCAAGGCAAAACATAAATAATGATGTAGTTAGCGAATATCTAGATGCACCCTGCCCACTATTACCTCCAATAAAAGCATTCTCTCAGTTTTAAGTTCGCAAACTAATAATAATAACCTACTCTCACAAAGCTCCAAGATACGATTTGGGAGAATCCCAAAACATCTACCCAGAAAAGCAGTTCTCATGCTTACTATTATCTATAATACACTGAACGGCAAAAAAGTGGCCACATTTTCGAAAATAAAAATTTATTAGAAATTTGACATGATACAAATATAAACAGATAAGATACCGCGCATGTGGGCGTGGCTTATGCATGACTTTTGTGACGTCAACTTGTGCTAAAGTTCGTCATATTGTGTTTTGACGTTTATGTAAATTTACGCTTCATAGCCAATATTTAATAAAATAATATTTTAAAAGTATTACAAGGCTTTAAGTTTTTCTCGATATGAGGTGTGCAGTGTATGGTTGTGCCGTTGACAATATGTGCAAGAGTTTTGTAGCCGGTACAGCATTTTATAGCTTTCCAAAAGACAAGGAAATGCAAGCTGTTTGGAAAAATTTGTGTAAACGCCAGGATAATTTTAATGTTAAATTTGCTCGTGTTTGCTCTAAGCACTTCGTTGAAAGTGATTGAATTGATGAATCGGTCATTCAGGTTGGCAAAATATAAAACAGAAGTCAACTACTTTATAAGTTTATAGAAGACGTTTCGCTTTATACTTCTAAAGTTTTATCAGTTCTAACTCAATATGTAGTATTAAAGATGTTATTATATATGTACTTAAGTTTACTCATTATTTAGAACTAACTTAAAAAAAAAACAGAAACAAAGGACACAAAAACTTTGCAAAAAATAATATTCGCAGAAACGAAGATTTAACAAAATTTTAAACGTACATTTACTCCAATGAAGACAAACAAAACACTCACCAGTGTTTTGTTTGTCTTCATTGGAGAACCATCTCTAAATGAAGCCAAATGTACGTTTAAAATTTTATTAAATCTTCGTTTCTGTGAACGATATTATTTTTTGCAAAGTTTTTTTTCCTTTGTTTCTGTTTTTTTTTAAGTTATTTTTAAATAATGAGTAAACTTAAGTACATATATAATAACATCTTTAATACTACATATTGAGTTAAAACTGATGAAGCTTTAGAAGTATAAAGCGAAATGTCTTCTATAAACTTATAAAGTAGTTGACTTCTCTTTTATATTGACCGATTAACCTCTGAATTCACTATTTTAATACTTATATATATATATATATATATATATATATATATATATATATATATAGTTGGGAGATTAAATAATTATAACCATATTTTAGCATATCCTGAAGAAGCGAATAAATTTTGTGAAAGCTAAATAAAAGAACAAAGAGTTTTACTTATCCTGCCCTATTAATGACTGCAACCTCAAAAGAAAAATATTTATATATATATATATATATATATATATATATATATATATATATATATATATATATATACATATGTAGGTAGGAGATTAAATAATTATAACCATATTTTAGCATATCCTGAAGAAGCTAATAAATTTTTGTGAAAGCTAAATAAAAGAACGAAGAGTTTTACTTATTCTGCCCTATTAATAACTGCAACCTCAAAAGAAATAGTTTACCTAACGTGTCAGTCAATAATACCCAACTACTATATATAAAATATCTATTGTATGAAAATCACATTCCATAGTTTGCAATTTGTGGCATTCGGCCATGGCTCCCTCCATCAAACTTCACTCTTATGGGAAAATTGTTATTTTTCACAATATACTAATATAAATACTTAAGCTTAAATTCACGTAGTAAATAAAACATCTAGTAAATTATCTTAGAATTTCAACAGTTCGTTTCATCCGCAAGCATGAATACATTTTGAAAATTTAGCACAAGGTGACGTCATGCGCGTGAGTGTACGAGTTTAGTGCATGGCAATATCATATCTGGTATCCTTATATCATGGAAATTTGATGCACTGTTCCATATTGCGTCTCAATTTAAATATAGATTCCGATCATGTATGCTGGTTTTTGACTGTTTCGACGTTTATGTTGTTGTTTTCTGTAATCGCTGTTGTTGAAAAGTTAAACATATTTAATTAAAAAACAGTAATTTAGCTTTTCTAGCGTGGATTTCGGCTAAGTGAATAATTAGGATATGGTGTTACCTACATCATATTAACTAGACCAACTAGATGTATTGACCACCTGAAGTGTAATAGCAATAACTGTATGCAAGCCACACGAGACGGATGAAAAAAGCTGATTGAGACCTACGTCCAGCAGTGGACGCATACAGACTGATGATGATGTTATCTACAGTAGATGTTACTCAAACTACTATATTGCTACAAGAAAGAAGTTTATGTATCTGAAACTTGAGGTATCCATCTTTATATAGAGCTTTCCATCGCTTTATAGAGACTGGTACATACTCACGTCGACCTGGTTCCGGTTGTAGAAAAGTTACCTCGAAAAGAGATGATCGTTTTATTGTGATGGAACTTTTAAGAAATCGCTATTCCACTGCAACTGCTGCAAGAAACTCTCTGCGGGAGGTTCGAAATGTGAATGTCAGAGAGAACAGTTAGGAGATTCCTCAGTGAAAAAGGACTAATGGCAAGAAGGCCAGCTATTGTTCCCAAATTACAACCCAGACATTTTTGCTTTACACCATCAACACAATTATATACAGGATTAGAGCCGAATTCTCTTTACTGATTAATCGCGGTTCTGTTTGGACTCTAGCGATGGCCGAGAGAGGATTTAGACACGGAGAAATGAAAGATATTCCCAAGCTTGTATGTCCCAGAGAAAGTTTGGCGGTGGTAGTGTGTTGGTTTGGATGAAAATCTGATGTAAAGCTCGAACCAAACTTATTATTATCAATGACCCTCTGAATGCTTACTGGTGTATAGAGGATGTTTTGGCAGAAGCAGTAGTTACATTTGGTCCACTTATTGGGGACAATTTCGTCTTTATGCATGATAATGCACGGCCGCGTACTGCAAGAATCGTGAAAAATGACTTGGAAAAAGGCGGAATTAATACTCTAGAATGGTTAGCCTGCAGTCCTGGTCTAAATATCATCGAACATCTTTGGAACGAACTTCATCGTAGGGTTAGAAGTCAACCAGGCCGGCAAGAAAGTTTAGCAGAACTTCAAACGTGCTTCGTGAAGAATATGAACGTATTTTTTAAGTTTTTATTCAAAATTTGTTCCGTTTCCTTCCAAATCGTATTCAAACGGTTATTGATGTTTTAGGGCCTAATACCCGATATTAGACAATGTTGTTTAAAAAATTTAATTAACAATCCTTTGTAAAAGGTATATATTTAAGGCCCAAACGGGCTTAGTTAAAAAGACATAACGTTATCGGAAACCATGTTCCATCATCAGTGTCTAGGAGTACATGAATGTAGCCACCAAGATTAAATATATGGGTAAAAGCCCGTTAACAGATGTTTAATTACATTTAGTTTTAAAAATACGTTATAATTATTTAAGATTATAGAGTTACCGATGGATTAGGTAACATGGCGACATATGACTCCACGTTGAAGTTGCTAGTCCTGAGACGGTATGTCTTCGAGGACTGTATGAGTGCAGAGTTGTCACAAGTGGTAAAAAGGTAAAGAAAAAAAGTTATGCGTTAAAATATTAATTGATGAAATCAATTCAACTCTGGAGGATAAAATCGTACCAGTTTTCATTTTTCTGAACAGAAGCGTTCTGGAGGTTTTAAAAAAACCTAGTTACAAGACGTTTAGAACGAAAATTAGATTTCTATCAGTCTAAGGAGCAAGCTGGGTTCAGGAAAAGTTATGGAACAAATGACCACCTACAAGCACTTAAAATACTAATTGAAAAATGTGTTGAATATAATAAACCACTCACGTTGATTTTCATAGACTTCAAGAAAGCTTTTAATACCGTGGAATTACCGGCAGTATTAGGAGCATTAGAACAAAGCCGAGTAGACTATAGATATACAAATTTGATAAAACATATATACAACAACGCAACAGTATCTGTTAAACTCCATGATTTTACCGATAAATATAGAATTGAGCGAGGAATTAGACAGGGCGACACCATCTCCCCCCAACTATTCACTGCAGCTCTGGAATATGCCTTTTAAAAACTAGATTGGGCTAAAAGGGGAATAAATATTGATGGTGAATACTTAATGCAGATTCCACTTGCGCTTTGCAGATGATATTGTCATTATAGCCGAGAGTTTAAATGAAGCTCACAAAATGATGGAAGAACTAAAACAGGCAATAGAACAAATAGGCCTGAACATAAACTTTGAAAAAACAAAATACATGACCAATTTAGTTCCAAGTGATGTTATGAGGGTAGATGGGAACGAAGTACATCAGGTCTTTAGCTATATCTATTAGGGGCATGAAATTAGAATAGGAAAAGATAATCAAACTTGTGAGATCCAGCGTCGCATAGGCTTGGGATGGGCAGCATTTGGCAAGATGCGAGATATTCTTAAAGGAACGCTACCGATTTGCTTGAAGAAAAAGGTTTACAACCAATGCATACTGCCAGTAATAACATATGGTTCCGAAACAATAACTTTAACCAAACGTTTTGCAAATAAATTGAGAGTAACTCAAAGAAAAATAGAAAGAGCAATGTTGGGAATAACTAGAAGAGATATGGTACCAAATAGGATAGTGAGAGGGAGAGGACTAAAGTGACAGATGTCATAGAAAAAATTGCACAAGCCAAATGGAGATAGGCTGGACATATAGCACGTTTAAATGATAATAGGTGGACCAAAAGACTCATAGAGTGGAGACCTAGAGAAGACAAAAGACACCGAGACAGACCACCAAAAAGATGGATGGACGACTTGAGAAAAACAGTCGGAAATTGGATACAGAAGGCGCAAGATAGAGAACAGTGGAAGAACATGGAGGAGACCTATATCCAACAGTGGATGCAAGAGGTTGAGGAATAATGATGATGATGATGATGATTGAAGATCGGTATGACGACCTGGAAAATGGTGCAGTCAGAGAGTCATAAAGTAGGAATGAGACGATGGGACACAAATGGAAGTTAATAATAATGCTAGAATTGTAACGCTATTGATGATGATCCATTGATTTAAGAACCCTTCGCTTTGGTAACCTTTAAATATTTTTGTAGTTATTTTCAATTTATAATTCATAATTGTTTTTATGTAGCTTGGCATTATATCGGGTACGATAAAATCAACTTCTAAACCTTCTTCCAAATCTTCTAAATCACCTACTGTGCTTTAATCAAAGTGCAGGTCTAAGTAGAATTGTAAATATTAATATAAAATAAATAGATTTCTTAACAAATTACGAGATATCCTAAAAACATACTCCTAATATCATTACATATGATATATATCTTAGTCTGAGATCAGCCACATTCTAAAAATTTACACAAAGGCTGTAACACAAATTGATATTTCTTTAATTCATGGGGAAGGTACCGAAATTTGATTTATTTTTTATTGAAAATTCTATGAGGTAATTTTTTCTATTTAGGAATTTATAATAACTACTTTTTTTGATATTTAATGACACCTGTTAGCAGGGTACGAAGTGGTTAAAAAATTTAATCACTTAAACTTGGAGCGGTGTAAGCTACGTCAAAACTCACCAAAATATAAAACGACCAAACGATATAAAATGCTTAATAGCAGATCATCGAGCATAAAGACAAAAGAGGAATGTAAAGGTAGTGGGAGGCGTGGGGGCAAAAATATTGTTAGACAGGAAGTGCAATCTTTAGAGGCCACATTAAACAAAGAAAGAGAATCTCTCTCCTTATTTGACATCAAATTTAGTTGGGTTAAGTTATTGTTTGTCCCAAATGTCACATGAAATCTTATTTATATTGAAGTTTTTTAACAATTGTGTCGCATTTGAGACCATTATCGTTAATAATTAATTAAAACTTTTTCGTCTAAGACACATTCTGAAAAATATTATATAGCTACTGTTAATAAGTGTCGGAAAATTTAAATTTGGCGCATTCGCATTTCCGGATATGTCCGCCATCAGAGGCCACTTTTTTGGTCTCCTTTTCATAAGGATTAGTTTCCCTCTTTTGTCTTTTTGCTCGATGTAGCAGATATTACTTTGTGACCTTCCCCACTTTATTAGATTAAAAGGTCTACTTCTATGTATTCAAAAAGTGTAAATTACATTCTAATACTTCTGTCCGAACAAATCTTAAATAACTTTAAGTTTATCACATATTTTATCAACTTTCTCATCTATTTTTCATCATGGAGATACGCTGTGTTATTTACACCTGTTTTATCGATTTTTTCATTAACTATAATATTGTGTTTTTGGATGGATTTTGAATAGTGTCTTGTCCGGTAGGCAAGTTGGTACCAATATCTTCAAATGCTTGATTTACGATACCATTCTGCATTTCTTTGTTTTGCGTATCTTCTTGACTAGGAATTTTTCTTATTCCGTTTAGCATTGGAGTTGTAATAGGAATGTTCATTTGGGTTTCCTTCGCACCTGCATTAAGAATAACGTCGGCTACGACACTGGTTCGCTTTTCCATGTGTACCTTAGTGTTCTCAGTTGACTCTCGTCGAGATTGAAGATACATCCATCTAAAAAATAAAATATTAATGCTGTTTTTTATGGTCCACATTTTAATGTTTATTAAACTTAATACATACAACATACTTTTATATAGAATCTCAAGAGAATTGTTCCTAATCCTGACAACCAGATCAATTAAGAGATAGGAATGCAAACCTTAGTATCTTGATTTTTCACTTGGATATTTGTAATCATCAGGACCTACTTATCTTTTTTTTTTCTATTTACAAATTTTTGGTATTGTATAATCTCAAAAAATGAGATTCAACAATGTCGTTCATTTTTTTGCGCCATCTATAGTCAAAAGACCAGACCATATTTATGTTTAAAAATTAATCAAAAAATATATATATTATGCCAATACTAAAAAAATTAAATAATAAAAAATGAATTTGCTAATGTTTTCAATATGCTTAGTTTTATACATTAATAGATACTACCTGTCCTGTGGTCTGTGAACTGTGTTTGTCATTTGTCATCTTAGTTTTAGTTAATGTCATATGTAATTGTCATGTTATTCATTCAAACAAAACAATGCTAATTTCTTGTATATTAAAACCTAGTTTATAAAGGTTTTGCATTTCATTACAATTTAATATACAAGAAATATCAAATATGGATAAGCTACTACGACCAGACAGATTCGATGCTGATCCTAACTCTCCTAGATCGTCTCAAGAATGGATGCATTGGAAAGCTACCTTTGAAAACTTTATTTCCTCTGTGATTGATGTTTCAGAGGAGGAGAAATTCAAACTACTGGTAAATTACGTGAGCAACAATATCTATGAACTCATCTCTGATTGTAGAAAGTATTCTGAAGCCAAAAGTATTCTTGAAGCAGCTTTTGTTAAACCCAAAAATGAAATTTTTGCCAGACATATCCTAATGACAAAAAAACAACAAACTGGTGAAAATATAGGTCAATACGTTCAACATCTTAAAGTGCTTTCCAAAGACTGTAATTTTCTAGCCGTTTCTGCAGACCAAAATAGAGAAGATTATATAAGAGACTCTTTTATTAATGGCATTCTTTCTAATGACATAAGACAACGTTTACTAGAAAACAACACTATTACTCTGCAAGATGCCATAGTAAAAGCCCAGTCTCTGGAGTCAGCTTCAAAACACTCTGAGGCTTATACAACTCCTGTACAAATTATTAATGCAATTTCTTCTGAAACCAGAGAGCACACTAATTATACTTCTGCTGCTGTGAAAAGTTGGAAATGTTACTTTTGTGGATCAACTGAAAGGCATCCTCGTAGCCTATGCCCTGCTAGAGACAAAGTTTGTAAGAAATGCTCGAAAGTTGGACATTTTTCCAAGGTATGTAGGCTTCAGATGCCCAATTCAGTATCAGCTGCTGTTTTAGCTACTACTACATCTAGTTCGAATGTTAGAAATCTTGCTGCTGCCCCTCAATGCTTATCTAAAAGTGTTACTGAGATAAAGGTGAATGGAAATACAGCTGAAAGTTTAATAGACACAGGTAGTTCTGAGTCATATATCAGTAAGAATTATGCATTGTCTATAAACGTGAAAACATTTAGAAGTCATGCAAGCATAATAATGGCTTCAACAGCACTCAGAACGACTATCTCAGGACACTGCTTTGTTAATTTAGAAATAAACGAACATTCATATAAAAATGTCAAATTATCAATAATTCAAGATTTATGTGCTGATGTAGTTATAGGTCATGACTTGCTTAAACAACATTCTTCTCTAGAAATCACTTTTGCTGGCTCAAAAATGCCTTTAGTTATTGATCATATAGATAACATTTGTAGTTTGGCATACTTAAATATAGAGCCACCCAAATTATTCTCCAATCTATCAAATGATTGCAAACCGAGGGCAACTAAATCAAGAAAATTTTCAACTGAAGATAGAAAATTCATATCTGACGAGATACAGTATCTGCTATCGAATGGAATCATAGAAGAAAGCAACTCTCCTTGGCGTGCACAAGTACTTATTACAAAAAGTGAAACACACAAAAAGCGAATGGTGGTAGATTATTCACAAACAATTAATAAATTTACTTACTTAGATGCCTATCCTCTCCCAGATGTTGAAGATATTGTTAGAAAAGTAGCAAGATATTCTGTCTTCAGTACTATTGATCTTAAAAATGCATACCATCAAATTCCAATTAAAAATGAAGAGAAAATATACACTGCTTTTGAAGCCAACGGCCAACTATACCAATTTTGCCGGATTCCTTTTGGGGTAACCAACGGAGTGGCTTGTTTTCAAAGGGTTATCGATGGTATTATTAAATCCGAACATTTAAAAGGTGTGTATGCATATCTTGATGACATTACGGTTTGTGGATTAAATCAACAACAACATAATGAAAATCTTAATAAATTTATGGAAGTAGCGAAGAAATACAATCTAACAATAAATCAAAATAAAAGTTCTTATACACTAAATTCAATCAAACTTTTGGGTTATCAAATAGAAAATCAGACCTTAAAACCTGATCCTGAAAGACTTGAACCATTAAAGAAGTTACCCTTACCAAACGATTCACAATCACTAAAGAGAGCTGTCGGAATGTTTGCACATTATTCCAAATTTATCCCACAATTTTCAGAAAAGATACAAAAACTAGTCACATGCAATACTTTTCCTTTAACAGAACAAGCAGCTGAAGCTTTCCAAATTCTTAAATCTGAAATTATTTCTTCAGCTGTTACTACAATTGATGACAAGATTCCTTTTATCGTTGAATCTGATGCTTCAGATTTTTGTATTGCTGCTTCTCTTAGCCAAGGAGGAAGACCTGTTGCTTTCTTTTCAAGAACCTTATCAAAAAGTGAAAGAAATCATTCATCAGTGGAAAAAGAGGCTTATGCAATAGTGGAAGCTCTTAGAAAATGGAGACATTTCTTGATAGGTAAACATTTTCGACTTATAACTGATCAAAAGTCTGTCTCTTTTATGTTCAATATGCGCCACACTAGTAAGATAAAAAATGAGAAGATTATCAGATGGCGCCTTGAATTATCATGCTACAGTTTCGATATTCAGTACCGACCAGGAGTTGAGAATGTAGTGCCAGATACTTTCTCACGAGTGAGCTGTTCAATAAATCCTCGACCAAGTCTATTTGAACTACATCAATCCTTGTGTCATCCAGGAATCACCAGAATGGTCCATTGGATAAAGACACGCAACTTACCATATACTATTGATGAAGTCCGTGAAATGACCAATCGCTGTCCTATCTGTGCAGAAATAAAACCAAAGTTTTTGAAAACTCAAGGGAGATTAATTAAAGCTACTTCGCCTTTTGAAAGATTGTCTCTGGATTTTAAAGGACCGCTTCCATCTAGATCTCATAACAAATATATCCTAACAATTGTTGATGAATATTCTCGATTCCCCTTTGTATATCCATGTCAAGATGTTTCAGCGAAAACTGTTGTGAAGTGTCTTACAAACTTATTCTCTTTATTTGGAATGCCTAGTTATATCCATTCAGACCAAGGGGGGGCATTTATGTCTCAAGAAGTCAAAACATTTCTCCATTCACAAGGAATACCAACAAGCCGAACAACATCTTACAATCCTGAAGGAAATGGCCAGACAGAAAGATATAATGGAATTATATGGAAAACTATTTCTCTTGCATTAAAATCTAAACATTTAAAAACTGAACAGTGGGAAGAAGTAGTTGAGATAGCTCTTCATTCAATTCGTTCTCTTTTGTGTACATCTACAAACAGTACCCCTCATGAGCGAATGTTTCATCATTCCAGAAAAGCTATAAATGGAGCTGCACTTCCTTCATGGTTGATAACCCCCGGAAAAGTATTTATGAAAAAAAATGTGAGGCAGTCCAAATATGAACCCCTCGTTGAAGAAGTACAGCTAATTGAAGCAAATCCAAACTATGCTGTTGTTAGACGTGAAGATGGTAAAGAAACAACAGTAGCCTTAAGACAACTTGCACCACGAGGAGATGCATCTCTGGACTGTGTTAGTGGATCGGAATCTGCGGTTTCTAATGAACAGTTTATCAAAGATCCACCAAGCCCTAGATTGAGTATATGTGAGGAAAATCCAAATATTTCTCCTGTTAACATTCTGGAAGATCAAGGTCATATTGAAAGTGTTTTAGAGGAAGAAAATAAACACAGTCTTATTAGAAGAGGTACCAGGGAAAGAAACACTCCTGCTTACCTTAAAGACTTTGTTCAAAAATAAAGTTGGGGTGAATGTCCTGTGGTCTGTGAACTGTGTTTGTCATTTGTCATCTTAGTTTTAGTTAATGTCATATGTAATTGTCATGTTATTCATTCAAACAAAACAATGCTAATTTCTTGTATATTAAAACCTAGTTTATAAAGGTTTTGCATTTCATTACACTACCTACACAGTTTTTGTTTATTTCTAGAAAAACCAAATTAATTTCAGTATAAATGCGATTTGTTCCATTTATTTACAGAAAATAATATTAAATTATTTTAAATCCTTACAGGCATTTTATTATTACTCAAACTAACTGCGTTAACTACATCAATGAATATTCTTTTAATATAGCAGAATATTTCAAAATATCAAGACTTATACTGCTAGCGACATCTCTTTTTAAGTAGCTTAACAAAAGAAATTTAAAATCACGTATTCTACATTATTAAATGCTCTTTTTGCTTGTAACTGTTATAAATTCTGCTTATAATCCGTGAGAAATATAATTTATTATTAGGTGATTCTAAAATTTTTCAAAACATAAAAATGGGCGTTATTTAGGGCGAAAACTCTTGCAATTCAATTAAATTTGAAGTTATATTTAGCTTTTATATTCAGTAGATTGGTGATGCAAGCACATTTTTTTTTAATCGAAACTCGTAATTTTTCTCTCAAATTTAAAGACTTAAAATTTTCAGATACCACATACGAATAGCATTATAAGAAGCCGGAATACCTCAGTTAATAGCTAATTTAAATAAAGTCTCAGTGTTGAAGGCACGTAAATTGTAAAATTACTTTGTAGAATTATTTTAAAATATGTAATCTTATTAAAGAAGATGATACTTTTTGACAGCCAAATGATTGTGAAAATAAATAGTTTTAGATATCTAAAATTAGTAGGCACCTAGTAGTGGGGAAATAAATGAAGATGCTTGCAGATGCAATCAAGTTAGAGCGGGATCGATGATATGGAAGTATTTACTATTAATATTTATTTATTTCATTACATTACACTTATAATATACAGATTTGTAGGAAGTTTTAAACATTCATAAACATTATCATCATTATAATGATTTAAAAGTAAGTAGGAGAGAGTGGCTTAAAATGGTCCTTTACCAATACCGAAAGAGGGACAAGAACTTGTTATATAATTAGAGCTTCTTCTTCTTTCTGTTTAATTACTATCCAGATGTAATTCTAAAAGCTATTTCATCTCTCCTTACTTCCCATCATCTTCACGATCATCTCTAGCACAGTCACGTGGTTCACACCTATTTCTCTATATATTCTGCTGCTCTCCACTGAACATCTATTACACTCCAGCATTTTGTGAGTCGAACAAGTTAGATTTTCTCACTGTTATTTATTTTTTTTTACTTTATATGCCCTGAAGGCTTAACCCCAAAACCCCCCTGGGAAGTTCGTGGTGCTGGAGTTTTGAAAGTTTTGATTGATATTCAAATTGTCTTAGCGAATTATTTGTATCTTATGCTGTCAGAGAATTGTCGTCATTTAAACCATATAAAGACGCAAAAAATGTTCGCCAACAACAATGAGCAATGATAACTGAGAAATATTTCTGTTCCGATAGCTAAACTCAAGATGTTTCTGTAAAATTTTGATTTATTTAACTTTGTAGATTATGTAAGCAACTATTGTTGTGTAGCATTTTGAAAAATTATGAAGAAAAAACAATTTCTATATATAAGCCTTGAAGGACAACATAATTGATGCGACGTACACCGTTTTAAAGGTTTAAAAAATGAACACTTTGAACACACAGCATTGGACTGCTTCCTTTCTTATGTTATAAGCAAGACAAGAATGCCAATGTCTTCTGCTACTACAGTCATTGAACCATGGACTTGGAATGCAGCAAGCATAGAACGTATTATGACTGTATCTGCATCAGAGTCATCCTGGTCGACACTAAAACCCACTTCTGATAGAGCAGTTTTGAGAAGATCTATTAAGTTTGTTTTATTCTTTTCATTATCGAGAAATTTGTCTTGGGATAATGTTGGTACGGTTCTCTTCTATCTATCTATCTAATCAACCTTAAACGCCTACTCTTGGGCATAGGCCTACCCTGTTAATCTCTATTGGTCTCTATTTTGGGCGATCTGCATCCAGTCCTTTCCTGCCGTTCTCTTAAGATCGTCAGTCCATCTCATCTGTGGTCTTCCTCTTTTTCTTTTCTTTTCCCATGGTCTCCAGTGTAGAATTCGCTTATTACATCTTTCATCTTTTCGCCGGAGAGTGTGACCGGCGAAGTTCCATTTAAGTTTTGCAACCTGTCTTGATACATCGTTCACCTTTGTTTTTTCTCTGATCCATGAGTTTCTTTTCCTGTCTTTAAGACCGATACCCATCTGTCATGAGCATCTGTCTTTCCATTGCTCTTTGTGTTTTGTATATCCTGTCGATGTTCTCCTTTGTGAAAGTCTATGTTTGTGAGCGATATGTGATAACGTAAAATGCACTAGTTGAATACTTTCGTTCGCATATATTGAGGGAACTTTTTATTTTTTAGAATATCTGATTGTTTGCCAAATGAGGCTCATGCTAGTCTAGTTCTTCTATTTATTTCTTTTGTTTGATTGTCCCTGTTCAGCTTTATTATCTGTCCCAGATATATGTATTCTGCCACCAGCTTTATTTATTCTGTTTGACTACTATTTCTAATTTGTCTTCTTGGTTTGTCATAGTCTTGGTTTTAGTATAGTTCATCTCTAGACCTACCTCTGTCGCTTTTCTATCTAGTTCCTCAACCATCTTCTGTAACTCTTCCTTCTTATGTGTTATCAGGACTATATCGTCTGCATATCTCAAGTGGTTCAAGAGCTCTCCATTTATTCTTATTCCGTATGTATCCCATTCTAATTTTTTAAATATGTCTTCCATAGCCTGATTGAACAATTTTGGCGATATTGTGTCTCCCTGCCTGATTCCTCTTTCGAATTTTATTGGTTCTGTAGCGTGTTCGTTCGTCAATTTTATTGTGGTACTCGCATTTTTGTATATGTTTGTTATTAGGTCTGTGTACCTGTAATCAATTCTGCCGTTCTGTAGTGAGTTTTTGATGGCCCAATGTTCTATGCTGTCAAACGCCTTTCGGAAGTCTATGAATGCCATGTATAATGTGATTTGATACTCGTTCGACTTTTCAATCAGTATTTTTACTGTTAGCAGATGGTCGCCAGTACTAAAACCCTTTCTGAATCCCGCTTGTTCTCTTGCTTGGTATTCGTCAAGCTTAGTTGTTAGTCTATTTGTAATGATGTTCGTTAGTAGTTTAAATACAACACTTAGTAATGTTATAGATCTATAGTTTTTTAAGTTCTTTCTGTCACCTTTTTTGAACATTAATAGTGTCTCCGCATCGTTCCAGCTATCGGGTATTTCTTTTGTGGTAAATAGTTTGTTCATGAGAATATGTAGGACTTCTCTAGTTGTTTTCCCTCCTCTCTTCAGCATCTCTGCAGTTATTCCATCTTTTCCAGGTGACTTATGGTTTTTTAATTCTTGAATTGCTTTCTTGATTTCTGTTTTACTTATTTCTGGTTGTAGGTCAGAGTTTATATTTTTTATTTTTGCGTTTAATTGTTTAAGAATTTCTTGCTGTGGTTTATGTCTTGTTCTGTATAGGAGCGTATAGTATTCTTGTGTCAACTTTATTATTTGTTTCATATCATTAATGGTTGTTCCTTCGCTGTTTGTCATTTCATTTATCTGAGTTTTACTGAGTCGTTGTTTTAAGCATTTCATATTTTTGTTCAGCTGGATTACTCTTTCGATCTTTGCTTCCTGCGTTTTTCTCTTGGTTTCTTTTATGTTTTTTCTAATTGTTTTATTGATTTCAGTATATTCAACTGTGTTTCTTTTGCCCTGTTCAAGTAGGCTTCTTCTTGTCCCCATCACGTTTTCTTATTCTTCTGAGATATAATTGTCCTTTTTTGTCGTCGATTTTGCAATTCTCGGTTCTTTTGCTAAACTTTATCTATGTCGATTGATACTTTTTCGTGCCACGCAATCAAACGAGGTGGGGGTAAGTTTTGCGGTGGCGTAATGTGTCAATAAAAAATTCGTAATAACATAGAAATGTTAAGAAAATAAAAAATTGATTAAAAATGATACGAATAAAAAAATATATGAAAGAAAACGTTTAAGAAAGTCTTATGGTTCGTTTTTATCGTATTCTTACGAGTAGTCAAGAACCCGGTCAAATTCGGAGCACTGTAAAACACAGAAAAATTAATGACACAAATTTGTAGTACAAATTATTTTTTGATAAACTCACTATAATATCGCTCTAATGTTTTTTATTGTAAAATGACTAGTGAATAGAAAAAAAATTTGGCCCAAAAGAAAATTTGTTCAAAAATCCCTAGTTATTTTTGTTAATAACTTTTATATTTTCCATTTAACAATAAAAAGTAGTAGGAATAAATTTGTAGACAATTGCAGACAATAAATAATGTCTGATAAAATTTTGCTATAATGTGCAGAAATATTATTAGGGATTACACCCAAAACTCTACTATTTTATATTCATTTTCTCCCGTAAACCAGTCTTATTCCTCAATTTAATTACTATATTGATACTTACTAGTTTTCTATATATTTATATTAAATAAGTACTTACGCAAATATAATTACTGCAGGTACTGTTAATATTCCGCCAAGTATATAAAAAGCTCCTGGCATAAAATGTATAGTGGCAGAATAGGTGGCATTATACATTGGTCCATATAAAAGAGGCATTAGAGCCTCACACACACCAAAAAGAGAGTTTACTTTTCCTAAAAAAAAAATAATATAAATTAGTCGTATAATAAATTTATTATTATTATTTTTTATATATAGAAATACGGAAGTTTGTATCGCTGTGGTCCACATCCTGTTAAGATTCACAGCTTTTTCTTGATAATTAATTAGGAATAGACTCTTTTGGTCTGAGATTCAAATAAAAAGTTGGTACTGAAAGGATAATACATTATTGCAACAAAAGACGAACTAAAATTCAGCAAAAATTTTTCAGCAGATCGTTTTGATATGTTAATCTGAAAAATTGAAGACAACGTTGAAATATCTAAAGAAAGCCTTGAGAGGAACTGTTTGTCATTACAATAAATAAAAAACCTTAAATTATGTTATAAAGTTTTGTTGTATATCTGCGAATGGTAAAAGTATTACTTACCGAGTTCATCTGTAGGAACCAGCTTTGACGCTATAGATCTCATCGCAATAAACGATGTACCATTTAGTATTTCTACCAATGAACCTAAAAATATTATTTTTAAATTATAAAGACACTGAACTTACTCATAAATATACTGAAATAACAACAAAAAGTGTACACTTAGATGCATTTGATGATTTTTTCAGCACACTGTGTAAAAATTTATAGATTTTAATTCACTACGGTAAGTTATTTAAAAAAATTTGCATTTGACTTATTATACGGGGTAATCTTCGATAAACTGTAAATAAACTTATAGTATTGCCTCGAACCTCTTAAGCTGATCTCTTGTTTGCACCGTTGTTAAATGACGATCCCGCAAAGCGTTCATCTAAAGCCGTAGTTTTGCGCTTCCACTTCCCTTTGGACGGTTGAGCGATGAGTGTATAGTACTTTGGTCACATATTCATAATTTCGCCCATCTTCAATATGCCCATTGCCCATCAGGAAATGATACCCTACGGTTTCACTAATATTTAAACGGTTTCTTCGACACTAAGAACCATGATCAATCATAGGTAAACAAAATATTTGTGTCAATATGACATAATGACTACAGTCACCGTCACCAAAGGCCCCTCGTAGTACACAAATACAGAATAACTCCAAAATCTTCTTCTTCTTGTAGTGCCTATCCGTTTCGGATGTTGGCGACCATCATGGCAATCTGCACTTTGCACACTGCTGCTCTAAAAAGATTTGTGGTTGTTGTGTTGAACCACGTTCGTAGATTTTTCAGCCAGGAAATCCTTTTCCTTCCTGTTCCCCGTTTTGCTTCTACTTTTCCCTACAAGATTAGTTGCAGCAGTCCATATCTTTCGCTGTTCCTCATGACGTGACCGAGGTATTTGATTTTGGCTGTTTTTATTGTGATTAACAGCTCTTTTTCTTTTTTCATTCTCAACAGAACACCCTCCTTAGTAACGTGGTCGGTATACGATATCTTTAGGATGCGACGATAAAGCCACATTTCAAAAGCCTCAATTTTCTTGCAGGTGGCATCTGTGAGAGTCCATGACTCAACTCCGTACAACAGTATAGGAAAGATATAACATCGTAGTAACCTGATTTCTATGGGCATTGATAAATCATGACATTTGAATAACTTAGCCATTTTTTGAAATGCAGATCTTGCTTTCTCTATTCTACATTTGATTTCTATGGAATGGTCCAAATTTTCATTGACGTTCGTACCAAGGTAGGTGTATGTTTTTACTCGTTCTATTTGTTGACTGTTTACACTGATTTGTCCAAATTGCTGTTCCTTCTTAGAGATCATCATGCATTTTGTTTTCTTAGTGTTTAGTGAAAGTCCGTATCTCTGACTGACCTCTGTTCATTAGCTTCTGGAGGGTTTCAAAACTGTCAGCGAATACTACCGTGTCGTCCGCGTATCTAATGTTATTGATAGATTCTCCGTTGATTCTAATTCCGACTTCAACATCACCCACTGCTTCTTGAAAGATTTCTTCAGAGTATATGTTAAACAGCAGTGGTGATAGCATACATCCCTGACGGACGCCACGTTTGATTTTGATATCGTTGGATTCTTCTGCCTCTGTCCGGATAGATGATGTTTGATTCCAGTACAGATTGCTGACAATTCTTAAATCACAGGTGTTTATTTCAATATTGCTTAATATCTCCATCAGCTTGTCGTGCTTTACTGTATCGAACGCTTTATGGTAGTCAATGAAGGACGCATAAATGTCGCAGTTCACGTCTCTACATCGTCGAAATAGCACTTGTATACTAAACAGAGACTCTCTCGTTCCCACTGCATTCCGAAGCCCAAACTGAGTACGGCTGATTTTTTCTTCGCACCGTCTATATATCCTTTGATGTATGATTTTTAGAAATAATTTTAGAACATCACTCATTAAGCTGATGGTTCGGAAATATCCAAAATAAGCATAAATAAAAAAGTCCTAAATTATGGGTGGTAAATTCATTTGGCTCTACAAAATGAACCAAAGCATATTTTGGCATAAAACAAAAAACACAATGCTTAGGAGACATGATTACAACCAAAAAATAAAGTTTTACGAAAATTCACAAACGGAATTATTCCACAGGATGTTTCAATGTTAGGATAATAAAATCATATTTTAATTAACCCGGTACAATAAGTCAAATATAAAATTTTATAAAAAAAACTGACTATATCAAATTAAAATTTATAAATTTATACACAGTGCGCTAAAAAAATCATCAAAATAAGGCTAAAAATAAAAAGATTGAAATTCTTTGAATTTGACCAAAAGTTGTCTCGCTTGCGTTTTTTTTTTGCATCTGACTGTATATATTTCACTGTTATTTATTTGGATAAAAATTGTATTACACGATAGTGTAATATGTTTTACTTACCTAAATAGAAAACTAAAGAGGTAGTTGCAAATCCATAAACAAAGCTGGAAAGTATCTTACTTAAGGAAGAATATATTCCAATGATAGCGTCGTCAAATTTCAGTACGTGGCTAAATACCCCCACAGAAAAGGACGTTCCTAAAAATATCAGAATAAGATTTAATTTTAATAATACAATAATAAAAAAAACCCAGAAACTGCCACAAGTCTGCCTGGCGAGTCCAAAAGGACGAAATATGTATAAGCGAATAGTACTTTTAATTTACCCATGCAATATGATTACTAGAAATTAGTTCTCGATTGGTTTTTGCCTAGATTGTTGACGTGTTATGGAATGAAAAAAATGTTTAAATTGTTCATGTTAATTCATTATTCATGTCAGCAAGCTGAATGATAATGGTGATAATAATAGATTATTAAAGTTATTAATAACTCGTACTTACCTATCAGATTCGTTACCATGCTATACGTGGAAAAAATGCTAAAGTCAACTTCATCCCAATTAAACCTGTAACGGGTGAAGAGATAACCGACACTCATCTCACCTAAAAATAAGAAAGAAAAGCGAATTATTAATGGGGCTAAAATTAGATTTTACATTTCAAAAAAATTGTAAATTGTTAAATAACATCTAATTCAAATATTTTTTTACAAAACTGTACCATCATAATCTTATTTCATCTTTCATCGAATTTTAAATTTAGAAACAGTACTTTAAAAAATACGGTTGTTTATTATGTAGGTATTTGTTTATACCTCAACTTCTTCTTAACGGAGAAATAATTCAGAACCTAAACTTTGGTATAGTAGGTTACTGTAACCAGTTTTGGATGGACATCCAACAAGTAAATTCATATTACCAAGGAACCTTTAAAACTCACTCCCTCAATGAACACGAAAAACATTTAATAGAAATCTGTAATCTTTGTTCCAAATACCAGGCAACTAATGCAGAAAAGAAGAGAAATAAGAATCGAGACGGACACTAAAGCCGACGAACTAAAAAAATTAAATAAAGAAATATCCAAAGCTGTTAGACAAGACACTCGAAAATACAACCAAGAACAAATCAAACATACCATTAAGAACAATAGAAGTATGAAAGTATTGAGAAAAAGACGAAGAATGGGGACAAGGCAGATCTTATTTGTCAACGATTTTCCATCCACTCCTGAATGTACGTCTCTCCCAATTGCTTCCATCTTTCTCTATCTTGCGCCAATCTAATCCACTGTTTGCCTGCCGCTGCTCTTATGTCATCTACCCATCTTTTTTGAGGTCTTCCCATGCTTCTTGTTGTCGTCCTCGGTCTCCATTTTAGAATTCTGCGTGTCCACCTGTTGTCATTATATCGGGCTACATGACATGCCAGCGCCATTTAATTTTTGTAATTTCTTCCACATTATCCCTAATCTTCTTTCTACTTCTTATCTCGGTGTTTCTAGTCTTGTCTCTTAGTGATATTCCAAGCATGATTCGTTCCATTGCTGTTTGCATTGTTTCTAGTTTTTTAGTAGATTGTTTGGTAAGGGCTACTGTCTCCAAAACTGGTAGTATGCATGTGGCAGATAATAAAAAATTAAGATAGAAATGGTCATCTTACAACCACCAGAGAAAAACCCCTAAAATAGTTGAAGACTATTACAAAGTGCTGTACACAAGCCAACACAAAAGAGAAGATTAAGTATCAGAAATATTAACAAAAAAAAGCATTGTCAACTAAGGATCAGAACTACTACCCGAAATCACAAAAAAACGAAAAAAAGCTAGACCTAAGAAAAGCTAATAATAACAAATCTCTAGGCGAAGATTGTGTAGTTACTGATGCAATCGAAATCGAAGGCACTTGACTCCTTGGATATAAAATTAATATCACAAAATATAAGCAAACATGCGAACTACGAAGAACATTAAACCTAGCATGGGCAGCCTATAGAAAACTCAAAGACATCTTTAAAATTAATATACCAATTTCTTTAAAACGTAAAACATTTGACGAATCTGTATTGCCTGTGATGACTTATGGTGCCGAAACTTTGACATTGACAGCCAAAACTTCTAAAATGCTGGAAATAACTGAGAGGAAAATGCTGAGGTCAATGCTGAGAATATCACTTCGTGCCCGAGTTAGAAATGAAGACTTAAGACGAAGTATAGGAGTTACCGATAAAATTTTTCGAATTGTTACACTAAAATGCAACTGGACCGGACACTTCGCCCGAATCAGTGATGAAAGAATGCTTGACTGACGATCTCAAGATAATATCGAGAAATTGGATGAAATATGCTCAATATAGAGCACAATGGATAACAATGAGGGAAGCCTATATCCTAGAACTACCTAGAATTTGTTCTATTTTGTGGCCTTCTGTTTTCAGAATTCCTTCTGTTATCATACTGACCTGACATGTGTAGTACTGAATGGTGCTGTCCACCATATACATGATACACCACACAGGTTATCTTCTTCTTTCCCTGTTGTCTGTGATCTGTTCCTATTCTTTCTGTTTCCAATATCTCTAATGTTTGGAATCTTCTTTGTAGGAATACCTATGTTGACTTATATTTTGGAATGTCCCTACTGTCTTGAATTGACGTTTCATATAATTTCCTGGTTTCTGTGTCCCACTTTAACCTGCTGATCCTGGCTATAAGAGGGCTCTTGTCATTAAACCTAGTCCACTAATGGCTTCTAAGCATTTGTGGAGAGTATCATGTAATGTTTTCAGCGCCTTTGCTGAAATGCTGACGTTTCTTTTACCTCCGTAGCCTGAAGTTTCTTGTCTATTAATATAAATAGATTTATTCTTGGATTATCGTACCGATCTTGCAACATTTTCCAGGCAGAACTGTAGTTTGCGTCTGTTGTGTTTAAATGTTGTATTTTTTTACTTGCTTCTCCTCAGAAGCTTGTCTTGCGCCTTTGCCCTTTTGCTCCCAATGCCCCTTTGGTCAAAGGGGTATTATGAAATTATTCAATCCTCATATCTACATTCAAATCTGTTTATTGTCTGCTTCTTCTCGATCGACGATGATAAATACAATAAAACATTGAAGTTGTGTAATAAAAATGATGGTTTTATTGACAGCTACTAATAATTACATTTATATATGTTGGTTAGGTAACGATCTATAACAGACTGCCCTCAAATGAGCTCAGATCCCCAATTCATAATCTCACAAATAATATACATCAGCACAAAGGTTAATGCTTCTATCATACTTACAAACTTTGAACTATGAGCTTACATTACATTTTAATCTAGGCCGTAATTGCAACACAGGAAGTTCAATTAGAAAAATATATTATTCGACAATTGATTAACAGGTAAATAGACTTTAGTTATTAAAATATTACTCGATATAGTTTTGCAATGACTCAATTATACACGGTCAAAGTATAAAAGATTTAAAAGTTAAGAATAATGTGAGATTACAAAAATTTGTGGTTGAACATCGGTGTCGCAACAATACACGGGCGGCCTTTAAGCCTAGTTTGCATTATGCTAATATTTTAGTTGAATAACGAGTAATTTAGTAACTAAAATACATAGCACTACCCAAAAATCGTTCGCACTTGTTCTAGTTGAGTTCACAAGTGGGTTGGGTTTCGCAAGATGAACAGCCTAGCAATAAAGTAAATAAACTGATTAAGCTTAATTCGGCCGTACGCTGCAAGATTCACTTTTTCGGGAAGGAATTTGATGTTATGGGAAAATTCACCGGTCGAATTAAATACAACAGCATTTTTTCCAAAACAAATCAAGGAGGTTCGAAAAGTTTAACATGCAATAAATGGATGGTAAGAAATTCATCAATCGAAAATTTGTGCCCAGGTAGATTATTTTTAAAATTAATGGAAAAAAGAGGACCAAAGATTTTATCACACAGATTATTTCTTATCATTCACCCCAAATGGAAGGATGGATCTTGGTTTAAAAACTGTCCACTTACAATCAAAACCGTTGTAGTTTTCTAAGTGGACAAAAATTTCAGCTGAAAAAATTGAAATAGATACAAAAAACATAAAATAACAAACCATTCTCATTAATCTTCAGCTGTGTCAGCCTTGTTTAGGCAAGGTGTTTCTGAACAAGAGTTAATTAAATTAACGGGTTCAAATCCAAGCCCCCTAGAACCATATCTGCAGCTGGATTCCAGTCACGACCAGAATTTGTCGAAAATCGCAGAACAACAAATGAAGCTGGACCTTCTAGTTCCCAAATGCTACAGGTCAATAGTACACAAAATCATGCTTTGGTAGAAAAAACTAGACAAACTACTATAGCTTATAATAATTGTACCTACATTGAATATTGTAAACAAATAAATAAAGATTATATTTCGTTGATATGGTGCATTAATTGCATAAAATTATTTACACGAAAAATATTCTTGTTTCTTTTCTCTCTTATGATATTTTATTATACGAAATTTTTATATTGTCAATCACTTCAGAAAAATTAATACTTTGGTAGCATTTAAAAAAATATATTTTACGCTACCGCAACATACTAATGATTAACATAAAATGATCGGTGCTTTAAATTATGTATATTATGGACGTATAAAAAATTAAGATATATTATATGGATGAGATATTTATGTTTGTAAAGTACAGTATTTTTACGATATCCTAAACAAACCAATAATTTCAGCGAAATAATTAAAGGAAGTTGTTAACATTCCGCGATATTAAAAATTCTCATAAAAAGTTTTACGCTTTGTTTAAGTCAGTAAAGTTTTTATCGTATCTGGGAATAAGTAATGGAAAATTAGATTATGTTATGTAACGTTTTTTACAAATTCTAATTTAAATATCACAATAGAGTGACGTTATAAAGATCTATTAGACAAGATGAAAAGCTCGAGTTCGTTTGGAAAAATATTTCCTCGAGATTTTTTTGTATAATCACGTTCATGAGATTCCCCATAATAAGGTCCAGGGGTTGTCCAGGCAAAAAGGCAAACATTTTTTTATAATAAATAGTAACAATAAATTTTTTCAGTCCTTTCAATTTTTTTTTATTTTTTGTTAAATGCAAGTTTAGACCCTGTTCTATTATTTCCTGATAAGTATTTTGGCACTACTTTATTTTAAAAACATTGTTTTCTAATCGTCAATGAATGGCTTATGAGAGGACGGGGACTTGGACTGCAACGTGTATAAGAGATACAAACAAGACCTAGGGCACAAATATCTGCTGCTTATTCCTGGTAAAATCGTGGACCTGAACCAGTAAAAGTCTGGTAAATTGCCATGTAAGAGATCGATGGGCTTAATTTCTCGATCAGTCAACATTATTGCTGCAGTGTAACCAGTTGCTTTATATTAGGCTAGCTGAACCAGAGGCACCAATTTGTCCCAGTCTCTCTGGTTTTCATGTACAAATAGGGACAGGTAGTTGTTGATGGTCCGTATATGTCTTTCTACCATGCCGTCAGATTGAGGATGAAGCGGTGTCGTTCTGGTCTCCTTAATTCCCAGCAAAGTCATAATGTCATCATCATCATCAAAGGCACCTTTCGTCAGAATGCAGCAGAAGTGACACCAAATGTCGGGAAACGAGATTTTTAAGCAGGGCCTTACCAACTGTGATTGTTGCTTGGTCTTGTATTGTAACTACTTCTGGCCATTTAGAAAATAGTCCATAGCAACCATCAAATAATTATGTTTCCTGATGTTGTTACTGAAAATGGTCCCAGAATATCAACAGCAACTCATTTATATGAAGTCCTGGTGATGTATTGTTGGAGTTTTCCCCTGTCTCGTTTTGGGTCTCTTCTTGGATTCACACAGGTCACATCGTTTGCACCATTATTTCACATTTTGCCGACAATTAACCCAATAATACCTCTTATGGACTCTGGTCAGACTCCTATTTGTCCCAATACGTCCCCTGGAGCTGCTATCATGAAGTTCTACAAATACGTTCTCAACACATGACTTTGGGAAAACTTGAAGCTCTGTTCGTATTCTATCTGGATTGTCCCATTTACGAGTGATGACGTCATCCTCTATGTTATCTTGATACCTAAGTTTTGGTCTTCCTCTGGATCGTTTTCCCACTGGTCCTCTTCGGTCGAAAATTTTTCTGATCGTTTCATCTTCATCTCGCCTAATTACATGTCCTATCCATCAAAGGCGTACTAATTTAATAAATTTTACAACGTCAGGTTCCCCAAAACTTTTGTATAACTCAAAGTTGTAACGCCTACGCCACAAACCCTGTTCTTGGACTGCTGCATGTATTTTCCTTAGAGAGAATTAGTCATTGCTATTCTACGTTTTATTTCTATGTCTAGATCTAGTTGGTCTGTTATCACAGTTCCCAAATATATCATTTTGTGAACTTTCTCAATTTGGACTCTGGTTAATTGAAGCTTTGCAGCGAGATATGGGTCACAACTAAACACTAAAAATTTGGTTTTGTTTGAGTTTATGAGTTTGTATTTTGGGTAGCCTATGTTTAAAAACATTTAAAAAGTTTCTTTGGATTGTGATCTAGGTAACTCCGATCACAGATTGTCAATTTTTCTTTGGTATAATTTTGTTAAATTTTTTATTTTTAGGATGATTAGAATAGTAATTTATAAATCTGCCAGATGCAGTATTTCTTGATACCAATATAGCAATAAATAATGAAAATATAATAAAAAAACATTTTTGTTTGTATAATATTACATTAAAAGGGTAGGTACACAATCATACCTAATTTCAGCGAAATCATAATTAAGGAAGTAGTTTGCAATACTTGAAATTAAATGATTCGCATTAAAAGTGTTTTACGCTTTGCTTAACGACAGCAGTTGTCATCACATCTTGCAATATGTAATGAAAATTAGATTAATTGAATTTATTATGTAAGAATATTTTTAGAAATAATATTTTTTTCTTTAATAATACAATAAAGTTCCGTTTGTATGTAAAGATGGTAATCAAGTGGACAATTATGCGTATGAACATATTATTGTCGTAAGCAAAGTAGTAATTTAATTCGTAGCAAGAAAAATGTTATCTTTTATAATCTAAATGATGTCATAATGTTATTTAAAAATGAAGCACTATACAACTTATAATAAGGTATGTTTAGATATAATACTTATTCCATAAAAGGGCATATTTTGGGGTATTGTTCGGCATCACGAAAAATAGCTCAAATTTTAGCCCAAAATTTCAAAATTCCAAAAAATGTCAAAAATCGTTTTTTTGGCTATAACTCGCTTAACTTTTTACCAACATTAAATTCTTTTTTTTTTAATTAAAGGTTTTTTTGTGCTCTACAAAACTAGTTAAACGAAAATAAGTGTTGGTGGGAAATTCAAATTTATTTAAGAGTTTGAAAGTTTAAATTTTAAACGCCTATTAAAAAGTATCAAAAAATATGGATAGTTAAAAAAAATATAATGGATGATCATTACAACTATATTCGAGATTTTTTTTTCAGAATGTAGTAAAAGCAGTTAAAAATCGAAAAACCCGGTTTTTGGCGTCTTTTCACTGTTTATTGAGTGACATTTTGAATTAGAGATGTGCTACCATTTTAAAAGTTATTTGGATTCCATATGAACCATTTTGAGTTTTTGAGTTATACTTTTAGTTAAAGAGAAGCTATTCTTTGGTAAATAATTTGAGCCATCATCAGTCAATAACAATACGTTTAATTTGGACCACGAATGAACCATTCTGGACTCTTAAAACTGAAGTTAAGATGATTTAAAAATGAAAATCTTGGTAGAATCTTCGTTTTTTCGGATATTTCGCCATTTTTTGCTGAGTTAATATTGATAGTTTTTTCTGTTGATATTATCATATTGTATTTCTTGGCTAAGAATAAGGAAGGCACAAAAAGCGATCGAGAGACAAATGTTGGGTATATCACTTAAAGATAGAAAACGTAACCAGTGGATCAGAACCAGAACAAAGACAGTAGACGCGATAGAACAAGCAGCAAAACTTAAATGGAAATGGGCTGGACACAATGACCGTCTCCAAGGCGGACGATGGAACAATGCCATGGGAAAGTGGCGTCCATACAATGCAAAGAGATCAAAAGGCAGACCACAGATGAGGTGGAAAGATGACATCAGGAAACAAGGAGGTCCCACAAGGCAGAGAACAGCTCAAGATAGGGAAAGATGGGGAGAACTAGGGGAGACCTATATCCAACAATGAAAGGATAGAGAATAGGTTCAAAAAAAAATTCTTGGCTGTTGTATTGAAGATGTGTGTTAATCTTTGAAGCTCGTCTTGTATCTTGGCGATTAATGCAGCGTCGTCTGCATAACATACTATTTAGATTTCTTTGTTCCCCATTATGTAACCATAACCTTTACGTACTGCTTGTATTATTTCGTCCATTATTATATTAAAGATAATTAGTCTTAATGAGTCACCCTGTCTGACTCCGCCTTATACTGGTATACACGGTGTTGGTTTTCTATTTATAATTGCCTTTATTCAATTGTGAAAGTAGATGTTTTCAATGGTTTGTATAATATTGATTGGTATGTTTCTTTTATACAGTAGGCGTAAAACTTCTTAAACTTGGATGCAATCAGACACAACTAGCCAGACTATTTGTGGTAGTTACAATTTTTTATTTTATTACCTAAGCCTATTTATAATCTAAATTTAGCACAGTTTTTGTTGTTCTATCTTCATTAGGTACTGGTGGGTTAACCTGGTATGTCCTATTCTTAAGCGGTGTTGTATGACTTAATGTCGTCGTTTTTGTAGCATTATCCCTTTTGGTGACAAATTTGGGTTGATGCATTGTAGTTTGTTGTCGTCAAGTTTTTTCCATCTTTCAAGCCATTGAAAATTCTTTGATGGTGTTTTGAATGTCGGAATAAGTAATTTTTAGGAGCCCTTTATCTGGTCTATTTGTATAGCAGGCATCTTTAGCTTCCCGATCAGCTTTTTCATTACCTATTATACCTACATGAGATGGAATACAAACAAATTGTACCCTTTTATTCTTACGGTAAAGTTCTTCTAGATCAATTTTAATTTGGCATAGTATTGCTTGGTTTGGGTAAACCATTAATATTCCTTGTACTGCGCTTAGAGAATCTGTGAAAATGACTGCTTCCAATTTGGGCTGGTTTGATATATGTTGTAGGGCTTAAAATGTGATATACAATTCAGCGGAATATATGGAGTACTCCTTTCGTAGCTGGAACCGATGTTTAATAGGGAACTTGCATAAAATTTTAAATTCGAAAAAAATGCCTTAAATCATAACAAAACATAATTTAAAATATACATCAAACAAAAAAAGTTGTTTTTGTCTTTAGTTTGGCCCCTAAAAACGGTTAAAATCGAGAGAAAATTCAAATTATAGCAGCCATTTCAAAACGCGTCCTCATTGGTCGTGACGTCATATAGTCAGAATGTTCAAAGATTGGCACTATTAATTCATTACGTTTGACATTCGTTTACTTGTTATAGTAATTTTATGGTGTATTTCAGTTTTATAAATCTTTAGATAGTTGCTGTGAACTATATATTTAATAATATTTGAGTGTTTTTGTTCAGATATATTTTTTTAAATGACCGAAGAGGGTTTTTTCAAAGGCCAGTCTGATAACTTGCGCATTGTAAATATGTTTATGGTAGCCACATATTTTTAAAACGGTGAAATTTTTTCCGAGAAAAGTTTTTTGGAGAAGTTCGGGGAGTTAAGGCAGATAAGTAAGTACATATACTCCTATTACATTAATTTTATTGTGATTATTATTCTCATAATAAGTATTTAATGATAAAACTTAGTACTTTATATTAAGTAGTGTCAATATTATATGTTTATGCTATTGTACTGAAATTTAATCAAATTAACTTATTCATCGTTTGCATTTATATTTGGCAGAGAATCATATGGAGGTGCAGCTGTAGGATGGGTTCAAGTAAAAAGAAATAACATGATCTGTAGTGTACTGGTAATCTAATAAATATTTTGTTGGGGGTTTTAATGGTTGTACTTTTACACAATGGTACTAAACAACACTTGTAGTATTTACTTTTACTTTCCATAGTAAAAACACACACAATTCAACACTTTCTATTCAAAAACTGTATCAAACACCAATATCAACAAAATAGTTTATACTTTTATACAAGACAGACCTAACATACAGACAATACCACCAAGTGACGGCACAAGGGTTCGCGCGCTTTTTCGATCGTTTGAAATGATTTTTATACACGGAAGATTTTAAATTTGTATTGCTTAAGTCATTATGAGTTTTTGAGGCGTGAAATTTTGGAAATCTTATTTTTAAATGAAACTGAACGTTATTATATAATAACAAAAAATGTGCAACTAATAAAACATAATAATGCAACATAATAAAAAAAAATGTTTCGTCAACGAAAGCTGCGCCTACCGTTTCCATTTCAGAAGTTTTTGACGCATCTCTATTTGAATTCCTAAAACTACTTATAATTTAAATGTACAGGGCGTTATGTATTCGTAGATACATTTTAATATCTGCCTATTATTTGAAAAAATAATTGTATTCAAATTGACAGGCAATGGACAATTTAGATCAATTAGTTTTTCATACATCATTTTGATACTTTGTCTGTCCTGTCCACACTCCAATATGAGGTGCTGTAGATTTCCCACTTTACCACAGCAGCAATATCAGTGATACCTATTCTGTATTTGTATGCAATAGTGAGTGCGTGGATTGATCTTATTCTGTTTATTGTTTTTATAAATAATCTATTTGTCACATATCTAAACCATCTCCGTCTGTCACTGCAAGAAGTATGTTATTTATATTATGTTTGGTTTGTTTTTTAAACCCTTTTTTCTATTCGGATTGCCGAATATAGGTCTTTCCTAATTCTCGCCATTCATCTCTGTTGTTTGTAAGACGTTTCCACATTAGCCCTGCAGCTCTTTTAATATCGTAGCTCCATCGCATTTGCGGTCTTCCTCGTGGTCTTTTGGCTTCATACGATCGTCAATTCCCTGCCAATTTCTTTACTCCATCGGCCATCCGTAAGATGTTCGTTATATCCAGCCCACTTCCATTTCAGTTTAGCTGCCTGTTTAACAGGATCTTTTACTTTTGTTCTATTACGAATGTCTTCATTGGTTTTATTATCTTTAAGTGAGATACCCAGCATATGTCGTTCGATAGCTCTCGGAGTTTTTCTGATCTTCTCCATGTTTACTTTAGTGAATGTCCAGGTTTAAGCTTCATATGTAAGTACATATGGTTGGCTCCATATGTTTGGTTAAAGCTGCAAATTTAGCTAATTTGTCGACTTCTTTATTTCCTCATATTCCAAAGTGTCATTTTACCCAACAAATAATAATCAAGCTACCTGTGGAAATAATATCATAAGTTAATAATCTCTTTATTTGTATCTCAATATGGTGTAGGTTTTCTGTGGTTTTGATAAAAGTGAGTTTGTCAATAATGCTTCTACAATCGGTCAGAATATATAATTTTATTGGTATGAATAATTATACCAATTATATTATTCATACCAATAAAGGCTATATATTTTACCGCAAGTAATAAGGCTAACATAGACAAAGATATTAGAAATATGGAAATACGTGCTTGGCGGAGGAAGGCGATGGGTAGGGACGACTGGAAGAGAATTCTTGGAGAGGCTAGGATCCACACAGGGTTCTAAAGCCAAAATGATGATGATGATAAAGCTGATAATTCGACAGTATATATTGAAGCTTCATTGGGCAATCGACATGATTCATTGTAATTAGAATTCTAGAGATATATTGCATAACCCGTTTTATTTTGAATTTTATGGCCGTCAGAAAAAAAAAAGCCGTTTTTTGTTACGCCAATATTTGTGGCTTAAGTCTAATATATTTAAGTTTTGAAAAAATTTTAAATAGCTGAAGTTTTTTGATATAGCTCTAGCTACAAACTTATCTGTACAAAACTGTCTGCGTAGTGTAATAGTTGGCTCTTTAGCTTCAATTTCAATCATACTAATAGGAGTAGATTTTAAGTAACCAAGACATAGCACTTAAACATTTATTCTTTTTTCAATTTTATTAAGATGTCCTGTTGACGTAAACCCATATAAATGACAACTATAGTCAAAAATTGGTCAAATCATTGAATGATAGAATAGCACTGCAATATTTGGGTCAGCTCCTCAACTGGTTTTAAAAAATTCTCTAAAGGATATTCATGGAGTTTTCTGATTTTTTTATAATAGAATGAATTTGATCTTTCCATAACACTTTACGATCCAAATGTGCCTAGATATTTTACACAATTTTTAACTGGAAAGTCTATTTTTCCTAATTTGAAGTTTCCTTGAGGAAACCAAGGTTCCTTGGCGTTTTTTGAAAAAAAACAAATTTCAGCCTTTGTAGATAATCTAGGTAGATAATAGTAGGATATAATATATGTAGGTATCTTTCCATAATATGTATTCCGTATGTATTAAATGTATGTGACATTATAGTGAAAAAGACAAAAATTAAAAACAGCATTAACGATATTTTTTACATAAGGCCAATATTGCTTTAGATAAACTTTCAAAATATGAATTACACATACACCGGTATTCAAAGAATTAACGATAATGTCTGCATAATCAAATCGAACATTCCACGAATTTTCATTTAAAAAGTATTTTTGTTGGCATTTTACTGACTTGTTATATAATTATCTAGCTATTTACCGTTTCGTTGGTCACTAAAAAATTATGAACTTTGCTATTAATCATAAGAGCGTTTTTACAAGCAATGAGACTACGAAATTAATCTGTTATTTCCTTATTTTCGAAATACACAGCATCAACCACAAAACATTACTGATTGTCACATTGGTCCAAGGTCACCACTAAGCGGGTATTAAATAATTACAATGATTATAGTCACAATGTATACGAGGCATATATTTCAAATAAGTACAATTTCACAACAAACAACTAACTATTGTTAAATCTAGTATCAGACCTAATAATCACCTTCACTAAGATATTTATCGGTAAGCTATCAGCAATAAAGCTGAAAGATTGAACTCCTCAAAAATACGCAAACGGTAGAACGGTTTCAAAACTATATCAAATTTAAATACATAACTAAAGAAAATCTAACAATTACTGAACAATGGGAAATGTGTAAAAATTATATTAAAGACGCAGCCAATGATGTTCTAGGGCCGCAAAGACCACTACTACGCAATGAGTGGTTCGATGCTGAGTGCGAGAACATTACAAGAAGAAAGAACAATGCATATAAACTGATGCAGCAAAGAAGAACCCGAGAAAAAGAACACAAATATAAAGACCTCAGAAGAGAAGAGAAGTACATCCACTGGAGAAAAAAGCGAACTTATGGAAATAGAATATTGGAAGAACTTGAGGCATTAAAACAGGAAAATCAAACAAGAAAATTCTATAAAAATCTAAATAATACAAGAAAAGAATTTAAACCAAGGATCGGACTATGCCCAAATAGACAACAGAGGAAACATTTTTAATAAATCATCCCAAATTTTGGAATATGCAGATGTACATATATGTGGGCAAGGGTATACAGACAATAGCAAATTAAGTTTATAAAAAGTCTTTCCAATATTTTTTCTGCTCCACACACTCGCGGTTTTTCTTCTTATGCGGAATATGTCCGGACACCGGTTTCTAAACACGTGTTTCGCGGTACTTACACTGATATCACGAGATAGAACACACTTTGCGTCTATACATGATTTAAAATAGTATATGCGGTATTTTTCGCGTAACTAAAGCGGGAGAGAGATAATTAGCGATAGAAAACAGCCAAGAGAGATTCTGTTCTTCTTGATAAGCAAAGAGAGAGAGAGAGTAGACTGTACTCAACGACAGATACCTGTACCAAATGATAGGTAAACGGGAAGAGAGAACGACTGTCCCTAGCGGCAGTCGACAATCAAGAGATCACGACTGGCCCTAACGGCAGTCAAATCAAGAGAGGGTCTTTCTTCTTTGATATTTTAAAACTGTCTGTATTTGTAATGGAGTAGGGTTAAAATGTAAATAGGAAGGGTTATCAAGGGTTGGACTAAGATAATGATTGTAACATTGTGATAAAAGAATAGTTAATAATACAGCGAAAAAATGACATGATTTTTCTCAGGTGAAAAAATTGAACAGCAGATGATGTTGATCTAGTTGCCCGCACAACATGGAAGGTAGAAAAAATGTACACCACTTTCTCAAATGCCTCAAAAATATGGGCCTGCTAGTAAATGAAGAGAAAACCAAGATAATGACATTAACACCCAAAAATAGAGCCAGAAACATCGTCCACCAATTCACGGTTGATAACTCTACCTTTGAAGTGGTGGACAAATTCACATACTTAGGCTCCCTGATCACTAAGGAGAACGTCATGACGGAAGAAATTAAGCGAAAAATAATCCTAGCAAACAAATGCTGTTTTGGATTGAGTAGACATATGAAAAGCAAAAGCCAAAAAACAAAAATAACCATATACAAATCCCTTTTGCAACCAGTGTTGACATATGGATGGGAGACATTGACCATTTCCAAGGCAGATGAAAACCTCCTGCTTATATTTGAACGAAACGAAGGATCTTAAGAAGAATATTTGGTGGCATCTGTGAAAATGGCGTTTGGAGAAGGAGGTACAACTATGAGATATATCTCAGGTATAAACATATATTTCGTGGTAAGGACGTAGTATTTGTTATAAAAACTTATGTCACAACTTGTGAGAAGTACAAGTAGGGGTAAGCCAAAACTCAGATGGAGGGATGGTGTAGATATATAGGCACAGCAAACTGGCAACAGTTGGCAGTGGATAGAACTAACTGGCGTGATAGACTTGAAAAGTCGAGGCCCTTTTATAGGGCTGTAGCACCAATGATGATGATGGTCAGCAATAAAGCACTCAGATTTAAAGTCATACTCTGATATAATCCTGTTCTATGTCCATTCCTCTTCTTATACGTGTCATGTCCTCCTAGAACCATACATTCCCTCATTCACCATACCCATCACCATACGATCCCACTCTGTGGGATCTCACTCTGTCATCAATAGAGGATGTTTGGGACATGCTTAGTAGAAATATTACAGGTCGTGAAGTCACACCAGCCTCAATTAACGAACTTCAGTTGGCTCTAGAAGAGAAATGGCAAAACATCCAGCAAGATGATGTTTGCAACCTCATAGACAGCATGAGCCGACGTGTACAGGCAGTTATAGACGCTAGAGGAGGAAATACAAAGTATTAAGTTATTTTTTAGTAGTTTTTCTTTGTTATTTGCGTACTTAGGTTAAGTTAAATTTAAGTTGTTTTTTGTGTTTTGTTATTGTTATCATTAGTCATTAAAACCACGATCATGTCGTTGCTTTTAATTGTTATTTAAATACAGTGCTTCTGGAATGTCGATATGACATTTCTTTGATATCAGTCACCAAAGCCCACATCGTCTTATTACAAATTAATACAGAACATCATGGTAATAATAGTAAAAGTCGTCAACTGTGGGTGGCAAAGTCATTTTGCTCCTAAAAATGAACCAATCCATATTTTTATATGAAATAACAAACATTATCCTTAGAAACAAGGTTGAAAAACAAGGTTTGACGAAAATCCGCTAACGGGATTATCCGAGATTAACGGGAATCCGCCACAGGATGATTCAAACTTAAAAAAACCAGCTTTCGATTAACCCAATAATATATTAAGCCAAATAAAAAATTTTATTATAAAACTTACTATACCAAATTAAATCTATAAATTTTTACACAGTGTGCTAAAAAAATCATCAAAATAGGGCTAAAAATAATAAAACTGAAATGAAGCTGAATATCTGAGATATATATACATAATAAAAATCATTTAAATCTAATTATTATATAGAAAGCGTATCGTGTCACCATCCTAGGCCAATCTTTATGTCAATGAATAATCATGTCAATGATCTTATTTAAATGTTTTTTTTTCAGTTATTAAAATAATTATATTATTTATTAATTTTCAATGATAATAAACCATAATTTTATAAGTATTACTAGTTAAAATATTGACCCTGATGCAAAAAAATGTGTTTTAATCGTTTTATTCTTGAAATTAGCTGGGCAAAATTGATAATATTTGAGATGCATTTTCCTTTGTATTCTGTTACCTTCTGAATTCAAGGACTGTATCTAATAAAAGTATATTCAATTGATATATGCTTATGTTTTACTTATGTAATATTTTTATGTTTAATTATGTAATACTTCCACTCATAATATAGACATGTTATTCGTGAATATTTTGGCATTTGTACTTTAAAAACCTATTTTACTTACTAAGTAATCTAAAATAAGTATGATCTTCAAATCGAATTGAATAGAAATTAATTCAAATACAAACTAAAAACTTATATTTAAATGGAGAACAGCTTAAATATGTAGACGAAGTTAGATTTCTTGGTATGATCTTTGACCAAAAACTAACTTGGAAGAAACATCTCTTTATCTCTTTAATTTAATTTAATTTAACTTTATTAGTTAAAAAACTCATTGTGCCCAAGACTGAGATGTAGTGCATTAAAGTCCTTCCCCCCTTTTAAATTTAATGTTTGTTTCGTCCCTTCTAAGTGTTTTCTGTTTTAGTGTGTTTTAAATTGTCCTTAATTGTTTTAATTCTAATATATTATTTACTTGACTTTGCAATAATCTACTATTTTGCCAATAGAACTTTATCAAAGTAATTTGATAACTACAAGTTGAAAAATAATTGCACACCCACACAATTTGTACATCTAAACATATTCATTGTCATAAAACTGTCACCCTCATAAAACAATTATTCAATAAATAACACACATTTCATAAATATATCTCACTAATGAGTATAAATAACTTTTAATAATACAATGGTATATTACATCACTTTCATTTAACAAACAATCACACACATATCTCTGCTTCATTGGATCAAATCTATCTCCTCAAGAACTTCCCGTTTACTGTCAAACAACTACAATAGCAGAGTTGAGTTCTCCATTCAACAATATATAGTAGTTTCAACCATGTTCTACTATCCATCAATTAATAGAGTACCGGCATCATTTATTTAACTTTGTATCGAGATCTGAGGATGCTTTGCATATTGTAGAAAGCGAAACCGGTCGTCTGATAGTTAAATTAAATTGATTGTGAGTAAGTCTTATTTATTATTTCTTTACCTATTTGAAATGGACTCACACAAGCAACACATTCATGATTTTAAAAATTATTTAACACAAATAACTTACCGTGCATAGGTCCGATAACTACCATCACAACCAACATGAGCAGCATCACTTTCTTTCTTCGCTTACTCTCTCCTTTCTTAAAAGCAACTCTGAAAGTATCCAAAAGATGACGAACATTAAAGAAGTCTCTAATAAAAGCACAGGGTTTATCGGGTAACGTAGGCTTGTCCAATTTCTTAGGTTCTTTGATAGATTTGTACCCGTAATAGAACGCCATTATATACATGATGGCTGATACAGAAAATACACCGTAGAAACCGATTTTTTTGTAAAGAATTCCACTGAGCGCAAGTCCTATTGGAATACCGAGAGAGCAAAATACGTTAACTATGCCGATTCTTAACGTCCTTACGTCCAAAGTCGTAACGTCACCTATATAACTAAATATGCCCATGAACATGGTAAACCATCCACCAGTAATAGCGGGAAAGAAGCCTTCTATAAGCCCAGACACTTCCATTGGCAGTTCGTAGAAAAAGTATGTACAAATCATAAGCCCTACCACGGTCATAAACTCGCCGACTATTGGAAATAGCATGCATGGCTTTCTTTTCCCCCACCGGTCGCTCCAAGAGCCTATAAACATAATGAGAAAAGCAGGTAAAGCACTTTGAAGCATCGTCTTCCAGACTCCCATATTTGCCACTAATTGCTGAACTTCTCTTTCTTCTATAGCGTAATTCTCTGTCATTCTCGCCGTTAAGGCATCACAAACTTCCTCTGAATACCTCAAGTTTACTCTGCAGGCTTTTTCAAGGTTAAGGTTTTGGGTAGCAAGACTAGCGAGGACACTAGGAACGATGTAACAGGCGAGCATAGGTTCTACCGTAATATTTTCGACAAAAAAATTGTAGCGATCCCTCCAGGTCATGCCATCGATATTTACTGCTTGAGAGTTGGCTTCCAGTTCCTTGGAAGCTTTCTTTTGGGCCACCTTCTTGGCCTCCTGTGCCTCGCTCATCCTCCGCTTTGTCGTTCTTAGAACCTAAAATAAACACACTATATTAGCTATTTAGCACACTATATTACTAGTTCAATCAGAATTATATAGAAGCAAACCTACTTGTCAATGTCTGACTCACAGATTTTGAATCAACGATCGATATACGAATGGATATGTTCTTTATTTGTTTACGAGCTGATAATAGTAAAAGGCATATAATACAATGGCACGTAGACGTGACTATAAATTTTTCTGTTGCCCTGTTCAGTGGCGTCTAAAAACCTTCCGGTATCTAGCGCCCTTTCCACGTTCTTCCTGTAAAGATCTATGGAAGAGTATACCGAGCCGCAAGATCTTATCTCTTGCCGTACTGCTCCACTATAGACCGATCAGACTTTAGCATATTTTAGTCTAAGCCGCAGATTCATTTTAGAAGTTTAAAATGCTGCGTTAGCCTTTTTTATTTTTCTGTACACCGAGCCAGGGCTTGAACCTACATACACTTTACCATTCGACAGTGAAGCGAATGAGAATCGGCCGCTTGGCCCGTTTGGCTATCTGACCGACCACACACACACACACACACTGTTTTATACTTTGTTTAAAATAGAAAGTTACAAATTATTTCTACATGGCGCGTTCTTAGATATTCTATAAAAAATGTCAGGCTCTATCTAGTACCATTTAAAAAACGGGACAGTAAATGTCATATTAGTAGGTTTGCTGATATATAATCCAGATTGCATTTGGCATTAAATAGCTGAAATGCTTTAAATAAATAACCGATATACGTATAAATACGTTCTTATTTTATCCAAATTGGCAACCAATATCTGACGATCTAATTATTATACTGAACAACAATAACAAAATAACTCTACTTCTATTGAACTAGAAAACTTTTTTTAGTCTTTGTCTTTAGTTCAGACATTGCTCTTCATAACTCTATGCTGGTTTAAAAAATTCACTACTTAATGCTTACAATCATTCATTTTTAGAGTCAGGAATACATGAAGCATTTGCAAATAAGCAAGATTGTATTGCTGTCTTTTTTGATATTAATAAAGCTTATGATACTGTCTGGCGATTAAGTACATCAAAATTGCATATTTGGAATATCAGAGGTAATATTTTAAAGTTTATTTTAAATTCTCTTCAATCTTGCAGCTGCATACTTCAATCAGACAATATTAACTCAGATAAAAAAAGTTCAAGAGAACGGAGTACCACAAGGATCATCTGTAAGCTCAACCCTTTTTCTAATAGCCATAAACGACATACTTCAACAATGCGCACCAATTGTTAAAAGAAGATTATACGCTGATGACTTAGCTTTATTTGCCAAAAGAAAAAACTCTACATGTATTCAAAAACATTTACAACAAACAATCAATCAGTTAGAATCATGGTCAAGGACTATCGGATTACAATTTTTACTGTCAAAAACTAAATGCGATAGTTTATTCATCAAGCAAAGTATCAGTATTGAAAACCTTAGAAACGGTTAAAAACACAGCTGTACGAATAGCTACAGGTGCGTTTCTAATGGCACCAGTTGAAAGTTTACAATGCTTAACAGGAGAACCACCCCTAAGTTTACGAAGCAAATACCTTTCTCTCTCATATGCTTCTAAAATAGCTAGTAATAAAGAACACCCTACTTAGACCAATCCGTTCACAGATTGATTTCAAGACAATTTCTCTACAACAAGACTAAATCCACCATTTTACTAAAGATTTGGAAGAAACTTACATGACCTATAGCTTGAATTTTCTGAAATTCTCCCAACAAATTGCCTAACTTTGTAGCATTTACAATTTCTTTGATTTTTTGGTATATATTGAAATCCCCCTTATATGTAATATATTGAAATCCCCTCATATATGTTTTAAAAATGTTTTAATGTGTCTTTCGTTCGTATCGTTCAATTTAAAATCCAAATAATATTTTAGTTCTTTTCAGCGTCGCCAAGTAATAAAACCATTTCAGAGTTGTTTATTATTTTAAAGATATTTACTTCGGCAATTTCTTTTAATGTATTATTCGAAGTCGCGTTATAATTTTTATACGTCGCAAAAGGATACCTCATTGTTTTGTTGTGTTTTGGTATTTCAGCGTTTGTTTGTTTTCATGTTATATGAACGAATTTTTAAGTTCACCAATTCGTCATTCTTACTTGGGTCGCCGGTAGAATCAGGTGTGAATTCCAAATTAATTCTTTACTTGGGTCGTCGTTTCAGTGCGTGTCGTAGTGTCGACGTATGGATCTATATTCTTACTTGGGTCGCCGTGTAGGGGCAGGGTAGATTAATTTCTTTACTCTTGGTGTTGCTGTGTCTTCGCAAGTATGGGATCCGCAAATTCTCCGTCGAATTTGTGTTCTTCTGTTTTTGGCCTCTTTAGTGGAAATATGTGGCAGTAAAAAAATATTTTCAGTATTTTCGTTACAACTTCTCCACCTTGGTTAATACCAATTCCCAAGATTAATACTAACCTTAGTGTATATAAAAAAGTGAAACTATAACAGATCTGATCAAACAATCATTCTTGATAGAAATGGAAACTAATAAAAATCACTATAAGATATATACTGATACATCTAAATCTTCAGACGGTGTTGAGCCTCACACCCAATACATCCTTAAAATTTAAATTCAATCCTATTACTTAGCCATACACTACAAAGTTGTTTGCAATATTACAAGCACTTATGCACATAAAAGAGTCGAAACAGTTCCCGTCTCTCATAAAAACCGATTTACTAAGCTCATTTCACACTATCAAACGTTTATATACCAATAATCCAATTGCCTCACATATCCAATCGGAAATAGAGATTCTAAATAATAATAAAATCACTGTTGACTTCATGTTTGTTCCATCACGTTCAGGTATACAAGGAAATGAAGACGCAGATGAACTAGCGCGCTTAGCATCCTTCAGCCAGGACTCCATTCTTAGTAATGAAGTTTCTTTAGATGACTTTAAGTCAGCAATATAATATGAAGTGTTAAGTGCGTGGCAAAAAAAGTAAAGTGCATCACAAAATAAGGAAATCAAAACAATTAGTGAAACCATGACTGAAACTCACAGCGAATAGACAGGACCAAGTGAAAATAACACGTTTGCGATTAGGACACAGTAACTTACTGTAACACACATAGACACCTCTTTACGTGAACTGTGCCGCCAATGTGTGAAAATTGTCAAGTAACACTCTCCGTGAAGCATATACTAAGTGCAAAACATATGAAGCAGCAAGAATAAAGCACACTATCCCAAGTAATATAAAGGAAGCCTTAGGAAAAAACATGAACATTAAAAACACAATAACTCATATTAAAGACTCAGGACTGTATCAATTATTGTAATTTTTTCTAACTTTACCTGTATTATATTTTTTTAGGTCGCTAATAACTTTTGTGGTTAGAGCGTAAATAAATAGAATAGAATAAAAAACAGAGCACCTTTCTTTAGTAATACTATATTTTAAAGTAAAACTAGTAAAGAGATTTAGGAACCCTACCATGATACTATGACTTCCAAGATAAAACCACTTCGCAATGGAATTTTGGACGTCGATGCGCATGACGTCACTTGGCGATAAAAGTTTATCTTTAATTTAATATTCTGAAATATATTTTATATAAAGTGCACACATTTATTTATCAACGTACTAGATAAATTGATATAACAATACTAAATCTGACAAAAACTCCATGCAAAACAGAACATTTCTGGTGATATTTGTCGCCAAATGACGTCACACTTGCAAAAGAGATAGACTGATCGCGTGCGCGTGGGATTATCTTTAGTTCATAGTATCATGGAGCCCTAGTATAATAGTTGAACTGTATTTTGCCTGTAAAGGGACAAAAACAATTTTTTGCATAGGGTAGCACAACTCTTAAATACGAATTGCACAAAAATACTAAATTATATAGAATATTATATAATTGTAGAAAAATATAGAATACAGTTACAGAATGCAATCAGTATAGAGTTATTACATATATCTTAAGTATTAAATTAAATTTATTATACCTAGTAAAAGTCTTACATTGAAAACTCACCAATTTGTTTTAAGTTACACTCATGTCACAAACAGTTTATATTTATTCTTTGAAATGGTTTACTTATTTTTGTTTGTAAAGAAAATCACACAAATAAAACAAAACTAAAAATGTCACCTATATTCCTTACACACACGACAACTCTCGCGTAATTTCTTCTTGTAAATTCAAAACCAACGGTACGCTGATAAGCGTGAAAGTGGTCTTAGGCTACAGTTATCGATGTTGGCCGATACGTCGTCTTAAGAGTGAAAACGGCATTTTACTAACATCCAACCATATTTTTACAAACGAAGAGTTGTTTGTTAGAACTGTTCTGATTTTGTAGCAGAAACATATATAGAAAGCTAGATAAAAATGTTGTGGGGATAAGAGCAGATTGTAATACAGTTTTAAATGAAATAATTAGATAAAATAAATAAACATTACACAGATAGATCGAAAATTAATGGACGTAGTTGGTTTCCATGTTATTCTCAAATTACTTTGAAATTCTATTTTTCACCTGAACTTGAAGTTTTGCTATAGAAAAAAATGTTGTATTGCACACGACGATAAAACCGCATTATCTTCTCGAGCATAATAGCGTCTCGACTGACGTCTCGAAGCTAAAAAACGCTCTCGAAGATAAAGTACAATTTTATCGTCTTGTACAATAAATAACTATTACATTTGTAATATAATCAAGAACTTATTTTTTTTAACAATATATATGTACATGTTAACTTTGGTTTTTTTTTTTGTTGAAAGTTGATGTTAAATGTTGCACATAGACAGTTATTGCTACTTAAATTGTCTGAAAAAATAGTAAAAGTGCTGTGTGTTTGCAACAAAATTTTTTATTGGTTATAAGAGAACTAACCTAAGAAAAAAGTACGTAATACAATAATAAAGTCTACTATACTATATGTAATAGCAATCGTAGTCAGGGGCAGGTTTGCTCAGCGGGTTTCTGAGAGAATGCAAGGAGCCCTACATATAATTGACGACTGGTGTAAACAAGAGAGACTGATAGTCAATGCTCAGAAAACACATATCGTCAACTTCACCAAAAAAACAGCACTACAAGACCCTAAAACCACGCACCTGTGCTGGAAAAAGATTTCATTTGCCAAATAAACAAAATACCTTGGGGTATATTTTGATCATAGGCTTACATGGAATACTAACATTCTGAAAACCACACAAAAAGCTAATATGTCCCTGTGCAGATGTAGAAGAATGTGAGTAAGCAATTGAGAGCAATAAGGCTGCTAGGTAATACACAAAGGCTAGCATGACTGTGTATTACGGGGGTCATAAAAACACCTCCTACTGCATCGTTGGAAGTCCTGCTGCATCTAACACCACTTCATGTCTTTATACAGGGTGAAGCCAAATCAGTGATGCATCAGCGACATATAAGCTAGATGCATAGTACTGACAACAAAAAGCTAATCAAGAAATCAACGGATACATTTCCCGGTAAGTCTACCTAAGGATGTGACAGTTTTCCGGAAATAACGGCAACCCATCACTGCGTGGAAGAAATAAACTAGGAGACTGTAGCAATGTTACCAGAGCCTGGATACCGGGACACGAGGGTCATAAGGGCAATGAAAAAGCAGATGAAATGGCCAAACAAGGCTCATCAATGCCATTCATTGAACCGGAACCCCTCTGCAGCGTTGCAAAGTCAGTAACAAGAATGGCTACAATTAAGTGGATAGCTCACAAATCTCTGGAATGGTGGAGAAATTCACCAGGACAAAGACACAAAAACAGTTCATTACAGAACATTTGCCAAAACTTATGGCAGACCTAATAAGCAAAGACAGGAAACAGTCGAAGCCATTGTAGGTCTTCTAACAGGTCACCGTAATCTGAATAGACACTTGAAGCTGATGGGATTATCAGATCATGACCTGTACAGATTCTGTCATTTCGAAGAAGAAAAAGCAGAGCACATTTTATGCCAGTGTGACAGTCTGGCAAATGTGCGGTTCTTTGCATGAGAAGAGGAAAATCCACCGGCAAATTACTACGTGGAAGGTACAGTCTCAAAGCTACTAGACTTGATAAACAGGGTCGAGCTAGAGAACGTTATATAGGACTAGAAAACCATAATAGATCTGAAAAGTTCGCAGTAAAATAGGCCAAAATGCCACCTCCCTAAATCTGATCTAATCTAAATCACTGTAGTAATGCAGAAAATCAAAAATAAAAGAGGGCAGTCTAAAACACTCTAATCAGTTATCGTCATTTTTTTGGCAATTTGCATCTTCTCGTTTGATTGTATCATAAAATATTTGGCAAAAAGGGGGAACATATTTCTGCACTAAAGACGTATTTATATCGTATTTTGCTGATATCAGTGGTATCTTTTCCTTATAAAACAGAGGAGCTCCGTTTAGGTCAATAATCGTTCCTGTACGTATTTAAAGCATATAACGTTAAAGAAAAAGGATTACATATTTTAATTACCGAAATATTCTCATTCCAAATCAAACAATATGTCCTGTGTTATACGTTCCACAGTGAACATTTTACCACAGCTTTCAGCTAATGAATATCATTCTTCGGGTACATACAAAATCTCTTTCTTACACATAGTACTTTAGATTCGGTAAAAATCTGATATTATAAATAAAAATATGTTACTATAAAATAAGTATAATAAATCATTAACAGTTTTTCTGGAATACATTTGCATTATAATATTCTTACCTACAAGGATGCACGCATATTTAATATAATCATTAATAAATAAGCGATTTTGCATTCAAATTGTCTCATTTCGGTAGCAATTATTAAACTTAGTATGCAGAGTGAGGTAGCTAACATGAGTAACAATAAGCGAAGTGGCGTACGGTGATAGATTACTCTTTATTATGAAATGAATACTTCAGTTTACCCACATTAATTAAAAAAAAAACAATTGTTTCAATGTTTTCAACATAGATATAGGATTAATTCACATTACACACTACAACATTGATTATAGTTTATTCGTCTTCCGGGTTTGGACCGTGTCATTTGTGAGTGATCCAAAAGTGGGTTCATCTCGACGTTTCGCTACAATTGTATGTAGCTTCTTCAGGAGAACAAAGAAAAAGAAAAAGGAAACAGAAGACAGGAAGATGGGTAGTTAGCAACGGTAACTCAGTTACTCAACGCAACCAGAGGCGAATACTAACTACCAAGATGGGCATTTGGTCACAGTTACTCAACTACTCAACGCAACCAGAGGTGAAAACCAAATGCCAGGACAGGGATTCACGTCCAACAGCTCAGAACACTAACGCGTCGAGAGGCGGGGAGTGAATCCGGATTAGACTGTACCACCGTCTATGTAACAATTTTTCGCCTTATTGATTATCGGTTAACGCTTTTTATACTGTAATTTGTTAATTCCGTTTATAATCAGTCATTAGATTATATAATATGAAACTCATGATCTGTATTTAAAATGTGCATTGTTGAGGTATTGTTCAATTATTACAAAGGAATGCGCAATGCCATACGATTTGATTATTGATAGAACAAATAGTACATTTAAATATAACATTCTCTGAATGCTCAACTTTTTAAATAAAGTTAACATATATATTTAAAACATAATAATGTATGATGTATGTATAATGTAATAAAGTACACAACCAAATATATGGAATCACCATGTATTTCAAACCAATAATTACTCCTTTTGAAAAAACTTATTATTGTAAGAATAATAAGTTAATAAGGTTTTTATTGAAAATAAATAAAAAAAAAGTAAAACAATCAGATAACACAACCCGGCTCGATATAGATTATTCGTTTTGGTTGTAAATTGAACGAAAATAAATAAACTAACTTTCACTTTCAAAAAGGAAAATATGCCTTATGTGGGGTTAACGAATGTGCAAACGGGAAAGATTATTGGTCTTGTGGAGCAAAGAATGTCCCAGAGTCAGGCGTTGTGTCAAAATTGTATCAGGACTTCTAGACCTAGTGGTTCTAAACGCAGGTCTGGAGCCTACGTTTGTTACCAGCCAACGTTACCATAGCGACATAAGGAATAGTGGCGAAAGCAAGAGGCTGAAAGATTTTGCCAGACTACACCGGAACTGAACATCAGTACATCGAGTTCTCGATAATTGGGACGAGGATCACTAACACGGTCCGTGAATCCGGGACGTCGGGGGGCAGATGCGTTGATGGGAATGACTGTAAAGTATAAAAAGAGCTGACTAAATGGAGAGTGAGCGTAATGCAGGGTCAATCACCGACGGTGGAAAACCTGGAGGGAGTCATTAAAGAAGCGGTGGAAGGAAGCATGATTGGTCGCCAAGATATCAACTGGTAGAATGCGGACATTGAGACACTTAGAAATGAATGTATAGCAATGGGAAGAGATTACCGACAGCAAAGGCAGATCAGAGATCAACCCTGAGGTTATCGAGGAGATCGCGGAAGAGTACCGCGCAAGGAAGATAGAACTTTACAGGAAAATCCGTACAGCAAAAAGAAGGCACTCAAAAGAGCTGTGTGAAAAGCTGGATGAGAACATCTGGGATCAGAAATACAAGATCGTGAGAAGTTCCATGCGTATCCACTTTACGCAATGCCTATGGACAAGAACCTTGAGGTAACACGAGAGCTCTTCAGGACGGCAAATGGCATGGTGTATGAAGGGATGAAGGAGCTGAGCTGGACTGAGATGTCTTTTGAAGACTCAAAACCCCCTCCATAAAGACAAAAGAAAGTATCAGGAGTTAGGAACGCTTAAGAACAGACCAAGATAAAGTGGCCAAAAAGTAACACCAGCTTGCCATCGTTTTATTGTCCAATTAGCTAGAAGAGACCCAACAATTTCTCACCTACAACTCCAAAAGCAGCTTTTGGAAGGTACAGGTGTAAGTGTTTTAGTCAAGAGACTTTGTACACAAGGACTGCATATCAGTAGACAGTTACGAGTTTCCTAGGTAACCAGTCAGCACAAAATTGATTACCTATACTAGCGTTTTTAATATCAAAACTGGAATTGGCAAAATGTGATATTTTGGATGTGATAGATACCCAATAAAACAAACCACGTCCTGAAGAGGTGTCACACCTAAAACAGGACAACGGAACCAAACAAAAGAAAAGACAAACCAAAATCGAGAGAAACACATGACAATGATGGCATGGCCTTGGCAGTGAACTAGTGTGCTTCGGAAATTGCATAAGGAATAGTACATTTCATAAAATCATAATTGTTGATTCTCAGAGTCAAAACAAACCTTAACATCGAAAACAACAATTATTAAACTTTCATTTGTTATCTATTAAATGTTTCAGTTATTGGCGATTTTTATCAGTTTTGGTAGACTATATTTTTTCGTTTTTTTTTTTTAGGAATCGGTCAAATTATGTAGGTACTGCGATTTGTAAGATTATTAATAATGTCTGCTAAATTTTGTTTCTATGTAGTATATTGCTTCGGTGAAATGCATCTGAAAATCCTTGGTAAAATAAACATAATCATAGAAGCAGCGACCTCGTAATAATACCACTCAACTGTGAATACGATTATTGACATTTTAGAATTAGCATTATAAATCATTTTGTAGTAAGGATGTAATGTATTAAGTAATAATTTGTAAGAAATTTAAATAAATCAATACCAAAACAAACAATAAAAATTTAAATAATATAAATATTTATTATTGATTTAAAAGAAAGTTTTATATTTGCTAATTTAATGTAAATATATTATTTGATAATTATTACCAAAATTGGTGTAGAGCGGAGAAGTGCAATAATGGTATGATGTTTTTTATTGGCCACAAGCTTAATGAAAAATTGTGAAGGAGTTATACGAGTAAAAAGCTCATAGAAGGGAGATTATTATTATGCTACGTATATATAAAAAGAAAATTTCATATCCTAGGAAACAAAGATTCTTATGAGCACAAGAAGAACATTACTCTAACAAGGGGACAGAAATAAAATGGAATACAATGAAATAAACAAAACTATTAACTAGAACTAACTAACTAGAAAAAATATCAAGGAGTTTAAAGACGTAAAGAAGAGTACAGACCACCAATATAAAAGAAATGTTATTGAGAACGCACGAATATTATACAAATCTCTATTAAACAGAACAAAAACCAAACCAAGAAATCCGCAATCAGTTACGACTGAAAATAAAGAACGTTAACTCTGACCTACAACCAAAAATCTGTAAAAATGAAATAAAAAAGGCACTCAAAGAAATGAAGAACAACTAATCTCCTGGGAAAGATGGAATAACTGTGGAAATGCTGAAAAATGGGAAGAAACTACAGTAGAAGTCCTTTATGTACTAATGAATAAAATATTAAACACAAAACAAATACTCGCCACATGGAACGAGGCAATTATAATATTACTATTTAAGAAAGGCAGTAGAAAAGATCTGAAAAACTATAGGCCCATAACGCTACTTAATGTAATGTACAAACTGTTAACTAAACTACTAACTAAAAGATTAACAACTAAGTTAGATAATTACCAGTCAAGAGAGCAAGCCGGTTTTAGAAAAGGATTCAGTACAAGCGACCATCTGCTCACGATAAAAATATTATTTAAAAAATCCAACGAATTCAAATAGAGAATTTGGAATGAAATTGAATACAAAGAAGACAAAAACGATGGTCATCAGCAAGCACCAAAACAGAAGGGTGAAGGTCAATGTCGACGGAACAGATCTGGAAAGAGTAACAAGAACAACGTACCTTGGAAGTAATCTTGATGAAACTTGGGACCACTCACTAGAGATAAGAATACGCCTGGAAAAGGCACGTAACAATGTTTTACAAAATGCAAAAAGTTCTATGCAACCGCCAGCTGGGCATCTCATTGAGAACTAGAATACTTAAGTGCTATGTTTCCTCCACCTTGCTCTATGGTGTTGAAGCCTGGATAATGACAGAAGGCAACACAAAAAAGAATCCAAGCATTCGAACTTTGGTTTTTACCGTAAAATGCTCAGAATATCCTACATTAGCCATACGACAAATGCGGAAGTCTTGCGGAGGAATGAATAAGGAAAGAGAGCTTATGCTTATAATAAAAGACACGGAAAACACAATATTTTGGTCACATCATACGAAATCAAAAGTATGAACCGCTCCAACTTATAATCGAAGGCAAAGTCAATAGCAAAAGAGGACCAGGAAGAAGACGCAACTCCTTACTTAAAAACCTACGGCAATGGACGAACATGACCTCCATAGACCTATTCAGGGCTGCTACAAATAAGATTAAATGGGCAAATGTAATATCCAACGTCCTTAAGGATAAGGCACCGTAAGAAGAAGAATACTATTTGCCATATTTTTGAACATAGTGTGATGTGATAATTTATTATACTATAAAAATACTAAACTTTTCCCTGAACAGTCAATCTAATATTATGTCGAGTTTTCCGTTTGTGTGATAAATAGTATTCAGTATTAATAATTAACTTTTATCTTCGCGATAACTTGTGAATCTTTGTAATAATTTTCCTCACGTTGTTGCATAATGCAAAACAACCGCAACAATGATATTTCCTCAGTAATAAATATCACATTTCGTCAGCACCTAATTATTACTATTAGTTTTATTTCGAAAACATGTTAGAGGTTTTTGTTGTTTGGCTCGTGTTAATTAAATGCAAATGAGAAAATTATTAAATGAACATCAAAAACGTTTTAGTACTAAATTGATAAAAGAAAAGTTGTATGCTTTGTAAATATGTAAATGTGGCGACTGCCCAAAAACTTACATCAGTCAAACTGGTAGAAACTTTAATAAACGAATAGCAGAACATAAAAGGGCTTTCAATAATAGAAAAACAGATTCTACATACGCACTTCACCTTCTAGATCACACTCATTCTTTTAATGACGAATTTAAAATTCTTCACATTCAAAATAAAGGCCTTAAGCTATCGTTAGATAAGACATAGATAATAGGTTAAAATAATTTTGTGTAAGTTTGAAAACAAAGCTTTCAGTGTTTTATTGTTACATAAATTGAATTTGTGGATATGCTTATCGTATAGAATTATACTATATAATTATACAGAACAAATAATGGTCAAAAACGAGACCTGCTTTTGAACCTGTCTCGGAGAAACGGTAAATGTTGTGGCGAGGTTGGCTAGAATTATTTCTCGGAATATGAGTGACAGGCTCTATTTTGACAATTATTACTCTTCTATACCTGTCTTTGTATATTTTTGTGGAAAGACAACAAATTTGTAAAGTTTATATCGACTTTTGATGGCGAAGTTCCTAAAATTACTGTCAAGAGATATGACAAGAAAGAAAAGATAACAAAAGAAGTAAGTTGTCTATACCTTGAACAAGAATACAACCGTCATATGGGCAGTGTTGATTTGTTGGACAGCAATATGGGATGAAATAAAATTATTTTAAGGAATAGGATGGTATTTTAGAATATTTTACCATCTACTAGATTCAACCGTTGCTAACCGTTGGATTCTTTACAAGAATTCAGCTGAATATAGAACTGGCGTAAAGCCTAAAGTCACACAGTTTAAAACACAACTGGCAGTTAATGTAAGCTCCCTAGGTACAAGATAAATTAAATGAACCCACCAAAAATTTAGGAATCTAAACGGTTAGATAACCAAATGGATTGGACTCTAAGAATACGATTTTAAGATTGAGTATCGGGTCGTAGTTAGCTACAGGAACGCTGATTCTCTCTCTCTAGAAGGCCACGTCTAGCAGAGTGTTTACTGTGCAAAAATAAAACCAGAATCTAAGAAAGCAACAGTGTGAAGAATAATGGTTGTCATCGAGGAGTAAACGCCTACTAGATAGATAGATTTAGAGAGGTGGCCTTTTGACCTATTCCACTGCAAACTTTTTCAGATCTATTATGGTTTTCTAGTCCTAGATAACTTTTTCTAGCCTGACCCTTTTTTTAAAGTCTAATAGCTTTGAGACTGTACCTTACATGTAGCTATTTACCGGTGGATTTTCTTCTCCTAATCCAAAGAACCGCACATTCGCCAGACTGTCACACTGACATAAAATATGCTCTGCTGTTTTTTCTTCGAGGTGACAGAATATGCACAGGTCATCTTCTGATAATCCCATTAGCTTCAAGTGCCTATTCAGCTTACAGTGCCCTGTTATAAGACCTACTATGCCTTTGACTGTTTTCCTGTCTTTGCTTATTAGGTATGCCGTAAATTTTGACGAATGTTCTGTAACGAATTTTTTCGCCTGTCTTTGTCCTTGTGAATTCCTTCACCATTCTAGAGATTTGTGAGCTACTTACTTCCTTGTACCCATTCTTGTTACTAACTTTACAGCGCCGCAAAAGGGTTCCGCTCCAATAAATGGTATTGGTGAGCCTTATTTGGTTATTGTATCTGCTTTTTCATTGCCCTGGTGGCCTTCGTGCCGCGGTACTGAGACTACTTTAACCTTGCTACGGTTTCCTAGTTTATTTAGGGCACACACACAATCCCATACTAGCTTAGAATTGACCTTTACAGAATTGAGTGCCTTAAGCGGTGCCTGACTATTTGTGAAGATGGCAACTGAACAGAAAGTTCTTTCCTGCCTTTCTATTTCTTCCACGCAGTGATGGATTGCCGAAAGATTGTCGGATAGATAGACGTACCGAAAAATGTATCCCTTGATTTGTCCCTACTATGCCGGCTCCCACACCCTCCGATGTTTTTGAGCCATCCGTGTACCAGGTACCAGTAGCTTGTATGGGTACACCTTTATTCCAGTCTTCCCTGTCTGGTATCTTAATTGTAAACTTATTGTTAAAGCTATATCTCGTATCTGTTGTATCGATATGTTGCCACACCACAATATCAGCTTTTAGCTCCTCGATTAGCTTTCTGTTGTCAGCACTGTGCATCTGGCTTATATGTCGCTGACTATGGATTAATCTGTGCATCACTGATCTAGTTTTGCCCTGTATAAAGATATGAAGTGGTGGTAGATTCAGCAGGACTTCCAATGATTCAGTAGGAGTTGTTTTTATGACCCCGTAATAAACAGGCATGCTAGCTTTTATGTAGTACCTAGCAGCCTTATTGCTTCCACTTGCTGCGTCTTTGTCTACCACGTCAGCCGTATGTTATCATGGGTCTAATAACCCTTGTGTATAACCATAGAGTCATTTTGGGGTCCCCAATTCTTACTGCACATTCTTCTACATCTGCCTAGGGACATAGTGGATGCCTACTAAGATCAGAGAAAAAATAAGAGGAGATCTAAAGAAAATTCGAAAATAAAAAAAAGAAAACCGTTGACCGCTTGAGCAATAAATATCAAATATATGCTCATTAGTTAAGACATATTGGACCCAGTGGGATACCTTATCATAGAAGGCGGCTTGCTTAACAAGTACTGGAAAATGATGATGATTCCCAGAAGCTAACACAGTTGGTGATTCCAAATAGCAGAAGTTCTTCGTCACTTACACGACAGTCCATTAGAACAGCATATCGGTGTAAAGAAAGCCCTTTAGAAAATCCTGGAACTGTTTTTTGGATGAATAAACCAACTACTAACTTCCGGAAAAGCTTCAAAATGCCAAGATGCATCACGTTACATTTTCATTTAATTCCTGGTGCATCTGAATGTTAAATGGGTAAAAATGTTTTTACTTGGTTCTTTGTTGTTACATTTAACTCTGGATTATTGCAAAATTCGCGAGTATAATTAGTGCGTAGTAAACAGTTTCTAAGTCATTCGTCATATTAGGTTTATTAAACTTAACCAGCATTAAATAGGTTTGTTCGTGTTATGAAAGTTTTTCGGAGAAGATTTTTCAGCAGCAGCAGTTTAGGTTCAAATTTTCCTTTATTTGTACAAGTTCTTTTACACGTCTTTTGGTTTATTTAGTAGGATTTCTTCCTCTAATTAAACAGAATCTTCGTAATTTATTTACAACTCTTTTATTCCTAGTATGCTATGGCTGTACGTCTTTTTTTATTAATATCGATTTAATACCAATAATAATAGTTTTATAGTTGTCGTTTATTATATTTTTTTTTCTTTTGCATAACATATTTAATAGTTTTTATGATTTTTGACGATTGGTTACGAGTATAGAAGCATCAAGGATATTTTTTATTCTCCTTTTTTGTTGTTGATAATTAAAATACATATTCCAGTTGTGCAGATTATTGCAATTAATAATTAAATACAGCATCCGCTTTTATGATGGCAAAAACCTAGTAAAGTAACCCTGAAGTTTAAATAGCTTATTAAGATTATTTCGTAAAAGTACAAGCTATTAATTAAAAGAGCAAGATTATTACGTAATTTGCAATATTTATATATATATATATATATATATATATATATATATATATATACATTACAGGGTGAATTTAAATATAGAGCAAATAGGCTAAACAGAGAGGTCAAAACAGTACTACAATAACACCGTAGTGAAAGTTGGGAAAACCACATAAGAGACATGCAAAACATTTGGAGGCTTCAGAGAATACTGACAAACGACAGAAAGCCAATCCTTCCATTACATGAAGAAAACGAAATAATCTACAACACAAAGGAAAAAGCAGATGTAATGAGGAGTACTCTCTCTCGAGGAGAGAGAGAGAGGAGAGAGAGAGAGAGAGTGTACATTAAATTACCACCCAGACGAGAACATCGACTTCATAGAAGAAGTCGAAAGACAAAGAGAAAACCCCGAAAACCCAAACAAAATCATCCCTTCTACATCACCGGAGGAGTTAAACGAGCTAATTAAAACAGCTCGCCGAAAAAAGTAGCTGGTCTCGATCAAATAACGAATAGGGCTCTAAAATACTTACCAGCGAGAGCCATAGTATATCTAACAAATACAATCAACGCGATGCTAAGATTCAAGAAATTCCTAAGCAGATGGAAATAGCCCCTTGTCATAATGTTTCCAAAGCCGGTAAAAAACAGTACATTCCCGCAAAACTACAGGCCAATAAGCTTGCTACCTGCAATCAGCAAGATTGTAGAGAAAATAATACCTAGTAGACTTCAAGCTGAAACAGACATATTAGATATAATACCCGAATCACAATTCGGTTTTTAAGATAAGAACACTGCAGTGAGCTACAAGTACTCAGATTAGCACAGTACATAGCAGCTGGATTTGATGATATTTACAAGAGCTGTCATCCTCAATGTAATCATAGCCTTCGACAGAGTCTGGCATAAAGGACTAATCTATAAAATAAGAAGATACGGTTACAACGGAGCAATACAAGACTAATCTCGTCGTACTTGACAAGTCCTATCCTAACTCGGGAATTCGGAGGCTGGAGTGCCACAACAACCAGAAGAACAGGTAACTGTGCAAGACAATCCCATCGAGTGGAAAAGAGTGGATGCCTCGTAGTAATTGTGGACAAAGGCTTAACGTTTAGCAAATATGTAGAAACTACAGTACAAAAAGGCAACATGGCAAGAGCATCAATAAGAGGCCTAGCAGGAAAAAAAGCAAATATAGACTGAAAATAAAAATACGATTAATAAACAGTATCGTTCTTCCTATATAAAGTTCGCGGAGATAGGAAACCACCCCAGCCATATATTGCGAGAGATAATGAGGTACGACGCTTTTTAGAGATGGAAGCATAAAAGACCCAAACAACAAATAGTAGAATAAAATCATAATACTAGAGAGAAAATAAAAAATCACACCAAAGAAAAAACAAAACACCAGAGAGAAAACATTTAAAAAAACAACAACAACGCAAAATGAAGATAGTTCGTAGCTCATAACACTTGTTGACAATTGCAACGTACAGAGTTAATTTAGTTAATATATAGTTAATTTTAAGTAGACAATTATTATATTAATGTACACTAATTCTGATTTTATGTTTCAGGCATTCTACAAAAAAAATCCAAAAAAACACACAAAAAATGTAGCCTCGTCTCCAAAAAGCACATAAATGAAAAAAAATCGGTCTCTTTGCTTTTGCTGCTGAAACCATTGCTAAAAAGCTAATCTGCTTTGATAATAATATGAAAACTACCATCTTCAAAGCCTGCCGTTTACGGTTTAATAATATGAAAACTGTCATTTTTTTAAAACATACTATTTTACCTTTCTAATTGACACAAATGGCCTTTTACTTAACATGTTCTAACACCTAAACCTATGCATTTGAAGTTGTTTGACATTTTTATATGACTTTAAATTCATTAGAACTGAAGTAGTGCAGTTTTTTTATTTCTCCTTAACAGATATCCTCATTTACAGTGAGATTTTTATCCCACTTGCATTATAAATTCGTAAAATGACTAAAGTGACAATGTGAAATTTTGTTACAAATGAATATTTTTTTAATTTAATTTTTACGAAAAATTGCCTAGAAAACCATAGTTTTTACATAATAAACTCTCCCTAACTTCATTTTTTAAGACTGTCAAAGGCATGCCCTGGAAACTTATATGAATGACCTTGGAGCATTCCCCCATCACTTTAACCCCAGCGAGTTAATAAAGAGAAATGGCAGCCTATCTCTCTCACGAAGACACAGTCTTCGGGATGTCAATAAAATAATCAAACGAAGCTTAATTCCGCAATGTCAATTCTGTCAAAAGGTATGACATATCTTCCGTTTGTTTAGAAGTTTTAAATTTTATTTTATTATCTTTAACTTTCGTTTGCATTTATTCTTAGTAATTCTAATTAAAGTTGGTTACTTAGTTTTTAAAGTTTAGTTTGAGTTACCTATTGTAGCAAATAATTTTTGTGTTGTGCTAGTAAATAAACTAAACATAGCGCAGTATTGTATTGTTCCGTTGTGTACAAATCATGGAAAAATTACAAAATGGATGATAATAGTAAGTTGTCAAGAAGCAAACAGTAATAGTATTTAACATTTGTTTCTGAAAATATGTGTAATAAATATTATGTAATTAGTTTATAACTGTTTTATCTTAAACAACAAATAAATATAAGTATATCTAGAAAAAGTTGTGCATCTTTTATAATACATCCTTTTTTCCAGTAAATTTTAATTAGTAACGAAATAGCCCGCAAGAGGTGCTAAAGGGTATGTATATAAGGTCCATTCGAATTTGCCGCCAAAAGATGATTAGTATTGACCCCAGCCGCAAGGGGTCCTAACGAACGAAATTTATACATTGAGTTGCCTATCTATTTCTACTATTATATTATTTATCTATGGTCAAAGGCATACGGGATAACATCGTGGACGAACTTCGTAGGAAATCCGACGGTCTATGAGGGATGCGAACATTTAATAATTATTGATTGTTAGGATAACAGTGTTTACATTACTCTTCACAAATTACTTTTACAATATAATAGATAAAATTATTTTTCCTGTAATAATAAAACGTTTATTTAGAATTTAAATCCAAAATTGATAATATAATTTTTCATTTGTTAGTTATATTATAAATTACACAATTTTTCCCCATCATCAAATTAAATTTTTGCAAAGAGTAATTATTGGGTAAACCTTGAACCGACAATTAGTATCAATAATGGATCAACATCATCGAATTTCCGTGTTTTGAAGAGGTATGCGGAAAAAGTAAATTAAGTAGAAAAATTCGTGGAAAAAGTGAACCAATCGAGATTTGTCAGAATAATGTGAAAAAAATCTGCTCTGAAATAATCTTAAAAGATTTTTAATAATAATAATAAAAATAATTAGTAATTAATAATAATAATAACAATAATATTATATCGGAAGAACAAAAAAAACAGAATTGCACCGTGGGAAAAAAGACTGCTCAGGAAATTTGAATTATTGCGCAGGGATATTGGACAAATTACGGACCACATCCGAGGAGTAAGAAGTAGAAAAGTAATTAAAAGAGCTGAGAAAATAAATCTGAGCACGCCAAGACGCTCACAACATGATCCAGAAAATAACACAGCTCAACACTGCTTATACACATTAAAACAAAAACTCTCCGTTTGTTCAGGTCGCCTAAGGAGATACAAAGGTAGTAACAACCGTAAATGCTACAATATAGTTTTTAAGCATGCAGAGAAGGCTTGCTATAGGAAACTAAATTCCACTGTAGAAAATATAAATAAATCCTACCCAAGTCAAGAAGAAATTCATGAGTTTTGGGGAAACCAACTTTCAACGAAAGCTACTCAAAACAGTAATGGTGGATGTATTGAAGGCACGAAAAACAACTGTTAACACTACAGGAATATTCCTTATTGACAGCCTTTGAGATGTGGGTATACAGACGACTACTGAAAATAAGCTGGGTCGACAGAGTTAGAAATGAGGAGGTCCTTAGACGGCTGAGCCAAACAACACAACTGGTCAAGATAATAAAGAAACGCAAGCTGGAATACTTCGGTCACATTATGAGACACCCTGAAAAATATGATCTTTTACATCTGATCATTCAGGGAAAGATCCAAGGTAATCGTGGTCCTGGGGGACGAAGAACATCATGGCTGAAAAATCTAAGGCAATGGTATGAAAAATCAACTACATCGTTATTTAGAGCTGCTGTCAATAAAGTCACGATAGCGAATATGGTAGCCAACATGATATCCAACGATCGGTAACTCTCATGGAACTAGAAGAAGCAGAATATTCCTTATGAACCTTTCACCACTGAAGAAATCTAGAACATTATCAAAGAGCTTTAGAATTTAAAATCTGCTGGACCAGAAGGAGTTTAAAACTTCTGGCGAAAGAAGTTTTGGACTGTTCATGAGCTTTTAATGGTATTTGTTAATAATATTATTTCTAATTTAGAGGTAATACCATCATTTCTTACTCACGGAACCACTTATCTAATACCAAAGGATGAAAATAACACCCAAGATCCAGCCAAGTACCGCCCAATTACTTTTTTTCAACTTTGTACAAATTGGTCACATTCTATGTAGCTCAGCGTATCTACTAACACTGTTCTTTAAATAATTTCATAGGTCATATAATCGACCCAGTCATTTCCAACCAGGCGTACACCAAAAAAAGAAACCTGTTCACAGCTTTCATTGGATACAAGAATGCCTTTGGTTCAGTACCGCATGAATGCCTTATAGATATATTAAAAATATATAAAGTCGACGATAATCTAGTGACCTTTTTAAAGCATCTAATGAGTGAGTGGAAGACTAAAATTCACCTTTAATACCTGGTAAAAAAAACGTCGAAACTGAAGATATCCCAATTAACCGGGGCCTTTTCCAGGGTGACTCGTTAAGTCCTTTTTGGTTTCGTTTAGGGATAAACCCACTATCTCAGGTTTTAGCATCAAAAATAACAATACTGTTATTTTGTTTACCGAACCTTAAACATTTGTTGTATATGGATAATTTGAAATTAATGGCTTTCTCTCGAAACCACTTAGATCAGATGCTAAAAACTGTAGAAACTTTCTCAAATGGTATCAGTATGTATTTTGGACTAAACAAGTGCCATATACTAAATATAGTCAAAGGAAAGATTCAGCCCGGAGGTTTCGATATGCAAAATGTCCAAAACTTTGGAGTTCGTGCAAAGAGTAAGACAACTGAATCTAAGTATCCAGACAGTACCTATTATTCTATCTACTATTGGTGTTATTTCCAAAAACCTCCTAGAAAACATAAAACATTTGGGTCTAAATGAACATCACTATAACACCATGCAGAAAGCTGTACTCCTCGCGACGCGACGTCTAGATGTCTACGAAAATTTTTAGGAGATACTCCAACATACCAAGTCACCTAGAGCTTGATAACACAGAAAGAGGTTCAATAGAGCTCAATCCTTTTGATACCGTAGGTATCTGGATAAGTGAATTTTCCCATTAGAGGGAGTATGAACCGTATGGCTAAATCTGGATTATTAGATTTAAATAAAAAAAGACAAAGTGTGAAAAATCACTGAAAAAATATAGATAATCAAATAAAGAGATAAAAAATAAAAAAATCGATGGTAAAATATATAAAATATATACTCGTTAACCCATATCTTTTAATAAATAAAAACGTTATTAAAGTTAACAGCTTAAAAACTAATAAACCTAGTAATATTTAATAACTGAAATTCTATGCTTCAATTTCCTAGCTGTAAATTAATAAGTAACCTTTGTAATATATGCTTCAATGATTTGTAACGCTAAAAAAATCCTTTCACATATTTTTTGCGATAGAGATTTAAAATATTGAAAGTTTCCCATTGCCATGGGAAAGGATTATGAATATGATGACAGCAATTTTTGAAATTACAGAAAATAATTATATTACAATTCTGTGCGCATAAGTATAGACAATAGATGGGGATAAAAATATATGGGTATACAAGAAAATAATAAATTTCTTCTAAATCTTCAAAAAAACAGCAACAACAAAAAAACTATTTATGTTTGCCAGTTCCTTTTTCATATAAGTGATGTAGAGCAACAAAGTACCCCCTTTTTAAAATAAATGTCTGGTTTGTCTTTTGAATGTATTCTGTTTGTCCTTAAATGTTTTTATTTTTAATTAACATCACACTAATTTCTTTTCTGTCCAAATACAGACAAAAATTATTATTATTATTGAGATAATGCCTCGACAACTAAAATCATTGGCATGGTACAGTCAGGTACCTAGTGTATGTGTGTGTGTGTGTGTGTGTGTGTGTGTGTGTGTGTGTGTGTGTGTGTGTGTGTGGTGTGTGTGTGTAGAGTAATTGTCTTGATACTTAGCAAAGTCGACGCTATTGTCTTTGTTATGAGACGCTAATTATATCAGAACGTCTGCGGTCCCTCCGGTGAGTACCGATCGCACAAGGATAGAAATTATATTCATTTATTAATTTTTAATAAACGAAAATTTCTCCACCCAGATGAGATTCGAACTCACGACCTTTAGGTTTAAAGGTAGGCGCTCTTACCACTGAGCCACAGAGGGGGTTCAGACAAAAATTGGATCTTCATTAACCTGATAATTACAAGTTAAAGTAATTGCACACCCAAACTTACATAAAAAATAGAACATCTATCTTATTCTAGTTTGTGACAATGCTGTCTGTTCTAGATAAATAATTTGAATAAATCCCAAACATTTATTTTAAAATATACCTCTCTAATTAATATAAATATAATGTTCAATAAAATTTGTAACGACGGTAAAAGTTGATATCTTTTGATAAGAGTGACGTCTCGAAAAAATTTTAAATGGGTTTTAAAGATTAGCTGAAAGTGAAGGTTTCGGATGAAATTTTACCACAAATGAAGTCAATTGCTATAAAGTTTTTTAAATAAATAAATGATGCGTTATTTTTGCCATGTTTTATTATTTTCATAAGATCAATAAAATGTATAACTTTGAAAATTGATTCACAGGGATTTAAATTTGCCATTTTTATCCATAAAACTATAAATATTTAAAAAATTACTAACTTTAAACCTATAAAACTTTATATATTTTTAAAAAATATATTCAAAAATGCTTTAATACATAGGGTGTTCTTTTTAAAAAACACAACAAAATTATGAAAGAAATTCAATCGGCATATTTGATAAATGTTTTTGAATTTAGAAAATTGCAAATAATAAAAAAAATTCTTAATTTCATTATCATATAGGGAACAACTGTTTTGGTTATGGAAAAAGTATGAATAAGTAACAGTTTGATAATAATTTTTTATGTAAATATAGCTAATAGAATCTTTTAACATGTTTAGGTACATTATTAAAGTCGTTTTAAAGGTCAATTCTTCTTCTTTAAGTTCCATCTTCTATCGAAGGTTGGAAATCATCATGGCTATGCGAACTCTGTTGACTGCCGCTCTAAAAAGTTCTGCACTACTGCATTCAAACCATTCCCTTAAGTTCTTAAGCCAGGATATTCTTCGTCTTCCCACATTTCGCTTTCCTCGGATTTTGCCCTGCATAATAAGTTGTACTAATGCGTATTTTTGCCCTCTCATCACCTGTCCCAAGTACTCAAGTTTTCGTCTTTTAATAGTTAATATTATTTCCGCCTTATTTCCTATCCTTCTAGTTACTTCCATGTTTGACATTCTTTGAGTCCATAATATTCGTAGGATTCTTCTGTAACACCAAAATTCAAAGGCGGTCAACTTATTCAGATGAACTTGTTTTAGTGTCCAAGCTTCCAAACCATAAAGAAGAGTAGAGAACACGTAACATCGAAGCATTCTCAGGCGTAGTTCTAACCTTATATCCCGACAACAAAGAAACTTTTTAAGTTTAATAAATGATGTACGTGCTATTTCAATACGTGTCTTAATTTCTTTGGTTTGGTCTACATCTGATGTTATCCATGTTCCTAAGTATTTATAGTTATTAACACTCTCAATTGCAGTATCTTCAACAGTCAATTGGATATTTGCATGTGCAGATTTAGTCATGATCATGCATTTAGTTTTCTTCAAATTTATCTTCAGTCCGTATTCATGACAGCGTTCATTAAGGCGTTGCATTACGTTCTGTAAATCATTGTTGTTATCCGTAATTATTACTGTATCGTCTGCAAAACGTAAGTTATTCAAAACTTCTCCATCGATAGATATACCTTCTATTGAGTCTGAGAGCGCTTCTTGACAAAAAATCTCCCGAAAATCACTAAGTAATTAAGGCATTTTTTCAACAAAAAAATGCAAATAACTCGAAAAGGAAGCATTTTTCGAAAAATTATCAAGAGAGAAGAAGTGTTTATTATGATGAGATACACCTAAAAAAGTTGATTCCGAAGCAATTAGGTGAAATTGCTTTTGTGTATAAGTTATTTGTTAATAACAATTGCCGGCCCACTTGTAAAAATTTAAAAAAAAAATCATTTCATCTTGGAAAAAGATATGAAATTGAATAAAAAAGTTTGGTGCATTAGAAATGCAAAAAAAAGTTAGTAGGTATATTCTGTTTCTAATCGTCTTTTGAGGGGTAAACCGCTCGCCTATATTGTAATATCAAAATTTTTAATCTTAATATTATTCACACAATAAATCATAGCTTCAAATTATTAACTATTAACAACAATCGTAAAATCGTTTCTTCATTTTATTAACTATTATTGATAGAACTGTTTGTAATTATTGTATCCGTAGAAACTAATTGTAATTTTATGGCCAACTAGGAAAAAACTAGTTTTTTGAAAATGTAATAAAAAGCAAAAAAAGTTTTAAAAATATTGTATTAAACTAATGATGCCACAAAATTTATTTGATTTGAACGTACTTAAAATTTGGGGCGATTTAGGGCTGCACACCCCCCTTAAAATTTTTCTGCGCGCTTAGATTTTGTTGTTTCTTTTGTATGAAAAATACTTTCAGAACCAGAAAGTAATGTGTCGATTTTTATTACAAAATGTCAAGTAGTTTAGAAGATAATGCAAAAAAAATTATTTTGTAACTTCAAAGGACTGTAACTTTTTTTGTGTACAATTTTGTACTAAGGTCAGTTGGATTCAATCAATTTATTGTTGTCTCCGGAATGCGTGAGTTAATTTATTATATACCTTTTTGAAACACCCTGTATTGTATTCCAAACACGCAGAAATGCATTTTCAGTTCATATTTTTATTTTAATTATTTAGGGACAATCAAATTACATTTTGTCATTTAAAGACAACCAAACGACGTTTTGTCCATGAACATATTTTTTTTTAAAACCATAAAATAGTTCCGAAACACCTTTGAATAGATGTTCTGATGAGACCTATTAGGTCGAAATACGTATCAACAGATACAAAAGCGCTTTTTGCGTGAAATCAAATATTTGCTGTATTTTCACAATATTTTTTTTTTTCATTGAAAAAACCAATAAAGCTTTATAAAACTTATAAATAGCGTAAATTGATAATAAAAAAGTACATTTTTTAATATTTGGTGTTTTTCTTGTGTTTGTATTTTCTCACTTCCTGAAAAATGTTAAAAATGGACAAAGTGCGATATGAAAATCATTTAATGCTTTTCGTATTTTTAATTTTATATCAGAAACATTTAACGGCAAAATACCAATAATATCAAACTAATTACTGACCTACCTTACGAATCTAAATCAATCCGCTAAAATATATTATGTATTAGTCAAAAGTGACTAGGTACCACTGAATGCACGAAAACTATGCACGATGCACATCCGCTATTTTTGGACTTTTGTTGGTACCGGCGACTGTTATTTGCAATTAAAAAGTTTTATACAACATCAAGTACTATTTAGAATCAAAATACCCCACCTTCGATTTCAAATCATTTTGGACTACGTCACATAATTATTGTCCCCCCATTAATCGTCGGGCCTGCTAGCATAAGTATACCTCTACAGGTAGGTACGCATCCAAACAGAATGAACTTATGTAACTGCGTCCTAGGCCAGTTCTTGAACCATAGTAATGGACCGTCGGTATCGCAATATTTATTGTCGCAATCAACATTAACAATTATTATGCACTAGTTAATCGATTCGTTTAATATTTGATAAAAGTTCTTTCTATAAAAAAAATCTCATTTGTTGTAGGATTCTTTATTAATCCAAATTCTCTTTTTTTTATTAGGATTCTTTATTTATTTATTAAATAATAGTTGTTGCTTCTTTACAAATTACGAGTGACCACAAAATTACAAAATGTGGATCTAGAAAATATATCAGCGAAAGCATTATCTGAGCAACTTAAAAAATGCATTTATGAGGCTGCAAGACAAGTGAAGCTTTGGGTTATAAAGACAAACATGAAACAAAAAATCAAGAATGGTGGTCGGAGAAAATGCGAACGTTAGTAAACAAGAAGAAAACTGCCTGTCAGTAATAGCTGTCAACGAGAAAGGGGGAAGATTACAAGATATATAAAAAATTAAATCGAGATGTAAAAAAAGAAGTAGTGAAAAGTAAATATGAGATATGGGATCGAATATGTAAAGACGTGGATAGGTATACGGGTGGAACAAGAGTTGGGCAAGCGTGGAAGGTGATAACAATTATAGTCCTTTGAAATGTGGTGTTACAGGAGGATGCTTTGAACAGCATGGATAAAGAAGAAAACTAAGACGAAAAAGTTGCGAGAAATGGGCAAAGAATGCAAAATAATAAACACAATAAAAATAAGAAAGTTACAATATCTGTGATACGTAATGAGGGGATAGCGGTATGAACTGCTACGGCTGATAATATCACAGGGATATACAATGATACAGGGAAAGATAAGAGGAGGAAGGAGTATAGGAAGAAGGAGAGGGTCATGGTTGAAGAATTTAAAGGACTGGTTTAAATACAGATAGAGTAAAGATAGGGATGATAGTGATGATTGGGAGACGGCACTTAAAGAAGAAATGAAGGTGATAAAGTCTCTACGGAGGAAAGGAAAGAACAAATCTAACTTACAGTTAATAGATCTGAAACAGTGGAAACAGTATTATGAGGTTTTACAACCTTATTTTTTGCAGATGATCACGTAGTCGTAGCGAATGATGAGGAAGACATGGACTACATGTTTAGAAAAGTAAAGAAAGAATATGAAAAATGGGGCCTTAATATAAATATGTCAAAACGGAGTATCTTAAAATTGGAGATGATGAAGAAGTTCCAAAATTAGACATTAGACAAGTACAACACAAAAACATGCAATGAATATAAATATCTCGGATCTATAACATCTAATGAAGGCACTACCAAAAAAGACATCGAAAACAAACCCAGCAGGAAAAAAAAGCGGTAAAAAATCCAAACTCTCTACGATACTCTAAAGCCATTAGACCAGGAATGAAATTGACAATCTATCGAACCTTGGTAGAGCCTATTATGACTTATGGGGCAGAAATTTGGCAGATCACGAAACAAGATAGAAAAAGTGTAAAAGTACTAGAAATGGATTTTCTAACGAAAGCGTGTGGTGTATCCAAAAAAGATCATATCAGGAATGAAGATATTAAAAGGAGGAAAAATACTATATATTTCAGTGTAGACAGAATTGAAGCGAGACAACTAGTATAGTATGGTCACGTGCAGCGAATGAATGAAGATAAATAGTCAAATAAAACTTTAAATTACATACCACAACAAAGAAGAAGGAAAAGGCTTTCAGTTGTCTGGGAAGAAACTGTACGAGACATAATGAGAGATAGATCCATCAAAGAAAACGAATGGATGGACAGAAACGATGGCGGTCGAAATTTTTTAAACAAATTCCAAAAACAACCGGTTTTGCTTTAAGAACCATTATTTTTTTAGGTTTCTTGGGTCATTTTAACACTTTAACTGCCATGTGTATCATATATGGACATAGACAAATTTAGTTCTCTGTCATGTATACATATAATGGACACAAGTTTTATCAGTGATTCAGCCATGTGTCTGTAGCTGGCACACATTTACCGCGTATTTAAATAGGAATATCATTGAGTTTGTTGTAGAACTATGACATTTAAAAATATGCTGAATTTTTTTAATTTTTAAATGTTATAAGGGATAATAAAATGAAAATTAAATATACACCAACTTTTTTTATTTTTATGATAGTACAGCCTATTATATAATCAAAAGTACCATATAATGTAGTATTTTTTAACTAGAAAATTAAATACGGAGAGTCAGTTTTGTTTTACATGCTTTAGTTATTTTTTTTATGAAAACACGGTTGACATAGAAACATTCTAAACATATTAAACCCTCTTCATATCCGTTGCATACACGTGTTACTCGTTTTGTGTTTTTTACAGCATAAATTAAATTTGACCATGTAGTTCAGAGTTTTTTTTTTTAGAACAAATCGTGCCTCTGCCTCTTTTATTCAAAGCATTTTAAGTAAGTTCATGTTTTGTTTGAACTTGTACAGGAAGGGGTAGATTACTATATTAAAGACACAATGTTGCACACTCACATTTTCTTTGAATTTTGTAACTGACATGTTGCTTTGCATTAAACAATTAAAGACCAACAAAAGCCCTGGACCTGATGAAGTTTATCCTGAAATACTTAAATTGATCGAAAGTAATAACATTGATTTGTTAGTAATTTTGTTTAATACAATCTACGATACTGGGGAAATACCAGAGGAATGGTTAGAATCTATTTTTATTCCGATTCCAAAACAAGCTAACTCCAGGCGATGCGCAGATTTTAGATTAATAAGTCTTATGAGCCAAGTGCTTAAAATTCTATTAAAAATACTTCACAATAGGGCATACAAAAGGTGTGAAAAAGAAGTTGGATACGATCAATTTGGATTCAGAGCCGGAATGGGGACCAGAGAGGCCTTGTTTTCACTACAAGTACTGCTGCAGAAGTGTTACGACCAACAAAAGGATGTCTTTCTATGTTTTGTAGACTTTGAAAAGACATTTGATCGCGTAAACCATAATAAAATGTTAAATTCCTTGCAGAGCATCAACTTGGATAGTAAAGATCTCCGATTAATTAAGAACTTATATTGGAGGCAGAGTGCCAAGATTAGGATCGACGATCATACATCTAGAAATATTAGTATAAATAAAGGAGTAAGGCAAGGATGCATACTATCCCCTATGCTGTTCAATCTTTACTCGGAACTACTATTCAAGCAAGCCTTGGAAAACCTTTCCACAGGAATAAAAATTAATGGAGAACCAATATCTAGCATAAGATATGCAGATGACACTGTCCTACTGGCTGATACAGACACAAACTTACAGGGGGTTATAGACCACCTCAAGGATGCTTGTCGAGAGTTTGGAATGAAGATCAACGAAAAAAAAACAAAAGTAATGGTGATCCAAAGAAAACAGAATATCCCCTTACCTATAAAAATAAATGGGAATATTTTAGAACAGGTAAACCAATACAAATACCTTGGCTGTTGGATTAATTGCAAGCTGGACCCAGAACAAGAAATTAAAGCGAGATTTGCTCAAGCTAGGGATAGTTTCTTTAAGATGCGCGTTCTATTCTGCGATACACATATAAATATTAAATTGAGATTAAAACTTGTAAAATGTTTTATCTGGTCTGTTCTTCTCTACGGAGTCGAAACGTGGACTTTAAAAATAAAGAGCCTGAATAGAATCGAGGCATTTGAAATGTGGGTGTACCGTAGAATTTTAAAAATTCCTTGGACAGCACGAAAAACAAACGAAGAAGTACTAGCTAGACTCAATGTAAAAAAAGAACTATTGAGAACAGTCAAAAGAAGAAAAACCAGTTATTTAGGGCATTTGTTGCGCAACGAGAAATACTACATCCCTCAGTTGATAATAAAAGGCAAAATAGAAGGAAAGCGAGGAATTGGAAGAAAAAAATTGTCCTGGTTACGTAATATCAGAAACTGGACAGGACTTGGATTTGAGGAACTCTTAAGAGCAGCTGAAGATAGACAAACGTTTGCCACCATAACCGCTAACCTCCATTGATGGAGACGGCACTTGAAGAAGAAGAATGTTGCTTTGGTTGATGTTATTTAAAATGATTAGAGCATTTACCAGTGAAGTACCAGTAATTATCTCAAATGCCACTTTTTTTTACTATTTGACAGACTTTCGTAAGCACTTTGATTAAGCCGTCTTTTGATCTGACAAATCCACAAACGCTTTTGCGTTATTGTACTCGACAATGGCAGATTTCCTTTTCAGACCTTCCGTATGCCTTCAGATCTTCTCTAATTATTGGATTATGGATTAGTAAACGCCATGTTCTTTTCTTTTCAAGGAACAAATTTTATTAAAAAAAAATTATCATTTTGATTTTACGAGCTAGTGTTTCATATACAATTAAATTGTTTATAAAAATTGTTTGAGCACTCGGATTCAAATTCCCCTCAAAATTAGTAATCATCAGCCAAAAATAAATAAAAAAAAACATAAGTGGACCTATCAAAATTAAAAATGCCACGATGGTCTAGCTGGCGCTAGACTAATATTAAAAACTCACGTGTAAATGGTTTTATTTAATTGTATTCAATAAAAAACAATATCACGATAAAAAAATTGTTTTTAGAACGAACAGTGTCACATATAGTATAAACAGACGTGATAATCCCATAAATTATTGCTATATTTTGCATGTAAACGTAATATTCTTGAACATAATCGTCATCCTTGCTAGAGGTTACTTCCAAAAGTTTAAGGTTAAGGACAAACTTTGTCTGTTTGTTTTCAATGTAAACTGCATATTAATGGTAGTTCTTGGGATCCGTCCTTTGGGGGTAATGGTTAGCATGTATATTTATGAGTTACCTACTCCAATATCTTATCCTAGTAGATATTTTGCAATATCTAGTTTTATTTGCAAGAAAATCGCTGAAGGTGTAATTATGTAAAATAAGGAATAATATTTATTCTATTATTATTTATTAATTTTATCGCCTTACGTATATGGCTACAAAAAAAGTATCGTTTTATTAAGAGGAAACACATACCAGAGTTAACAGCTCCTTTCCCCTCCTGTGCTCTTACTAGTTTCAAACCCGACCAATTGTGAGGACCACAATATTGAAGCTTTGTAAACGATTTCATTAAAATGTAATCGTTTTCGAATTTTTTATGTTAAAACCTTAAAGTAGATTCTTTGAGATGACCCTAACTAGGTTTCTTAATTGTTATAGACAAAGCTGCTCTCCATTTAAAAAAGGCACTATCTTCCCAAAGTGTCCTAGATGAACTTATTTTCCTTTTAAATTTGTAGAAAAATCTAAACTGTCAATATATGAAAAATCAGTTTTTGCAGTAAATGGTGAAAAAGTTATTCTAATTGTTTATAAGCAAAAAATTAACACGTGTTTGCCAAATTATTTTGTAATATTTAAAATTATTTTGCCTCATTTGTTTAATAATATTAATAGAATAAATCTTCTTCTTTTAGAATCTATCCGTATATTTATTATATCTATTTAATTTTTTTAGTTATATTGTTGCAAGAAAATATTATATGTCAATGATTTGACACATTTTTTAACTGCAGACCATATAGTTCTTTATGCAGATGATTCAACACTTGTAGTTGAAGAGTCAAATGAAGTCGAACTCATATCAAAAATGAACTTAGTAGCACAGGAATTTACAACCTGGTGTAAAAGGAACTCTTTAATGGTAAATGCAAAGAAAACTATTTGTATGCAGTTCTACTCGCGCTTTAGGCCATCCCATGGTTATAAAATCATAGTTATTTCTGAGGAAATACCTTTTAGTGATACAACATTATTTCTTGGTAGCATTCTAGAAAGTTATAAGACATGGGATGAAAATGTCAATAAAGTCTGCAAAACAATGAATAAGGGTTACTATGCGATCCTTCAGTTGGAAACTATATTTAATACCAATCAATTGATAAGTGTGTATTATGCATTGGTTTATTCATGTATGGCCTATAATGTTATCTTGTGGGGAAACTGTAGAAACTCTTCTAGAGTTTTTATAACTCAAAAGAGAATTCTTAGATTGATATTCAATATTAATAATAGACAATTATGTCGTAAATATTTTATTGAACACAGGCTGTTGACTTTTCATGCTTTATATATTTATAAGTGTATTATTCACGTCAAAATCAAATTTCAAAATTTTACCCTCAAAACTCTGACTTTCATAATTAACCGACAAGACACGGGAGGTTGATAAGCGTGTGTAAACACTCCACAACTCTCTTTGAAACTAGTCCTGATTTTGCAGGATCTAAATTTTACAATTGTTTGCCACTTAATAAGAAATGAAAACAATATTCAAAAATTCAAAAATAAATTAAAATCGTGCTTGATCCAATTATGCGTTTACAACCTAAATGAATATTTTGACTTAATAAAAGACTACAGAGAATAAGGACCGACGGGTTCAGAGACGCTCTATATTGCATATCTTTGTTTTTTATGTTTACATTAATCTATATTTTATTGATTTTGTTTTCTGTAATTGTCCTATATAACTTGTTGATCGTGCTTTATGTACTATATGAGTTGTCCTATATCACAATGTGATCTTATGGGATTAATAAGAATATTCTATTCTATTCTATTCTATTCTATTATATTATATTCTATTCTATTCTATTCTATTCTATTCTATTCTATTCTATTCTATTCTATTCTATTCTATTCTATTCTATTCTATTCTATTCTATTCTATTCTATTCTATTCTATTCTATTCTATTCTGTTCTATTCTATTCTATTCTATTCTATTCTATTCTATTCTATTCTATTCTATTCTATTCTATTCTATTTCTATTCTATTCTATTCTATTCTATTCTATTCTATTCTATTCTATTCTATTCTATTCTATTCTATTCTATTCTATTCTATTCTATTCTATTCTATTCTATTCTATTCTATTCTATTCTATTCTATTCTATTCTATTCTATTCTATTCTATTCTATTCTATTCTATTCTATTTCTATTCTATTCTATTCTATTCTATTCTATTCTTTCTATTCTATTCTATTCTATTCTATTCTATTCTATTCTATTCTATTCTATTCTATTCTATTCTATTCTATTAAATTGGGATAAACAAATTAACTTACTTTTAAACTCTTTTACCGATAATCTTGAAATTTGTATCTTATTTTAAGCACTACAAGACCCAATATTGTGTGTAATATATAGGTTATAAGTTTATTTAAAAAAACATTAATACCATTAATAAAAAACCTAAATTTTTGACTTATTTTGCAACTTTATAAGCAAAATAAGGATAGAAACGTTTAGAAAGCGCCATTTTAAAGGTTTTTATATGACATACATTTTTTCTGTTCTCAAATTTGTTTTAAACGCTTTACTTTTTGCTAATAGACGTAAAAGCGAAAATTTAACATTTTTTGACCTTAATTTGTTAATAAATAATTCAGCCAAAAAAATCAACGGCAGGAAACATATAGGTTCTTGTTATAGAGGTCCATACTAGTCAAAACAACTGTCAGTTGCCTCGCCGGATAAGTGTCACAAACAGGGTACTTTTTTGTTTATATCCTTGATCTATTATAAACTATTTAATGAATCCCATTTGAAATTACAACGACAACAAAAGAAAAAAGAATCAAAATATTTGAAAACAAATATCTTGTAACTTGGAATATATCATGTTTACGCATTTGCAGAAAAATTATACTTGAAATTAATAAACAAATGAAATTGACAATATAATACATTCTTTTAACAGACAACTATTTGGTTAGACTTCTCAAGTTGAATGGAAAATGCTTTAACACCGAAAAAAGGTGCTCTATATGAATAAAAAGAAATTAAAGAATACTGGTTTGAGCTACTTTTTGTTATATTCACCCCGGTTTTCAAGTCGTAAAGGATAGGATAAAGGAAATTTTAATATTTAAATAATATAACCAGTATCTTCGAATATTTTTATAAAGCAAACGTTAAATTGAGGTCAGATGTACTTTGAACCTACACGCCACCAAACTATAACATTTATATTGTTTACACATAAATCCATCGGAGAAAAATGATCATTTTCACATAAAAATGTCTTAATTTACCTGACATGTCATTCCAGCGACAGCCTTTGCTTGTGTCTGTCTCATGATCTCCAGAAATCACTCACTTAAACGCCTAATTCACTATAAATCTACATCCGCCCTAACAATATAAATAATCATCGGGTACTATGTCTTTATACGGCCTTACGCTCACATGTAGTTCGGCATTTGCCTTCTAAATACACATGAGTGTAGTAAGATTGAGTTTCATGGTCCTGTGAATTAAAATGATCAAAGAGATTAGTGAATAATTGGGACAATTTTTTCTCTCCAAGGGAAAATGTGCGTTTTGAATCTTACCGACGTCATGTCGTAATTACTAGAGTTTCTTTTTTCATTTGTGGAATCTAGCAAGGTGGGTAAATACTACACAATAAAAATTTTATTTTAAGTTTTTATTAATGCTGCATGGACGATTTAAGTTTAAGGCCATTCCTCGCGATTCTGGGCATAACTAAATTCCAATGTAAAAGTATATCAAATAACGCAAAAACATGGCAGATATTGAGATCATTCTTTTTTATATGAAAGGCCTTAAAAAGTTCTAGTACACTATTTTTTTGTAAATTAAAAAATTGTTTAAACAATATTTTTTTCAAATATTTTTGGTTAAAATAAACGTAAAATTTTTGTTTTTGAAATAGGGCACTACAGAATTTGACCCACTTTCCGAATCTTTTTTTATTTTTAACATTAAGTGTAACACAAAGCAGCTATTTGGTATAAACTTTTTAAAAAATCTCAAACTTTGTCCTTGTCGATAGTTTCTGAATTCTCGCCGACGGGTAGGTAAGAAGTATATACCCTCTCGAGGGAGGTATTTCAATCAAAATTATTATTTTCTTTTCTTCTTTACATAAGCTCAGAGTTTATCTATCTATCTAATTAGCCTTCTTCGGTCCATCTTTGGACATAGGCCTCCCCAATCCTTTTTCATTCTTCTCTGTAATATTTTGAAGCTCAGAGTAATACCCAAATATTTTGTAGTATTTGAATATGGAATTTGATTATTTATATTTATTGGACAATACCCAAATGTTTTGCAGTATTTGAATATGGAATTTGATTATTTATACTTATTGGATTTTGAACGTTTTTTTTAGTAAAGTCTACATAATATATGAAGTTTGTTTCGTCACTTGCTTGTCCAGTCATATTAGTCCAGGGCAATAAGGATTTTCTCGTGACACTCAATAATCCAGCTAGCTGACAACTTTTTTAATTATTGTAGACCTATAAGAAGAAAACCTACCTGTTCAGGTCAAAATACAAACGTTTGTATTTTGAGAACGATTTCCGAAGTGGAAATTGAAACGTCAATAAACGTATTTTTATCTTTAATTGTGACTTATTCCTAGTTAAATAGTAATTAATTTACAATGCCACAAGAAAATAGCTTCAGAACAACATTTGGATTGTTTCTAATAGTTCTGTTTTATTAATTGGAGTATTTATATCATCGTTATTGCCTATAATTTTTATTGGATTTGCTTTTTCTTCTTTCCGATAACGTAAAAAAGTATTGCTATAATTTTCATTTGTAGATTCTTGTCTGTATGCTTCAGCTAATTCTTCTACAAAAAGAGGTTAATCTTTGTAAATGGGTATATTTATTTAAAAAACCCTTAAAAGGGCCACATCAATAAAACAAACGTTTTCGGACCACACAGTCCATCATCAGGTTATTAAAATCGAAAATGCTAGGTCACAATGCCTGAGCCACCAAAATATTAGGGTATTCCACGTTGTTCTCCGAGTGCAGAGGTTCCCTCTCACCGGCTCTGGAACCCAATTGAACCATGTGTTACCTACAGTCAAATTTAATTTAATACTGAACATCACAGTTATTTTATAACACAATGTACAATATTTCATAACTAAATGTAATTTAAAGGGTTTTTACCCTAATATTTTGGTGGCTCAGGCATTGTGACCTAGCATTTTCGATTTTAATAACCTGATGATGGACTGTGTGGTCCGAAAACGTTTGTTTTATTGATGTGGCCCTTTTAAGGGTTTTTTAAATAAATATACCCATTTACAAAGATTAACCTCTTTTTGTTATACGTGGTATACAGCCAGCTACAGGAATTTTTCCTTGTGGATTTTTTTAATTCTTCTACAGTTCTTCAGTTGTTTGATACATTTTCCTACTCTATAGCAGACAAATAAACGTGACTGATCGATTTTAGGATGTAACGATATATATTTCCTATAAATGCCAATACAATTAGGGCCATTTCCAGGTGAAGCATTGATTACAAATGTTATTTGGATATTTGTTTTAGTATTTGGTATATTTACTATTAAAATTTACCCTTTATCTTCAACATTTGTAGTGATCATTTTAAAGAGCTCGTCGTCACACCTGCATGCTTCTGATATTCTGAAAATGAGATCTTACAAAACAAAAAAAAAAGAATTTAAAAATATTGAGTGACGCTGGAATTTGCAATATTTAACAATGAACGGCGCATCAACTTGTTGAGCTACCAGGCCTCATATGTCAACTGTAGGGAATTATGAATTTAGCCTATTTCTAATATAATACTTGTCGTTATTTCTTTAATATAATTATTTAATTTTTGGAAGTACCTATCTTACCTTCATTAATTTTTTTTTTGAATCTATTCTCTATCTTTCCTTTGTTGGATATAGGTCTCCCCCAGTTCTCTCCATCTTTCCCTATCTTGAGCTGTTCTCTGCCATGTGGGACCTCCTTGTTTCCTGATGTCATCTTTCCACCTCATCTGTGGTCTGCCTCTTGATCTCTTTGCATTTTATGGACGCCACTTTCCGATGGCATTGTTCCATCGTCCGTCTTGGAGACGTTCATTGTGTCCAGCCCATTTCCATTTCAGTTTTGCTGCTTGTTCTATCGCGTCTACTGTCTTTGTTCTGGTTCTGATCCACTGATTACGTTTTCTATCTCTAAGTGATACACCCAACATTTGTCTCTCCATCGCTCTTTGTGCCTTCCTTATCCTATCCAAATTCGCCTGTGTAAATGTCCATGTCTGTGCTCCGTAGGTGAGCACCGGTATTAGGCAGGAGTTATATACCTTGCTTCGTAAGTAGAGAGGGATTGTTTGATTTTTTAAAACGTAAGAAAGTTTGCCGAACGCTGCCCATCGCATTCTTACTCGTCTCGATATTTCGGCTGTTTGATTTTCTCTGTTAGCTCGGATTGCTTGTCCTAGATAGATATACTCATTTACCTGTTCTATTTTTTTTGTTTTTTTTTATTGCCTCTTGGTCTTCCGTGTTTGTCATTACTTTTGTTTTGTTGAAGTTAATTTTTAGGCCTTTTTGCAGTGATTTTTCATGAAGTTCATTCAGCATTAATTCCAGTTCTTGTCGTTCCGAGGAGATCAGAAGTATATCATCCGCATATCTAAGGTGATTTAGGTATTTTCCGTTAATACATATTCCTCTGTTTTCCCAATCTGTTGATTTTATTATGTCTTCGAGGGTCAAGGTAAACAGTTTGGGTGAAATTATATCGCCTTGTCGGACTCCTCGTTTAACTTTTATATTATCCGTTATTAATTTGTCATCCATAATTACGGTCATGGTTGCGTTTTGGTAAATATCATGTATCAATTGTCGGTATCTTGAATCTATTCTACTATTAACCAGAACTTCTTCAAACGCCCAGTGTTCAATGCTGTCGAAAGCCTTTTGATAATCTACGAATGCTAAGTACAGCGGAAGTTTGTATTCATTGGTTTTCTCAATTAAGATTTTAAGCGCATGTAAATGCATCGTCGATTGTGATGTATCCTTTCCTGAATCCGGCCTGTTCCACTGGTTGGTAGTTATCAAGTTTATAGGTTAGTCGGTTGTTTATTATTCTTGTGAAGGTTTTATATAGTTGTGACAAAAGGGAAATAGGACGGTAGTTGTTTAGGTCTGTTCGGTCTCCTTTCTTATGTATTAAGATTGTGTTGGCATTTCTCCATTGTTTAGGTATTTTACCTTCAAACAGACATTTGTTGAACAGTATTTTTAGCATTTTTTTTATCGTGTCTCCTCCTTCTTTTAGCAGTTCCGCCAGTATTTTGTCCTCACCGGCCGCTTTATTTCTTTTCATGTCGTTTATGGATTTTTCGATTTCATCTTCAGTTATTTCTGGTAATACCTCTGAGCCAACATTTTGTATTTTCCTCGAGAGATTCTGTTTAGATGATAGTGGTGGGTCATTTTTAGAACTGTATAGGTCTGTGTCATTAATTAATAATTATCATTGTGTGTTTCTAGTAAAAATTTATTTACTTCCTCTCTGAAGAAGGTTTTGCCTTATTAGCCTATGTCCCTGGTTTTTTCTTTTTAAGAAAGCAATTAATTTTGGGTATTTAATATTTACATTTTCTCATATTTCAAGCATGGTGCGTAGCATCGAATATTTGGAGCACAATGTAGAGGCTTTTAATGTATTTGGTAATATCGAAAAATACCCCAAAATAACATTTTTCATTTTTCTGAGTATGTACGAATATGCTTTTTTTCCGCATTTCCGATTAATGACGCACTGAAAGAAGGGTTTGGTTTGAACTTTATATACATTATCAAAATGACGTTCACGCCAAATTACGTATTTTTTTATATCTGTCAATTTTTTACATATTTGTAACTTTTTATTCCACGAATATCTTTGGAGAATTTTACCCAAGGATTTTTGAAGATGCTTCCTCAAGAAGTGCCAGAGGAGGTGACTCCTGTAAAGAAAGGAGGACGAAAAAAGGACAAAAAAGCTGATAAAAAGCGAAAACGAATAGAGAGAAAAAAGCAAAGACAAAGAGATGAGCTACTACGGTATAATCTTTTATAGTTTGTCAATTTTAATTTAACATATTTAAAAAAGATTGCTGTTTAATAATGATTAAGTCATGTAATTTCTTGTATTACTGTGATGTCCATCCAAAACAAGCTTACAAGTCCAACTACAGGATCATCGTTGTTTGGTTTTGCATGTGAAATAAGGTATGTTGTTGAATCCAGTCTAAAGAATGACATGCTGCTATAGATCCAGGAGAAGTATCATCTAACAACTTAGCTTTCAGGTTTTTTCGGAGAAATACGAACAAAGATGAGACAAATACACCCATTGTGCTCATACAAAACACCCCAGTTACTAGAACCTCCCCAGAACCTCTATCAGCAGCAGTCTCGGCGCAAACTTGCTTCTTGCCTTTTAAAGAAAATAACGCGAGGATGTTTCGTCTGCGCTGTTATTATTTCCGTTTCATCAATGTTGTAGTGTCTCGCTGGATGAAAATTGATTTTCTTCAGAGCTGGTTTAATCAAACTAAAGAAACGTGTGATGTCTTATTCCATGAAGTTCTTTATTCTTGCTTTGGAAAGGCCCTGCAGCTTGCGTAGACTTAAGTTCGAATGACATTTTAAGAATCTTGTAAGCCATTTTTTACCCGTTGTAGCATTGTCGTTTGAAAGTTGATGGGAAATACCATTTACCAAAAAGTATCATAATTGCGCCAAAATTTGTCAATATTTTAAAACGATTGCATTTATTCACCTGAGTCAATATATATTGTATATATACAAGCTATAAGCTCCCGAAGAAGCTGCAGCTGTTTTCACTTGAAGATCCTTTTTATGTGGGGGATCATCCCATGCTGGGTTTGGTTTTGCAGTTTCTGGTATGACTCTGCTGCTTCCACTACTTTTCTCCATTTTTCTCTCTCTTTAATTGTCTTTTCTATGTTTCTAATTTCTATACTATACTTGGCTTTTTCTATTTGTTGTCTCCATCTCACTTTAAGTCGGCCTCTGGTTTTTTTACCTTGTGGTATCCTTTTGTTATAATTTCCTCTTAACGGATTGCTTTTCTCTCTTCTCATGATGAGTTCATACCATCTAATTCTTTGTACTTTTATTGCTTTAACTATGTTGTATTGACCGATACGTTCTTGTATTTAGTGATTCATCCATTGTCTTGCATCCTCTTCGTTTTCCCTCTTTGGTACCAGTATTTTTATAATAATCTTTCTCTCAAAAACTTTTATTTGCTCTATATAGACCTCCTCCTCCTCAGTCTTAATCCCTTTTGGGATGTGGTGACATCATTAGGCCTTCACAGTTTTTTTAGGATTGCCCTCCATCCTTCTTTGTCCTGACCTAGTTGTTCGGCTTCATGTAACCCTCTATCTTCTTCTTTGGGTGCCGTCTTCAATGAAGGTTGGCGATAACCTCAGCGAAATCATTTCTGTCCCTGGCTTTTCTTATTAAAGATTGAGAATCCAAACCAGTCCACTCACGAATGTTCTTCAACCAGGACGCCTGCCGTCTACCAGGACCACGTCTTCCTTCTACCTTCCCCTCTATAAGAAGCTGCAGTAGCTGGTATTTCTCATTTCTGTATATGTGTCCCAAATATGAGGTTTTCCGTGTTTTCATTATTTTTAAGAGTTCTCTGTCGGTACCCATCTTGTGTAGGACCTGCTCGTTGCTCATATGCGCTGTCCAGGGGACTTTCAGCATCCTTCGAAATAACCACATTTCAAAACTTTCCAAATGCCTTAGTGAGTTGATTTTAAAGGTCCAGGCCTCCATTCCATATAGTAAGGTGCTGTAAACGTAACATTTCAGCATTCGGTATCGGATTTTGAGATTGAGTGTTTGGGACGTAAACATTTGTTTCATTTTTAAAAAGACATTTCTTGCTTGTTCAATTCGCGATTTTATTTCTATGTCTGGATCTATATCTTTCGTTATCCAGCACCCTAGATATCGAAATTTCTCGACATTTTCGATAATGTTACCATTCACGTTAAAAGCCATGGGTGGATGGATGGATGTTTTGGAGACAATCATTGTTTTTGTTTTCTTGACGTTAATGCTGAGGCCGTATTGTTCTCCGATCGATCTGACGCGATCTAAGAGTGTCTGGAGATCCTGTGCGCTCTCTGCAATTAGGACCGTGTCGTCGGCGTATCGTACATTATTTAGAACTCTGCCGTTAATTTTAACACCTTCTCTTGATTGCTCTAGTGCTCGTGCAAAGATAACCCTCTATATAGACACTTTATCATAAGAATCTTGAGCTAGAACGATATGGTCATCCGCAAAGTTCAGTACGTCATTTCCTATGGGGATTCCATTCCCTGGCAGTGGTTTTTCCAATTTTGGAGGGCTGCCTCAATATATAAATTATACAGTAAGGGTGAAATCTGCATCCTTCTCTTAGTTCTTTTTTCACTTTTATTGGCTCTGATAGTCTATTTCGATTTTTAGGTAAGTAGTGTTATTCCTGTATACTTCTGTAATTATTCCTAAAAGGTATGGACTAATGCCGAGTTATTGTATAGCTTGCCACAATTTAAGTCTTAGAACTTATCATACGCCTTTTCTTACGTCTATGATATGAAGGCTAGATGTACTTCGATATCAATCGCTATTCTTTTTTCTATTAATTATTGGAGTATAAACAAGTTATCAGTGCAAGATCTACCAGGCGTAAATCCACTTTGGTCTTCGATAATTAGATATCCTACATCATCTTGTATTGTTCCATTTATTATCTTTCCAAACAATCTCCCAAAATAAGGTAGGACACTTAATCCTCTGTAGCAGTTAAAATCTTTTTGATTTACCTTTTTAAAGGTGAACACTTGGTGTGTGGTTTTTAATTCAGATGGTACTATAATTTGTTGGCAGCATTGATCCATTAGAAAAGTTATTAGTTTTATTAGAAGTGCACCTCCTGCTTTAAATAACTCTACAGCTATATTGCCAGGTCCTGGAGATCGCTTGTTTTTTATTTTAATTAACGCATATACTGACCTCGTACTGCGTTACTATTTGTTTGTCTCTCCATACTGTATTCCTTTCCCATATACTCGTATGCCGATCTGGACTCTTAGATTAATTTTTATAGTGATTTTCCTACTTTTCTATAGGAATTAAGTTGCTTAAGGAGTTATGGGTGTTTTTCTTTAGATTAGTGATAGTTCTCCATGCTTCCGTAGTCTGATAACCACCAATTAAATTTTCAACTTGGACACATTTTATTTGATTGCGTACTTCCCGTTTTTCCTTTGATATGTTACTTCTATTTCTAGATGTTTTATTTGTTTTATTTTAGCCATTTCTTTATTTAGCCATTTCATATATTTTGTCTTTTTCTTGTATTATTTCTTTTATATTTTCTGTCATCCATATTAGTTCATGATGTTTTTTTGTCGTTGTTCTTTGTTCTTAATACTTCATTAGCATTTTTTTATTATCGTTTTGAGGTTGTTGTATTCTTGTTCTACTTCCATATTTATTATTATTATTAGTCTGTCTCTAATTATACCGTTCATTACTTTATATGTTACATTCACTAAATTAATTGCTCGGTAGTTTTTGACAGATTTTCTCGGCGTTTTCTTCTAATGTTTCAGAGAACGACTGTTTTGTCAAGTCATCAATGTTTTCTGATGTGCATTGAGACACTTATTATGGAACTTGTTCGGTTTGCTGTTACTCTTATGTATAATATTTTTTCACTTTTGGGTCACCTGAGTATATTGTTAAAAAAATACTATGTATTGTTTTTTAATGCCTTATTATTTTAGAGAACTAAAACTGAGCGACATTACTCTTCGAAAACACGAAAAAGAATGGAGGCAGTTATTAATAGGTATAGAACTTCCCCACATAAGAGACGAATTAGAATTTGCCTGGCACAACTTTGAACTGGTCATTGATAACAAAGATTTTGCCATATCGTTGTTGATGGACGAACTAAAACAAGCCGAAGAACAGTATACTATGAACTGCAACAATCATATAGAACATATTGATAAGTTGTTAGATATGTATAAAGAGCGAATGGAGGAACTACAGAGAGACTATAATAAAGAGGTGAGTAAAATTATGGAATAATCGTTGCATACCACGATTTAATACGTAGTTCATTTGCACTTACACAATTATGTAAAATTCTGCTTTTTAATGAAGTTTCTTCTTCTTGTAGTGCTTTTTCCGTTTCGGATGTTGGCGACCATCATAGTCGCAATCTGTACTTTGCAATCTGCTGCTCTTAAAAATGACCAGCAAAAAAATGCTGGTCATTTTTGAATGGTGTTATGACGTTTTCCAGCCTGATACATTGTCTTCACATTCCAAGGTACATATTTTGATAATCAACTTTGAAGTTTTTAGAGATACTTTTCCAGTTTTGTCACAGGGATTTCTCTGGATTACGAACCTTACCTTGCCGAATATTAGCTTCTATATTCCATGATTAGTAGCTACTTCCACTTTAGTTGTGTTTGCCATGATAGCTATACTAGAGATCAGGGACCTTTAATGAAGTGGTTTCTCGTTGCCTTCTGAATTCTGATGCCGTTCAATGAAGCTAAATTTCCAAATACCGACACTTTCTCTTCTGTTCTAATATGAATAATATCATCCACTTTTTTAAGATAACCAAACTCGAGAAAGAAACTGAAATTGATGTTAACGAACTCTCCCAAATATTTACCGAAGACGAGAATTATTTGAAAACAATATTGTATATGTTGGAGATGGCTAAAAAGGAACAAAAAGCTAATATCCGCGCTGACTACTTTAGTAGACTCGAAGAAGAAGAAACCAAAAATACTCAAATCATTCAAAGACTGCGAGGCATTTTAGAAACAGTTCATTCTGGTATTGAAGAAGAAACTGATGACTTTTTAAATAAGTATTATATTCAAATCCGAGATCGTAAAAAGGAATATGATAAACTCAGGTAAATTTTTTATGCTTTTCTTCCAGTTTTTGTGCATACAGGGTTGGTCACTCAAAAGAGTTCAATGGGATATTTTTCAGTATTCATTGGATTTTGTGAAAATGCTGAAACAGGTTGATTTTTATTCCAGACTAAAGTTCTATTTCATAAATGTGATGAATAAATATCAGTTTTGCTCTTGGTTTCATTTGAAAATCGCTTCATTGTGGTACAAGATATCCAAAAAAACTTATTAATAAAAAATGTATAAAAAATTATATTTTTTCAAGTCTGTATTCTTCTCATAAATCTTGTTCTTATAGTATTGGGTTTCGCATTACTAGGTTACACAGTATTTAACAAGCTATGGCCATTTTTATTTCGAAATCTCTATGAAATTAATACCATGACGTATATAAAAAAAGTAATGCATAAACAGATATTTATTGTATATATTAAAGTAAAACAATATATTTTAGTTTTTAAATCATGTTTAATTGAAATCATTAGTATGGAAAATATCTTCTGATACCTTCTGATAAAAATGACTTCATTTTTATAAAAGTCGTTTTAGTCATTGCTATTCTACGTTTTATTTTTATGTCTGGATCTAGTTGGTCCGTTATCGCAGTTCCCAAATATGTCATTTTGTGAACTTTCTCAACTTGTACTCCGTTTAATTAAAGCTTTGCATCGGGATGTGGGTCACTACTAAACACTAAAAATTTGGCTTTGTTTGAGTTTATTTTAATGCCCATTTCCTCTCCTACCTCGTGAATATAATCAAGCAGAATTTGGAGACCTTTGAAGAGTGTCAGAAAAGTTACCACAGAGATAACTGGCTTGTGGCGGCCAAGCGTTCATAGCGACGTCACTTTTTGATTCTTCGATGGGGAACGTGAGCTGGGTTTAGACCGTCGTGAGACAGGTTAGTTTTACCCTACTGATGACTCGTCGTTGCGATAGTAATCCTGCTCAGTACGAGAGGAACCGCAGGTTCGGACATTTGGTTGACGCACTTACTCGAGCGGGTAATGGTGCGAAGCTACCATCCGTGGGATTATGCCTGAACGCCTCTAAGGCCGTATCCTTTCTAGTCAAAGGTGGCAACGATATCTCTTGGAGTTCCGAGAGTCGAAAGGCTCAAAACAATGTGACTTTACTAGGCAATCGTAGTTCGCTACGATTGTCGCACGAGCCCTTATTTCCGTTGAGATTATCGGTTTACGGTGGGATCGATCCTTGCCAGTAGACCAGATCTTTAGACGGACGAACATGGGTATTATAATCTTTTCGATGTTGGAACTCGGAATTGTCTGTAGACGACTTACGTACCTGGCAGGGTGTTGTACCTGGTAGAGCAGTTTCCACGCTGCGATCTATTGAGACTCAGCCCTCAGCTTGGGGATTCGTCTTGTCGATTAGACGAGACCCCTGGTATTAAACCTAACCTAACCTAACCTAATAGGTTTGTTCCAACACGCAATTTTTGTACTGTCGAAAAACCGTCACGAAACTACTTGTACCGTTTTTAACGCGCATGTTCATCATTTGTATCGTCTGATGACGGTAATTTGGAAACTGATGTTGGAACGATTTTCTGACAAACTGAACATAATTTGGTGGACAACTCTACCTAAATAATTCGGTTTTTCACCCTAGGTTCGGCTAATCAGCTCCAAATCATCCTTCACATACTATAATAATCAGAAAAATCTACTTAATTCCTTCGTCGTCAGTCAATATTTTTTAAAAAATTTATAAATTATGGGAAAACAAATATATAAAATAAATAACCATAGTCTATCATAGGCACCTGATAAATAATTAACCTAACTCTTCTTTTTTTCTGAACAAATTTTACAGTTTTAATATAAAATCTAGAACTTAATATTCGCTCCGGTGCGTGACATGGTTGGGGTACATTGAAAACAACGCAGGTGCATAGCGGCGAAATATGACAAAAATTGGAATATTGTCAAAAGATTTTTACGCCATTATAAATTTTATCAAAAATGTGTGCAAATGCATGTGCTGTATTGATTGTGCTTAATAATAGCAAAAAAAACAAGTGAGTGTAGTTTTTATAGGTTCCCAAAGATTACATATAAATTAGAGAAAAGAAAAAGATAAATTCCTGCTATTAATATGAAAAAGTAAATATCACATAATTTCATTTTTACGCAATTGAAATAGGAAAAATTTAAATAATTTACCTTGAATGATATTTCATAAGGCTTCAAGCTAACTGCAGATGACTTTAGCTTTTATATCATAACTTTTACTATTATTGTTTTTAATTATATGCTCTTTTGCGTGAAAAACTTGATTTGTCAGTACTAGATTTTTCCCTTTCTCTTACGTTTGGAGTTGAAAAGATATATTATGATGAATTTTGAGAAACCCAGTTTTTAATACTACATTTATTTTGTACATAAACTGAAAAAATATAGTTAAAAAAACTAATTTATTAATAATTGTCAATTTCGCATGTATTTAACATGTCAAACATATGTCATATGTTTAACCTGAAAATTGGGACTCCAAAATTGTCAGAAAAAGGCGGTAGGTGTCGTGTCAGTCACGCACGGAGCGAATAGGCAAAACAAATTTAAAGAAGTAGAATAAAATCCTAGTGCGCAAGTCATCCCATACCAGTACATGCATTTGCCAGATTACTGAAATTATCGTCACGAAACCGTCACTGGGCGATCACAATTTTGTTGGAACGGTTAAGGACGATGAGATGAACGATCATATTTTTGTTGGAAGTATTTTGTTTAGTGCGCAGGAGCGTAACCGTTACGTGACGGTTTTTCGTTGTGTTGGAACAAACTACAGCTGCCATTCTTTTCTTATTTCGTGCTTATTGTAGAATAATTTTGTTATTATTGTCAATGAGTACAGAGAGAACTCGTATCACTCAATACTCAATCTAATTTCTATTTACAAAAATTGTATATATGCCCGAAATTTGAAGAAAACTAAAAATATCTCGAAAAATAATGAGTTAGGTATAGAAAAGATACATAAAATAAAAAAAGTATCATAAATATAATTTCTAAAAAATAAAATACATGGTTGATAAATTTAAAAAATATTTTGTAGTTCACCCTGTATACAATATTCTAAATAAGTTAGTGCACCAATGTCGCACTAAAGACTCATCCTGTATATACCTAAGTGTATAATATATGCACAACAGGTCCATGTTCCTTATTTGTTTTATATTTTATCTTGAATTGTGTTTTAGGGCTCAAGATGATGCGCTTCAAGAATTACTCAGCTTTCAGCTAGAAAAGATTAGAAAAATGTACGATTATATTAAGAGATTAAAACAGGATTTAATAGACTGTGAAAAACTATTGGGTAGAAGACTAAAAGACTTGGAAACTGAATATCAATATTTCCACAATGCATTCAACGTATTGAAAATGCAGCTTCAAAAAGATCAGCAGGTGCGAGCAAAGATTATCTAATCGATAATGTTTTAAAAAACTTCTTCTATTGTTTTGGGCAAATATTATCTTAATTCTTTTGTTACTTACTTACTCACTTATTTAACGGTGACTTTCCACAGCCGTATTTTGTTTGCCGTTTACCGCATTCCCAAAAGTCAAACAAAAGGACCAACGACAAGTCTGAGTCTCCATTAAATTTCTTCAACTCGATTGGAGGTAATTTAAATTTACACTTGATGACTCTTACTAACTGAAACTGATCTGTCATCATATTTTTACTTGAGTTCAAAGTACCTCGCACTTTATCAGTATTTATCCTTTGCCTCCATCGTACTGATTAACTCTTCTTCGCATATACTTTCAAGACCTCACTTTCCACTTGACAAAGCTCATTGTACTTTATTTTAAAGTTCAGTAAACTAAAACTCTAAATATCCTTTCCATTTTTCTTCAAATAATATTTGTTTACGTACTAATATTACCCTAAACTAGCGATGTTCATATTCCTCCAAAGACGATATAATATTATTTTGCCTTTGCATTTCCCATTAGAAAAGATACTTCACAATACCGTCGACTACCTCTATCTGGTTCCTTGTTATCCTCTTACACGTCTCTCATTTCACAACTTTGCGACTGAGACGAGAACGTGAATATCTTTTTTTTTGTCGATAAGACTACAGAATAGAAGGGACTAAGACAAATCCATCACAGTATTTTGTTCGTATCACAGGTCATGATTGTTATTTTCTAATCACAGGGTAGTGATATTTAGCCCACCTTTAAAAAGTACTATATCCAATTACTATATACAATATACATTACATTAACAATTTTTTATTTCGTCATTAGATAGACGCTAGTAAGATGGAGATTCTGACCGTTAGTCACAATGAAACAATGTCAGCTCTACAAAAAATAAAAGAAAAGGGAGAACATATTCTTCATGTTGCAGCAGTTTGCAGAAAATTGGAAACCCAAGAAGAAAAGATCCGGCCATTTCCCTGTTAACTATTTGAGACCAGAAAGAACGAATTTAAGTCCCGAGGATGAAAATATTGAAATACTGGATCTCTTCTGGCAGAGAGTTGGCCAAGCGGAAGCTTCTAGGTACGGTATTATACTTTTATGTTGTTATTATTTACTCAGATGTGGATAATGGGTTCCTTAGGGGTGGGGTGGTGGTGAGCTACATAATCCATCCATATTAGAAGAGCCTAGTCAAATGACTTTTGTCGTATCAGTTTAAATTTTCTTCATCCCCAAAACTTTCAGAATATATCTCCTCATATCGGACCATCTTTGATCCCCATTCGCTCGTCTTCTGTGTCATTCTTGCTAAAAAGAACAATCTCGGCCTGTGCGCCTTGATTTTTTTACAAATTATCGACAAGTCCACCACCATCTTCCTCACCTGAATCCTCATCTATCAGCTCACTCTCTGGAGGCTCAATAATGTAGATTTCGTCCACTTCTATGTCATCATCGTATGAAATTTGTAATGCTTCTTTAAAAAAAGCATTTTTTTAAAATAAACAGTATTAATTATGCCATTGCCATATTGAAACACTCATATTTACGATAAGTATAATATGATACATAAAAACTAAAAGAATTGGTCTCACTGGAGTATTTTAATAAACACTTTATTTTGACTTCATATTTTATAAATATCGAACACTTATACAAATTCTTCGTATTATTATTATCTGACGTCCATCTTGAACTAACAATGATACAAAAGCTCTTACAAAAAAAAACTGATTTGAGAAACTAATTTTCGTTTTAGCGACACCCTAAATTAGACAACCAACCTAACAAAGTTAACGTACGAACGAGTAGCGTTTATCTCTGTTGTCTGTATCAACTTTTCGCGTAAGAATGGACCGCAGGAGTGTGACGTGACACGACTGTCACATTGACATTATTACTTTCCAAACAAAAGTTGATATGTCCAATCTCAAGACTTTTTAATTTCTTTAGAGTTAACATTTTGCTTCCTCTGCTACTTTTTCTTGTAAGCATAGTGTTTCTTACGATAATACCATCATAATTCAGAGTTCTATTTCTATGAAATATAGTTTAAAAGTTTAAATTAAAGAAATTCTAACCTTACTTTATTGATACATGCATTTTATTGCTATTAGCATAAAACAATGTGCTTTATTATTTACACAACCTTGTAAAATTGTTGTAGTAACTATTAGAATACTTAATATTTCAAAAAGCGAAAGATTCTATAAAATAAATGAAAAAAAGAACGAAAAATACAATTACCCACACTAAACAAGGTTTGTTTGGAAAGTGAAACTGACAGATGTCAATAAAATCTACGTCATCACTCCTGTGGTCCATTAATTTTTTAAAGTGTTTTGATAATTTTACTGATTTTACGTCTGTTGGTTCGCTGGTAATTTGATCTGCATCAGTTATACATAAACTATTTAGAAAATACTTTTATGCTTCTCTTAGGTCATTACTTTCAAGGTTATGTTCCGTTTTTATTATATTATATTTCTTATTTTCCTCTTTGTCTTTGGCGCTTTTTTGTCGCCAATAACTTTTTCCAAAATTGCTATTCTTTATATATAATAGTTCTTCTTTTGTATTGTCATTGTGTGCTTACGTTCCAAAATTGTATATTTTTATCTTGTTTAAGGTACTCGATTATTGAAGAACGAACATTCTTAAAAAAAGAAAATGAAAATTCTTCAGAAAAAGCTGCACGAGTTTTGTCAATGTTTGCAATGTCCAGAGGGACAAACCATCGACAACGAACAACTTAACTGGCCTCCTTATATTGGCCACATATCAAAAAATGTGACAGAGGCTCATCAAGAAATGAAGAAATATCAACTACAAAATTACCCGTTTGGTGGAAACTAAGTTTATAAATATATACCTACACTATTTCTACATTGTTTAAATTTTCCCATAGTATTGTTCCCAGACATTGTTAAATGTAAAAAAAAATTTTATTTGATGTAATAATTCATAATCTCCTCAATAGATGTAATAATTGTAACAATTAGTCAATGGAGTAAGAAGAAGGGCTTGAAGTCTTACATATTTTATTATTCTGTGGTCTACCATGACAATAAACAAAAGGGGAATGTAAAGGTTAGAAGGGGTAAACATATTGTTGACAGGAAGTGCATCTTGAAGAGGCCACTTAAACAAGGAAGAGAGTCTCTCTCCTTGTTTGAATCAAATTTAGTTGGGTTTGTTATTGTTTGTCCCAAATGTCACATGAAATATCTTATTTATATTGAAGTTTTTTAACAATTGTGTCGCATTTTTAGACTCTTATCATTAATAATTAATTAAAACTTTCTGTCTAAGACACATTCTGAAAAATATTATATAGCTACTGTTGATAAGTGTCGGAAAATTTAAATTTGGCGCCTTTGCATTTCCGGTTAGTGTCCGCCATCAGAGAGCCACTTTTTTGGTCTCCTTTTATAACGATTAGATTCCTCTTTTTGTCTTATTGCTCGATGGGTCTTACACAGATCTGACATCCTTGTCAACTTAACTTCACTGGCACAGGCATACAAATTCCATAAATAATATATAAATGTTCGCTACTACACATATGCTATAAATAATGTTATATTTATTACATTCCAACATTCCCAGCAATATTTATTCTATTTAACGACATTTTTCTCTAAGCCATGTCTCTAGCTTTTTTTGTTTTATTCCTAATTAATTATTACTGTTTGTATTTTGAGAACGATTTCGAAGTGGAAATTGAAACGTTAATAACGTATTTTTATCTTTAATTGTGGCTTATTCCCAGTTTAAATAGTAACTAATTTAAAACGCCACAAGAAAATAGCTTCAGAAAAATATTAAGAAACCGTTATGTGCCCAGCGTTATTCCTAATTATTTGTTGTAACTTCTCGTGTTTTGTTCTATTTTTAAATTATTAATATCGATAATCAGAAAAAACGAAACTATTTTGATTCTTCATTAGTATGTTAATTATTCTAATTTGATTAAGTAATTAATTTTGGTTTCTGTATTATTTGTATTTAATATTTATATTGGCTGAATACCAATATAATTAGTAGCCGGCAAAAGAAGTAGAAGTAAAGATAAAAAGAGAAGACAGCTAAAAATGTGGCTAACTTCGTATTATAGAAATTGATATTTGTCAGACAAAAAACAACAAATCATTTGAAAATGGCATCCCGGGAAGATTGGTCAGCAGAAAAGCAATCAAAACTTTTACAAGAAGAACAGAGGGTTTCTGTTTTAAATGAAATTAAGGATCATTTAATATCAATTCCACAGTCGGAAGCTTCTAAAGTTGCCAATAGTTTTAACATACCTCTGGTCTTTGACTGTTTAAATAATTCCAATACGTAAGTAATTATAAAATAGTCATTAATTCATATTTATTTTACCTTTTTTTACAGAGAAGAAGTTGATCTAGCATGCGAAGTCCTTAGTTTGTTTATGAACAACTTAAGCATTGGAGAGAGCACAAATAAATATGATGTACCATTAGAAAGAGCTTTACACCATCCTTACCCAGGCGTAAAAATAATGGCTCTCAATGAAATACACAGAAACGTATCAAAAGAAGAAGGTCTTATAAATGTGTGTCGAAGAATTTCCTTGTTAAGTAGTGTAATCCAATGTGTTGGAGACAGTGAACTAGCAGTTGCTCAAGAAGCTGCAAAAATTGTTTCGGATGTTGGTATTTCAGATTTAGGCTTAAAAGTTTTGGTTTCTCGTGATATTGTTAAGGAGATACAAGAAATAATGTGTATAAAATGAACTTGCAAGGCTGAGAGTATATGAGGTAATCCATTTTAACTTTATTAAAAAGATATTTGGATCTAAGTATAGGCTTTTACAGCAAGTATTTGAGTATATAAAAAGGATTATAGACATGCAAAGTTGTCAGTCAATATTTTCTATATTATTGGTATGTTAACATTGTTATCAACTCAGATTAACCAGATTCTTATATTCAAGTTTTGTTTTATGAAGTCATTATAATATTAATATAAACAAGTGATAATAAACACTAATACATTGTTTGGGATTAAATCAGTAGTTTTTAATATGCATATACCACAAAAACATGAAAAAAGGACTGTATTAAAATAAGAGTTGATGTCAAACAATATAAATATATAGTTTTGTTTTATACAATTTGGAAAATTGGTCAAGAATTGCTTTTGAAAATATTCAACCTATATTTTAACCTGGTCTAACAATAGCAGTAATTCACATGTCTTGCATTTTTATTCTACAGCAATAGTTGTTTTGGATGCCATCTGTTATAAATTGGTTATACTGCAGCCAATTGGTTTATTGTATTATGGTAAACATAAAATATATTTTTTATTCATCCTTTGTGCCCATGCATGTAGATGGGCACAAATAGTGCCCATGAATAGTCTTGTTTTGAACCATGGATTTATTTTTGAACCTTTTATATTCACGTCAAACATTGTTTTGCAGCCTTCTTTCCCGCCCATTTTTCATTTTCTGTCTTTAAACTGCTTGCTGCCTCAAGTCCTTTTTCTTTAAGTATCGGCGCAGATATTGGAATTGCTTTATTTCTGCCTTTGCAAAAACAGTTGTTAACGACTGATCCACTGCTAATCCATCTTACTTTGCAAACATTCATTTTTGTTCCAAGTTAACATCATTTGAATTGGGTATTTCCATCAACAAATAGATAAAATATTTTAGCTGATTAATATGTAAATTTCTATGGGAATGGGCTTTAACAATATTATTTTTAGATAGTTGTCAATATTTCTAAGGAATCAGAGGCGAATTTGGAGTTACTAAAATCGACAGGCATTGTATCTAAAATTTTAGAAGAACTGGACAATAATGATGTGTTACTGAAAATGAATATTGTGGAACTTCTTACTCAGCTTGGGTTGAATATACATGGTTACAATTATTTAGAACAAAATGGAGTTTTAAGCAAACTTTTTGCATTAGTTGAAGATGATGAAGATCAAATGACTGTGAAGTTTTGTGAACCAGGTATACTAGAATTAATAAACTTTAGTTTATTTCCTTGTAGTTATCAATATTGTAATTTATTTATTCTGTAAGGCCTGTCTGCTATAAAATACCCAGCGCCATCTATCCACAAAAACTAGTACTACCATCTCTGTTTAATATATATTAACGTATATGTTATATTATGTCATATGTCACTGTTTAGATAGATAGATAGATAGAATTTATTTATCCACAAAGGTTACACAATTCTTACCAACAAAAAAAAATTTTTTATTTTGTTTTTCTGTATTATGAAGATAATAGAAATATTTATTAAAATATTATATATTAAAATAAAATCAGGTGTCCTGGTACCATTTGCATTCGTTCTGCCATTCCATGAATTAGTTCCGAATTAGAAATCTATCATTTTTTATGACCTTAAACTGCACTTTGGAAAATGCATTTTCCTTATGCAATAATGTAGTTTTCATTTCCATATCATTCGCTCATCGTTCACAAAATTTCCTGACACTCATACAAATCAAATGCAAAAATTTTCATTGAGATCCATCCTACTGCAAGAATTTGGTCAGTTTTAGACTTTTTACAGCTTCGTTGCTTCGCCTATATCCACAATAGTTAATAACAATTACTTTTACATAGTTTTGTTTGGTGTATAATACATTTTTTTTTAATTTTAGGTATTTTAAAATTTTTTGGACACATGGCTCACTGGAAGCCCACTGAATTGCTACTAAAATACCCTAAAATATTTGACAGACTATTTGCCAATATTGAAAGTGGTGATCTAACGATAGTAGGCATTACATTAGATACACTAGGTATTATAGGAGTAACGACTGAAGGAAAATGTGCTTTAAAATCTACAGGTAAGGTCAAATGAGCCAATGATTTTAAATGATAACAGTTTTATTGCAATTATTTTTGTTTCTAACAATGACAAGGTATTAGAAACGATAAAGGCTATAAAGTTAATTTAATACTGGACAAGAATACAAAAAAAAAGATTCAGTAAACTTAAACGATGCTTCGAAAGCAGTACTACTTCTTGTGTATACTTACATATTCTTTATTGTTATTGTATTGATAGAATTGCTTTTTAGGAAACAAAATTACGTATGCTCTAAAAACCATCATGAAATTGTTAACCTCATTTCCAACTGACATAAAGCTTAGAGCCTTGAAATGCATAGAAAATCTTTTGTCAGCATCTGGCCCCCAACCTATTGTGAGCCAGATAACAATGAAGTGGTTTTCTCTACTGACTGACCAGCCAATGGATGTTATTGTGAAATATGCTAAAAATCCTTTCTCTGAAATAAAGTTAGCTGGTCTGGGAATTATACAAACCATGGCATCACAACAGTGGGGACAAGAGGAAATAAAAAATAGTCCAGGTAAATAGGTAAAAATTAATTCCTGCATTGGTAATGAAAGCTGGGTAGGAAATTTATGTATATATTGTTCTGAAGCTATTTTCTTGTGACATTTTAAAGTAATTAGGTACTATTTACATGGGAATGCGCCACAATTAAAGGTTAAAGTAAGTTTATTGATGTTTTAATTTTCGAAGGGAAATTAAAACGTCAATAAACTTACTTTAACCTTTAATTGTGGTTTATTCCCATTTAAATAGTAATTACTTTATGTATATATATACTTGTGTCATTTTTTAGGGCTTGTTGAATACCTTTTGGATAGAAACATTGAAGTGATTAAAGAGTGTAAAGAAATAAATACGAAATCATTAAGCTTTTGTCTAGCAGTATCATTTTTGATGAATTTACTTTAAAAAGGCTACAGAAATATGTTAAGGAAGGACCTTTCTATGTGGAAGCTATTACGGAAATTGCATTTGAAAGCAATGAATAAATGAGTGTTTTTTATGTTTGTTCTAATATATATTCGGCTAATAAAATAGATATTTATATTTTATTGTAAAAATAATGAGTTTTATTTCACCTTCCCTTTTTTCTGTAAGTATAGTGGGTGTTGACTTTTAATAGATCAAATTTGAATTCTGTGGAGACAAGAATTGGGACACGGATTTCCCCATGAAAATATACATAAGGAAACTTGGAAATCTCCTGATAATTAAACAATTAACCAAATAGATCATATAATCATCGGTGCAAGACACTGCTCTAACTTATTAGATGTTAGGTTAGAAGAAGAAAAAGACATTAAGCAACTATGGGCAAATACACGGGCAAAACATGTTTAGGAAAAAACCAAATATATGTTGGAAGTTGGTTTCTAAAAACCTCTAAAATATCGAACAGAGAATTCAAATTAACAACCATATTTTTGAGCAAGTCAAAAAAATTCACATATCTGGATCGCTAGTAAACCGCAACAAACATGACAAGCGACAAAATAAAAAGATGCATAGCAATAGCGAGCAGAACTGTTCACGGTCTCCAGAAACGTTTAAAAAATATAAAACGTGCAGTAAAGCTCAATATATACAAGACCTTAATAAGACCGGTTTGATACATGGGGCTGATACGTGGACCTTATCTCAAAATTATGAAAGACTTTTTGGTATTTTTGAGAGAAAGATTTTTTGGGGCCGTAAATGAAAATGTGTTATGGCGTCGAATGTACAACTTTGAACTATATCAGTTATACACCCATCCAGATATTGTGAAATCCCTTAAAGGGCAGAAATTTAGATGGCTGTACACATTGCTAGAATGTTAGATCACGAATACACGAAGAGATTAACATTTTCAAAACCAGGGGGCACAATGAAGTAGAGGACGGCCACGAACGAGATGGATTAATGATGTGGAAGAAGACCTACAGATTCTAAGACTTCAGAAGATGGAGAGAAGTATGCCAGGAATCGACAGAAGTGGCGACTATTTGCGACCATTATTTTAATATCTGCTTTTCGAGACGATCCCAAGTTAAAATTCAGAGATGAATATATCATCAGAACAGTAAAACCTTGAATTATCATGGTAGAGTCCATTTTTGTCTGTCAAGGATATAGTAGGCATGCTTGAAGGTACTCAAACAATGGACCACAGGAGTGATGACGTAGATTTTATTGGCGATCTGTCAGTTTCACTTTCCAAACAAAACCTTTTTTAGTGTGGATAATTTGTATTTTTGGTTATTTTTTCATTTATTTATTTATAGAATCTTTTCGCTTTTTGCAATATTTAAGTATTCCAATAGTTTACTACACTACAATTTTTTACATGGTTGTGTAAATAATAAAGCACTTTATTTTATGCTAATAGCAATAAAAATGCATGTATCAATAAAGTAAGGTTAAAATTTCTTTATTTTAAACTTTTAAACTAATTTCATAGAAATAGAACTCTGAATTATGTTGTTATTATCGTAAAAAAACACTATGCTTACAAGAAAAAGCAGCAGAGGAAGCAAAATGTTAACTTTATAGAAATTAAAAACTCTTGAGATTAGACATTTTAAACTTTTGTTTGGAAAGTAATAGTGACGTCACACTCCTGCGGCCCATAGTTGCAAAGATATTCCAGGGTAAAAATATATTGGTGACTTCTAGGCGAAAATATTTTTTCTCTGGAACCTTATTATCTGTTAAACTTCCTCTGAAGGTTATTATTTTGGTCTTTTGAGAACTTATAAATAATCTTACCTCGTTGGTCGAAATTAGTACTACATTTAAGGCCTGTTACATATTCTATTGTGTTAAACTTGCCTTTTACTAGTACCTATAGCAAAGTCATCAGCATAGCTCAAGACTTGATGGTCTTTGATGCATGTTTTGGTTTCGCCATACAGTGTTATTAAAGTACCCTGTCAGTCTATTTGCTTTTTGTACTTGATATCTCACTTATTATTATTTCACTTCCCTTTGTTCCCATTTTGATGTATTTGTTTATTTTGAACTTTCATAACTTCCGCTATCATCCAACCTTTTAACATGACTTATTTGGTGTAATTGTTTACTTCATATTCGCAATTATCTATAGTTCTTAATATTTTTCTACGTTTCTGACTGTTTTTACCTCATCACGGTCTTTTTCTTAGATACCTATATAAATATATTAAGTACAAGATACATATTTGTTTTTCATGGTAGGAAAACTAATAATAGAAATATATTTTTCAAGTTATATTTAAAACATATCTTACATCACAATGTTTAAATATTTATTTAATATCTAGTCTTTTTGTTTATCTAACAATACTCTCATCCAGGCTCATACAAATTCTAATATTACATAACAAACCATACAGATCATTTTACACCTACTTAAAATACTCAAAATCGTTAAAAATAAAATGAAAAATGATAACTAAATTCCCTTTAGAAATAATAAAAGTAACTTCTTGTCTAACGGTAATTTAGTTAGGTAAAAAATAATAAAATTTTCTATTAGGTATAGGTACAAACTTTTTGCACACAAAAGTAATTAGATTAAAATTATTATTTTTCTGAGGAAGTTAATGTTTCAGCGAAGCATGTCAAGTTTTATGTTCAAATTAGCATTGTGTTTTATGTTTTTTTTTATATACTAGCACTGGAGGTCTGTTTCAGTACGGAATGAATGATGAATAGGTGAAATAAAGCACTAGAAAAGCGTATTTACAATGCTTTATGTGTACTCGGCTATCAATAAGAAAAAAATGTATAACTTGGAAACAACGCGGTAACAAAGTTAAAAGAAAACTTTATAGATCTGATAAGTGTCTAGTGCCTATATAAGTGATAGTGCCTATATTTAGTTTGATTATTTAGGTATAACCACAGAATAATAAACAATCAGAAGGGACACTCTCAGATGCCGCCTTTGAAGTTTTTCAGCACGCGCGCCAATGTTTGAGGAGGACACAGACATATGATTTGTGAGGTTATGCAATTGTTTACATTTATGTTTAATTATATTATATTTTATGTTATATATTTAACAATGTTAATATAATTGTATAGTATGTCTATGATTGCCGTAAGTCAAATAAACCTGGTTAATTTTTCCATGCACACCACAAATTTCTTTAAAATCCTCCTAAAACATGGCGGAACGTCTGCGCGGAGGAGATGCGCGTACTTAATTTTCCGTGAGAGTGGGGTATTCTGTATGTTTATTATTCTGTGGTATAACTAACATAAATAAACTCATGATACTATGAATAACAAGATAGGATCTTCCCGTAGCCCAAAATCGGTCGTGTTCGTGCATGCCGTCATTGGAGAGTAGAATTTGAATTCTTGTTAAAGTTAAATGTGATTTGTATGCATTCTGTGATGAAATTACTAGACGAAAATAAATTAAGAAGTTCAATAATTACAATAATTGTACACAGAAGGATATCTAAAAACTATTTATTAAAGATTATTTATTGACACATACAAAAAACTGACATTTCGAACGTGCAACTCTCCAATGACGTCACAAAAACATGCGCAATATCTTATCTTCTTATTATCTGAATTTAGCCGCAAATGTCAACCATATAACAAAATATGTATATTCTATATAACGAAAACTATTAAGACAGTACATTTTGAGTATATTATGTTATGAATTATGCAATTTCTAATTTATATAAAACAATAATGAGTAAATATTTGTCTCTTTCGAGATTAATTGCAAACATCTATTGCAATCTTGCAACTGGTATTTTGACGATTGCAAATCTATCCGTTAATCTATCAAAGGGCAATTGCTAAAAAAATTCTAATAATTAACTGCAATTAATCTCCAAAGCAACAAATATTTACTGGTTCTTGTTTTATTTTCGTATAAATTAAAAATTGCAGTATTCATAACACAATATATAATCAAAATGTACTTTTCTAATGCTTTCTATCTTTATATTTGAAGCGGTTGAATTATAAAAACATGCCAACATTGCCAAACCGAAAATTTTTTTCATGATTGACATTTGCGGCTATATTCAGCTTGTACTCTCGTTAAAGTTAATTCACTATTCCTATTCCTACACTATTCCTGATGTGAATTTTATTGTATTATTTTAATAAAATATTAATAAACTTTTGATTGAAATGAATTTTTCAAAACCGTAGTGACCACAAACCATACATGGTTTGTGGTAGTGACAATGTTACAATAAAACTTTCTAGATCTGCTAACAGATGGCGCTAGTGGTAAGTAAATATTTTATTTTATGCTTGTAATCTCATAAAAATAAACTGTTTAACTTAACGATGAATTGGACTATTTAAATAATAGGTATATAAATAAATTATTAATAAGAATCAATTTGTTAAAACCGCAGTATCAAAGTTATTACAAAACTTTGTAGATAATTAATAGGTGATAACCAGATGACGTTATTTATGATCATCTGTGGTGTTACGCTAAACAAAATAATTAATTACATTATATTTAAATATACATAATGCAAATAAACTGTTGGGGATTCACTGCTGCGGTCCAAATTCGTTTCATATTAGTTATTTTATATCATCCTGCACAGTAAGTTTGGTTAAAATCGACAGTTTTAGAAATTTGAATATTTTTACGGCCACACACACAGAAGGACGCGGCACCTCTTGTGAGTTATTATTGGATTCTTGAATATGAATTTTTATAAAGTAACGGGCAAATACCATAGATCTGTTAATAATTAAGTGAAAAAGCGAATTTTGCTATTTAGAAAATAGTTTGTACTGAACTTCTAAAATATATAATCATTCTTCATAATATTTTCTTTTAAATTACACTAGAGAACTACAAAAATAAAGGTAACCCTTACATACTACTTACACATTACAGTACAAAAATAAATTATATACAAATATTCATACTATTATCTAACCTACTTTATTGAGACACTACGTTCATATTATTGTTATTGTTGTTATTGCTATTAATAGGTAAAGGCTTCCTCATTGTTACAACTTTGGTAATAATCCTCAACATTGAGACAAGTGGCGCTTCAAAAGCAACTGAGACGAAGAACGATAGGATATACGAGAGCATCATTTGTCCGAGGTAAATGATTATGGTGATTATACTGCCGAGATGTAGAGGTCCATCCATACACATCACCATAGCTCTGATCGCTATGGGATGGACTAAGTAGGCGCAGTAGGTTACTCGACTGAACGGGTAGAGTATGGTAGCTGAAAGATTTTATCGACCACACCTAAAACCAATAAAATACATCTGTAAAAAACATTATATTTAGTAGTACATTAGATATCGCCTCAAATTATTAGAAATCTACATGTACAATACAACTTCGTTATTTCGGACTTCGTTCATCCGGATATCGGGATTATCCGGATCAATCCGGAATAAAAAAAATATAAAAAATTATTTTGATAATTGTATGTATAGTCGGTTCGCTATTTTACGCGGGTTTCGGATTAACAAGATTAAGCTAATGAATCATTGATAACCAGTTGCAGTAAACGACTTCCCAGAAAATTAGGTAAAAACTGCATTAACGGTCCATATTTTAAAATACATTAAAATAACATTAGGGTAGGTATAAATTTGTTACAATATTGGCAGTTGAATTGATTCTTTGCCAGTGTTGACATTGTATGTTTGGTGGAAATATTTAAAAATGCCTAGACGTGTGTTAGATGTAGATAGTCTAATTTGTAGTATACATAAGTATTTTACGGATGAAAAAGAAAATGGCGGTCCTTTAAAATCGATAATGTCTGTTCAAGAACGCGTATGTGATGCTCTAGGAATTAGTGAAACCAAACTAAGAGGAGTATTATAAAATCGCAATAATGAACGGCCGAAAGAAGATCTCGCCCTATCATTGAAAACGAAAGATATTCCAGATAGAAAAAATTTGAAATTCGTGATACCATTTATCGAATGCGAGCCAACAAGGAACATGTGACCTTAAATACAATTCTCTCGGAATTAAAAGATAGAAAATTTGACGAAATTGGCAGAACAAGTCTATCGCAAGTGATACATAATTTGGGTTTCAAATTTCAAAAAGAGGATAACAGAAAAGCCCTTTGTGAAAGAAGTTCTGTTGTGCATAAAAGAATTAACTTTCTAAGAAAATATTCTAAATTAAAAGAAGAAAGGGCATATTTTATATATTTAGACGAAACATGGATATTTTCTAGGGGTGCAACAAAGAGAATATGGCAAGATGATAACGTAAAGTCTATCAAACATACTACTGATGGAGAAGGGAAGCGACACATAATTTTACATGCAGGAGGAAAATCGGGTTTTATAGAAGGTGCTGATTTAATATTTTCATCTAAATCAAAATCAAGTGACTATCACGATAATATGAACACAGAAATGTTTGTAAAATGGTTACATGAAAAACTTCTCCCAGGTTAAGTGAGCCCAGCGTAATTATTTTAGACAATGCACCTTACCATTCTGAAGTATTAAACAAAAGTCCAACGAATTCTTGGACTGTTAATAAAATTAAAGAATGGTTGACAAAGGAACATATACCATTTACACAACATATTTTAAAATCAGAATTATTACGCTTGGCAAATATCCACGCAAAACCAAAAACCTTTGTTGTGGATCAGATTATTGAAAGTTACGGTCATCAAGTTTTACGTCTGCCACCGTATCATTGCCAGTTTAATCCCATCGAATATATATGGGGAATAGCAAAACAATATTATGACAACCATATTGGGCCTAACGGTTATAGCGACGACGCAGTTCGGGAAACTTGGCGAAAGGCACTTTCAATTGTAACTCCAGAAGTGTGGTGCAACTGTATATTCAAGTGCGAGAAACTAATAGAAGATTGGTGGACTCGTGAAAATAAAATAAACGAAATAAGTCCAATCATAATAACAATTAATGGTGATGACAGTGATGATGATGACGATTATGATATTTTTGATGATAATGACTGATTTTCATTTTTGTTGGCAAGTTAAATTTTTTTTATTTTTCATTAGAAATTCTCTCCATGGAACAAATATACATAGACCATATTTTCTGTGTGAAGTGTAATATAAAATTATTATTAGGTTTATATTAGCCACATTAGACTCCATTAATGAAGTAATTCTCCTTATTATACTGTCAATTATATAAAAGATTTTCCATTATTATTTAATTAAAAAAAGTTATGGATTATTTTTCATTTCATTTGACCAGTTGATATTTCCCCAAAGAGCAGGTAATTAAAACTGGGTACTTACAATAAAATTTTTAATCCGAAACCCGCGTAAATATAGCGAACCGACTATATGTATGTAATGCGATTTTCGGGTCACTAATTTGTTGCCTTGAGTGATTGGACGGTAATAAAAAACTCATTATACTAAATTGAAATTTATAAATTTTTAATCAGTGCGCTAAAAAATCATCAAAATTGGGTTAAAAATGAAAAAACTGTAAATATTTTGAATTTGACCAAAATTTTTCTCCGTTGCGTTTTTTTGCACCTGACTGTACAACGTTTATATTGACAATGATAATTACATAAATGCAACGCACTGGTTTATGACTTGCAAAATAGCAGAAATGTCAACCATCGGCATCATTTAAGTATAAAATTCATAACCTGCTTACCTCCATATCCGGTCATACAGGCGACCACAATCCAAGCCAATGACAGAGCCCATGCAGAATGACTTAATGAACTGTAAGTAGCTCCCAACCAAGGATTCAATTTAGTTTCATATAAACCATAAACTAGGGATAATAAAACTCCAATAGATAAAGTCCAACCGGTGATTAAAACGAGCTAAAAAAAAATAATAATTCACATACAAAAAATTAATTATTCACTCATGGACAAAAATATCGAATATTTTGGAATTTTCCAATTTTTTTTTTTCGAAAATAAATTTTGATCAATCAAGTCGTTTATTGTGAAAAAGAGTTTATTTTTATAATGTTTAATGAATAATTTTAAATTTTTATGCGGAGAAAATTGCGAAAAAAATAATGCTTAATGCTAGGTAAAAAAGGTTTTTTTACTCTAAACTTATATGCTAACTTAAATTGCTTAAACAAGTCTTTTTAATTGAAACAAGTGCATGTTCAGTATCTAGTATTCCCCCTCTAGCTTTAATTACTTCTTGCATCCTTCTTGGCATGCTTACAAGTAAAATTTGGACATACCCTTGGGAAATAGCATTCCATTCATCCTGTGCAGCAAGCCGAAGCTGCTCTATCGTATTTGGAACGGTATTTCTTTGTCGTATGCGGCGTTTTAGCTGATCTCACATGTGCTCTATTGGATTTAAATCAGGGCTAAATGGTGACCAATCCAATCTTTGTATTTGGATCTCATCAAGATAATTACTTACTATGGCTGCAGAATGTGGTCGAGCATTATTGTGCATTAACATGAATCTGTCATATCCAATGTAACCAACATTGGTTACATTGTACAAAAAAATAGTCATCAATGGTTGTGCACCTTGGACGTCTTTCGTACAAAATTGCATGTCTCATGGTACCTTTTTAAAATATTCGAAACTGTAGATTGACTTATCCTGAAACGCCTTGCAATATTTTTTTGTGTATATCTTTCCTCGTACAAAATTACAATCTATCCTGCTTGGGCTTCATCGCAGTGTCATGTTGGTGGCATATTTGATTTAAACTTAGTTGAATCAAAACTATATTTAATTAAACTAAATAGATTAAGCTAAAAATAACCTGATAGAGAATGCTATTGAGCTCCTGTTGACGACAAGAATATAGCTTCGACTAATTTAAAATATTTTAAACTGTTTGTCCTTGTTTAATGTAGTGTTTGTACAATTTTATGTTTAACGTTATGTTTATTACATTTTGCGCTTGTTGGATAGTCCAAAAGTGACGAAATGTCCCTGATGATGCTTTAGAAAGCGAAAGTACTTAATCAAGATTGAATTAATAAAAGTGTGCTCGATATCTGCCTTTCATTTTATCAAAGTTCATTTATTCGAGCATTCGACCTTATATCAATAAAGCATATTTCTATTCTATTCTATTCTAAAAATCCAATACTTTCAACGAAAATAAGAAATTAAAAACTTTTTATTACCTTTGACATTTGAATCTTGCAGTTTTTTTTAAACAGCAACCATCCAGTACACATTCCAATCAAATATGGTCCTAATCGTGTCCAGGGTTTGTCGTAAATTTTGTCGAACAGCGCTAAAGGATCATCAGAGCCAGGTATGTGGCTATTGCTGTAAGCTATATAGCCGGTTGTCATCCAGGAACTCACCATGAACGTGATTAACAAAGCTGCAGCACTTTTGAAGTGACTAAAACAACAAAAAATATATAATATAAATAAGAAAAATTTGATCCTATGAAAGGGGAATTTTTTATACGAATATGGTTGTATTGCTAACATAAATTATAAATTTACCTTGTGGCCAAAATTAATATGACAGCTCCAACTACATAAAATTGTGTGTCATCTGAAAGGTACCAACTCCATAGCATACACTAAAAATACAAAAATGTTATAATTACGAACTTTGACTATAAAATAATTTCTGTTGTTGTTTTCTTACCATTTGGTCGACTGGAAATAGTGTATTAATGTAAAGAATATTCCTCCACCAATAATTTGGGCAGTTTATGTGGTCATTGGTGGGAGGTTCAAATACTGAGTTGTAAGCAAACCATTTCATACTAACTTCAACTACCCCAAGAGTAAATAAATAGGGGAATGTCAATCTGGAATAAAGAAGAAATGGTATTGATTAATAATTGTTTATTAGTTCAGACGGGATCTATTTTGACGACCAAATTTTTGGATTACAAATATCGAGCTATTCTATGAAATATTCTAATACAGGGGTTTCCAAACTGGGGGGGGCGCGCTCTTCCTAGGGGGCGTGAGGACATCACGTTTAGAAAATTAAAACAAACCAGTGTAACATCTGACTTTACAAATAAATTGAAATCGAATGCTTGAAAGAATGGAATGTGAGCCGTTCAATGTGGCAATAGCACGCATTTGACAACCGAGCGTTTCCAAGCACTGCCTCACTCCTTTCCTCCCCTATACTACTACTACTAAGGATTTCCACAGTTTTTACTGTCTTCCTTCACTCAACCGTTTTCTCCAATTTTCCCTGTCATTCCAGTCTCCATCTCGCAGGGTTCTTTTCTCCATAGCCTCGTCGATTTCGTCTCTGAATGACCTTCGGAGTCTTCCTCTCTTTCTTCTTCCGATCGGGCTCCATTCTGTGATTTTGTTTATCCAGCGTCCTTTGTCCGCTCTTCTGACGTGGCCGTACCAGGATAGTCTCTTCTCCTCTATATAGTCAATTATGTCTGATTGCACTTCCATTCTCCGCTTAATCTCTGCGTTTTCAATTCTGTCTCTTTTTGTAAGTCTACAGCTTCTCCTCAGGAACTCTATTTCTACGGCTCTTATTCTACCTCTATTTCTCTTGTTTATTGTCCAGTTTTTAGACCCATATGTCAGGATACTTTTTGTCAGGGTATTATATATTCTCTTTTTTGTCTTTATCGTAATGTTTTTATCCCACAGCACTGAATTTGTCTTATACAGTGTCTTGTTTGTCTTAGTCTGTTGTTTATATCTTCTTCTGTTGTTCCCTGGTTCGATATTATGGTTCCTAAATACTTGAATTTATCTGTTCCATTTACTTGTCTTTCCTCGGCTATCTCTAGATTTCTCATATCCTTGTTTTCTGTTGTTAGGTATTCGGTTTTCTCTAAGTTTATTTACATTCCGTTATTTTTATATTCTTCTTCTAGTTTTCTGAGCATAAAGCTGAGATCTTTTTCATCTTGTGCGATGTCTACTTGATCGTCGGTGATCGCTTAGCAAACTACTTTGGTCTGCCTTGCAACCACTCGAGCGTGGAGAACCGACAAACGTGTCTCCGACTATATAAAAACTCCTAGAGTTAATATTGTATTTCCAGTTAGGGGCTAGTTCAGAATCTCCAAAATTGACTTTATTAGGTATAAGTGAAATAAAATAAATAAACAGTACTATAAGTGTATTGAAAACTGACAAAGAACAAGAATGTATGTTAAAGTTTTACTCTCTCGTAATTTTTATATACTACCTTCCTTTTGTCTTTAAATCATTAAACATCTTACAAACAAAAAAAGGGTTACAATACAAATGGATATGAATTCATATTTATCAGAGAAATGTGCACATACTTATTCGGCCTTCTAAATTTTAACATTAACTTATATTAAGCACACGAGATATGGTTTCATTCGCGAATAGAGTGTGTACACAAATTTCGTTTTAAATTGTGTCTCTGGCCATGGAGGACTTCAATAATAGAGAATATTACCTTACAATAACTTTCCACAGTACTTGACACCCTTCAGAAGATGCTTCCGACGGCAACTGGTAGCAGGAACACTTTTATCATTACACTTTCCCTTCGTTGCACCTATGACTCCACCAAGTTCACATTCCTAAGATCGTTTTATAATTGTCAAAATCTTAAATAAAAAATGGCTAATGGCGAAGACATAACGCCGTATATATTTTTTCTATGACACCGCCAACTTCTCTCCTTGCTGATTGTCGTCTTGCAGTTTTTGAAAACTGCCACTGGGTGGATAAGTCCCCTTTCACAATAAATTACGCCCTCTCATGACGAGAAGGCTTTTTAAGTGTAACAGATTGGAACTTATGTCATAAAAAATGTGACATTGGGAACGCACGAAAATGGCGCTAGAGGTTCAAAATTTTAATTTCTTATATAATTTAAATTCAAGGTATTGGGAACTTTTCCCAACAGTCGGCAAAACTTAAGGTGTATAGGTATTCGTCTCTTACTGGTATGCCCATTCCTTCGCACTTTCTCCTTCATGGTTTGAGTGTCTTTTCCAAGAATATTTTAAACAGAGTAGGGGACGTAGCACAGCCTTGTAGAAGTCCTTTTGTCGTCTTAAATGGATTGTAGGCTTTATTTCCACATTTAATAGCTACTTTGTTTTCTTTGTACAGTGCTTTAACTGCTTTTATTAGTGTTTTTCGGATTCCGAGATCATTCATTGCTTCCCATAATTTGACTCTAGGTATTGAGTCGTATGCTTTCTTTAGATCAACAAACGCCAGATGAACCGCTCTATCTTTTGCCATTTTCTTCTCTATCAGTTGTTCTAATGTGTACGTATGATCTAGGCATGATTTTTCCTACTGTAAACCCTGCTTGGTCTTCTCCAATTTTCCTTTTATTTCAGTTTCTAGTTTTTCCGTGATAGTTTTTTCCGTAATGTCTACCTACCGACGATATTATACTAATTACTCTGTAGTTTTCACATTTTTTCCTGTTTCTTTTCTTATATATGGATGTAATGTATGCTGTTCATTCCGCAGGTATTTCCTCTCCATTTAGTCCTGTTTCGAACATTCTGTGTAGCATGCGGAATAACTTTTCCGTTCCGTTTTTAATTAGTTCGTTGGTATCCCTCCGGGTCCTTTGGCTTTTTTGTTCTTCAATGTCTTGATTGCTCTCTTGACTTCTGTCAGACTTATTTCTATCTGGTCGTGTGTCCCATTTCCTGCATGTTCTGTATTCTCTTGCTGAAATTGGGGACGGTTTTCTGTAAGTAGTTCTACGTAGTATTCTTGCCACTCGTTTTCACTAATTTTGCCGATCTGGGTTTTCTCTGTCTTATTTCGTTGGAGTGCTTTTAATATTCGCCATTATTCTGAATTTCTCGTTCTTCCGATATGTCGTTCTATCTCTATGCATGCTTGTTCCCATCGTTCCTTCTTTTCGTTTGTTACTCTTTTCTTTACCTCTCTGTTTTTCGCTCTATATAGGTCTAAGTTTTCCAGTTTTTTGGTGTTTAGGTATTTTATGTGTATCCCCCCCTTATATAATTTGAAAACTACTGATATTACTTCCTGATAAGGTTTTGTGAATAGAACAAATATTATTCGATTTGCATCTTCACAAAAATCTTCAGAAAAATCAAAATATTTGTTAAATTTGTTAATATAAATTGGTCCAATTTATTAATTTTTACGATTTTATTGAATTTTAAAATCAATATTATTGTATCATAACGAACATTAATGAAATCAATTTATTGTTATGACTATTTTCTGTGTTACATGATGTATATCTATCACTAAACAGTAACCTCTCCTCCGCCACCGTTTTCTGCGACTATTCCAAAGCCTTTGACTGCGTAAATCACGACATTATATTAAAAAAATTAACTTTCTATGGAATTCGGGGTGTCTTTGAACTGGTTCAAAACTTACTTGGTAGGTAGGAAACAATTGGTTAGAATAAATGACACCGACTCTAGTTGTAAAGATATTGAGTGTGGAGTACCGCAAGGTTCAGTATTAGGTCCCATTCTTTTTTTACTTTTCATTAATGACATCACTTACTTAAAAATTAAAGGGAAAATTTTTCTATTTGCTGATGATACCAGTATTACATGGAGCAGCTCTGATATTTCAACGCTTCATTCAATTATAACCGATGATTTACTTATAATCAAGGCTTGGTCAGACTCCAACTTACTTAGCTTTAACGTGGATAAGACTGTAGCATTATCTTATAAAGGAGTCATGCAACCCTTGCTTTTGAATGAGAGCCAAATCAATATCGTAAATTCCGTGAAATTTCTAGGTATTCTCATTGACAGTGATCTCAAATGGTCCTTGCATACTGACTCTTAAGGAAGAAACTAGCCTCAGCTTGCTTTGCAATAAGATCTGTTTCGAAGGAACTAAATTTTATCTTCTGTCAAAATGGCATATTTCTCATTGTTCGAGTCCCATCTTCGATATGGGCTTCCATTTTGGGGTTCTAGTACAGCGGCCCAATTTGATACTATTTTTAAGTTGCAAAAAAGAGCAATCCGTTATCTATTTGGTCTCAAACAAACAACTCATTGCAAGACTTACTTCAAAAATCACGGAATTTTGACGCTTCCCTCTTTATTTATTTTGGAAACGGTTTGTTTGATTCGAAAGCATCTAAACATTTTTCCCGATAGACCTGACCATGGCTACTCCATTAGAGTTCGGATTGTAACGTTTATTTGCCGATCCCGTCCACTCAGCTAGTAAAGAATTCTATTCTATATCGTGCAAAGAAACTTTATAATCACCTTCCAAGAGAAATCAAATCTGCAACATCCTTCATTAAGTTTCGTAAGGTGACAAAAATCTATCTCTCAGAAAGACCATATTACTCAGTTGACGAGTTTCTTAATGTATAACAAAGAAACAAAATTAGTATTGTTTATAATTACTTTTGGGTGTCTCAAGCAGTGGCTACAATTTGTCTCATTTGTTGTTGTTTGTACAAATTATGTAGGTTATACAATAATTTTACTAATTTAAAATTGTGTTATTTTGTTTTTTACTATATTGTTTTTGTTTTATACTTTTTGTATTATTTGACTGACTTATTTTTTAGCTTTGTCCATAAAATTGTTCAATAATTTTCAGAGACAATAAAGCATATTTCTATTCTATTCTATTATACTGTAAAATGTACTTACCGAGCAAACCTGTAAGACACCAATCCCAGGAAGTGTAGTATCCCTGCTATGAATCCGTTACCTTTATTTAAGGAATCTAATTTTCCTTTAGCGTTTGTTCTAAAGTAGAGAAAAGAGACTAAAAGACCACTGCAAAAGAAAAAAGTGTCCACGCTGAATGTTCCGTTGGTGACTGTTTGAAAGAGGAACTCTTTCTGTACAATTCTTCTATATTCCATATTATCTAAACAAAAATAGGATGTAGTTAACATAATAGTAATAAAGGGAATTTTTTAGAGGTCTAGAAATGTAAGTTGGCAACACTTTTTTAACTAATATCAATCGCATAGAATGAATGTTCATAACCAAAAGTCCTTATTTATGCTTAAAACACTTCTGATGGAATAAATACACACGAATTAGAAATGTTTGGAAAGGTTTTTAAAATCTCCGCCCGTTTTGACGTCAGACTTAGGTAGTCTATTATGTTATATTTCCTTGAACTTAAAAATATAAAAGATTATGTATGTATCTTTAAAATGTTTATAAAATAATAAAATACTAAACATATCTCACCTGAGTATTTGAAAATAACAATGCATGTATGACCTAAAATAACCCAAGCCATACTTATGGCTTTTAAAACCGTGAATTACTGATATGGTGTCGCTTCCAACAGTTTGGTCACATATATAGCTCATGTTTATCCTAACTGAGAATGATAATAGCAGTTCCTTAAAAATAAACCCTAAAACAATTCAAAGATTTAAACTTAATTCAGAAAGATTAAAAACTTTTTTTTTGGTCTTTTGAAATTTATTAAATAACTTGGAAATAAAATATTTCTTGACATGACAAATAAGAGTTCAAAATTCACAATAAAATTATTATTTTGTCTATAGACGCATTTTTCTTTTTCTGCTTAATTATTGTGCGTTGGCTACCAAAAGGTATGGTACATAATGTTCCAAAATCGGTTCGCTGCGCGCATGACGTAGTAAAAATCCCTTCTTCACGCAACATTTGAATGTAGTTATCAGATTTAGCCATACTTATCCCAGATACCTACCGTATTAAAAGGATTGTGCTCTTGTGGGACTCTTTTTGTGTTATCGAGCCCTAGGTTACTTGGTACGCTGGAGTATCTCCCAAAAATTTTCATACATATCTGGACGTTGAGAGTAGTACAGCTTTCTACATTCTTCTTCTTCATGTACCATGTCCTTTCAGAACGTTGGTTACCATCATAGCTATTTTAATTTTATTCACTGCCACCCTAAATAGCATACTTGTATCTACACCATACCAATCTCGCAAGTTTTTCAACCATGAGGTTCTTCTTCGTCCTGGACTGCGTGTGCCTGCTATTTTTCCTTGCATGATATTTTGTAGCAATCTATATTTGGGACCTCTCATTACATGTCCGAAATATTCCAGCTTTCTCTGCTTGATGCTTTTTATGATCTCAGTAGTCTTGCTGAGACGTTCTAGTAATGTGGAGTTACGAATCTTCTCTAGCCAGGAAACTTTTAAAATTCTTCTATACCACCACATTTCGAAAGCCTCAAGGCGATTTAGATCGATTTTATTCACAGTCCAGGACTCGACAGCATAAAGTAAGACCGAGAACACGTAGCAGCGAAATAGGCGGATCCTTAATGCCAATTTTAGGTCTCTGTTACATAACACCTTGGACATCCTTCTAAAAGCAGCTCTAGCCTGCTCTATTCTGGATCTAATTTCGCCGTGATTTTCTGCATTACAATTTAATTGCTGTCCAAGGTAGACGATTTTATCAACTTTCTCAGTTTGGTATTATTTACATATATAGACGGTTTTATATTCTGTTGTTTACTTATTACAAGTATTTTGGTTTTCCTTATGTTAAGATCCAGACCTGCCTCTCTACAACTCTCAACGACACTATCAAGTAGTGTTTGCAGATCTTCTTGACTAGAAGCTAGGAGTATTGTATCGTCCGCATATCGCAAATTATTGATGACTTCGCCGTTCACAAGTATTCCTTCTTGTTTTTCAGAAAGTGCTTTTCTGAAAATTCTTTCGGAGTAAACGTTTAAGAAGCAGGGGTGACAAGAGGCATCCCTGCCGTACTCCTCTTTTAATATTGAGAGCTTGTGATTCACACCATCTACTAAAACTGATGTTGTTTTGATTCCAATATAAATTTGCAATTATTCGAACATCTCTGCCGTCCAAGCCAATATCTTTTAGAACTTCGATCAATATAGAGTGCTTAAGTGCTTAACACGATTTCTACATTGTCTGGTAGATATGTTCATTAGGCTTAGCTTTATGTTTTTTAGGAGGTTCCTTCGGAATGACTCCAGTAGTAGAGAGAATAACAAGTATTGTCTGGGTACGATAATATGGGAGATGGTTTGTTTGGAGAAGTCCCAGCTTGATGGCTATCTCTTGATGAAGAATCTTCCGACTGGGTAGTGCCGTTCCTTATATTCAGTTGCAGCAAATGCGTGGCAGTTCTTGGTAAGATGTTGAATGGTTTCTTGAGCTTTTGAAAAAGAAAAACACTATTTTAACTATTTTTCAAAACTTTTCAAAAAAATAAAAATTAAAACTTCTAATTAGGAAAGAAGTATTCAAGGACTCGTTCTGAAATGAATTACTTTACTTTTTGCATGTATTATAATTTTGTTTACTGGCATATTGATATATGTCGACGTTTAGATTCTTAAAATTGCGGCTTTTGTCTATTAGATTCAAAATTTCATCGTTCATAGAATGTTACTTTTTTGCGAGTTTTATCTGAGTTTTGAGTTGAGCACAAACTTTCAATAACCACACAGGATAACGCTGGTGAACCACTAAGTTAATAATGTAGCTGTTTTATGTGCTGAAATATGTTGGAGCCAATTTTGTCTCTTTCATTAATTTTTAATTTTATTATGAAACGAAATTTAGTATGACCCACAGTTTAAAATAATTTGAATTTACTCCTGTAACAAATTTTCAAATATAGGATAAGTCCGGGAGAGATGGGCCATGGGTATAGACGGGCCATTCGTCATATTGCAAATCCTCCGTTTACTGTGCAGTGCGACAACGTCGATTTATAACATTTAGTCAACGACAGAATTAACGACATATTAAGAAATTGCAAAAGTATGGTTTTGCACCCACTCGTGACCATGTACGGACAGTGGCGTTTGAGCTAGCAGAAAAATTTAATGTAAGTCACAAATTCAATAGAAACAACAATAAAGCTGGTTTTAAATGGTTACACTATTTTTTACAGCACCATCCACACATATCAGTGCGAAAAGGAGAAGGAATTTCTTTGGACATGGCAAAAGGATTAAACCAGGAGGTAGTTAAACAGTACTTCGATCTGCTGCAAAGTATTTCAACCAATAGTCAACTAATAAATAAGCCGGAACAAATTTTCAACGTAGACGAGACAAGTTTGAAGTTAAATAACAGGCCTGGACATGTACTCGCGTCTAAAGGATCCAAAAATGTCCCTGGTATTTCTTCAGGAGAGAAAGGAGAAACGATTTCTGTGATAAGCTGCTGCAATGCTGAGGGCGTATTTTTACCTCCGTATTCTATTTTTAAAGAAAAAATAGAAAAGAAAAATACGCGAATCGAATGCCACCTGGAGCAATGTTTGTAATGTCCGAAAAATCGGCCTACATAAATACAGATGATTTTTTACATTGGCCAAGAAATCTATCTATTCCTCGAAAGCCTCAAGGCCAAGTATTGCTGATATTAGATGGACGTACGTTCCATACAGCAGTAGTGGAAGCATTAGAATGCGCCGAAAACAACGAAATTATAATGTGCTTACCCAGTCATACCACGCTTTTTCTGCAGCCGTTGGACCGAGCTTTTTTCAAATCGTTAAAGGCTAATTTTTACTCGAGATGTCAAAACTATATCAGAAACAATCCAACAAGAAAAATTACACGTTGCCAGTTTGGTGAGTTCGTAGAAAATGCGTGGAAAATCTCAGCAACGATGTAAAATGGAACATCTGGATTTGTTGCAACAGGAATTGTACCGTTTGATCCCGATAAAATTCCGCAGCAGGCTTTTTTGTCCACAAATGAGAGCTTCTCAGCTGTAGTAGAACAAAATAATACAGAAATAGATCTAAATATTTTAGATCAACCAGGTCCTTTACGTCTTATATTGAAGAATCAAATGTAACACCTGGAAAAGTATTGGACACTTTATCGCCTGTACCTAAAATTGATGCTGCAATAAAGAGTTCAAGGGGCCGAGAAAGAAGAGTGGCGAAAATTCTAATTCTGCAGGCAAAATTGAAGAACAGAAGATAAAGAAACAAGAATAAAAAAAAACAGTTCCAAAGCAACAAAACAAAAGGCGTCAATGTAAAAAGTATGAGTTAGATTCGTCTGATGATGATATGAATGGAGATGTGCCAGTTTTAGATGACAGCGAAGACGAAAAGGAATTTAACGAAAATAAGTGCATTGGTTGTGGTGAAGATTACAGCAAAACATCCAGAAAATATGACTGGGTTCAATGTTTGATTTGCAAACACTGGTGCCATGACAACTGTCAAATTTGAAAATATTTGTGATTCGTGTGAAAAAATTGCTAGTAAAAAGAAATAGGTTAACATAATTATTTTATGTGTTTCAAATATAGCCCAACAGTACCAATAGCAATGGCCCATCTGTACCTACGTATTGGTATAGATGGGCCAATAAGAAGTATTTATGTTAATTTCTATAACTTTTATATTCCTCAAGTTACATGTTTTTTATTATGCACAATAAATATACAAACTATAATAAGTATTCTTTTTCAAAAATCGCATCATACACTAGTCAATTTTTCAATTAATCTGTGTCAGAAAAAAAGTGGCCCGTCTCTCCGGACTTAACTACTTTAATATTAGGATGGTAATAGAATAAAGCTATATACATACTCATAAGAGGTTCACGCGGTTTTGAAGGGTTGCTACTATTAATATCTATGCTACGGCTGTGATCATCATTGCTACAATTTGTAGTGTTATTGTTGTTCACCACATAAAGCCCTGCAAATACAAATATATACAAAGTTAAATTTTTTGTACGTGATCTAAAGCAAAAGCATTTTATTTATTTACATAATATTTACTTAGTAATCTAATATGCTTCCACCACATTCTATGTTTGGTAAATAATTTACAACAATGATATATGAATACAAATTTTTACATGACGATAGTAAGATAAGAAATATGAGATATGAAAAGAAGAATTCCAGCGGTAAACGCAGCAGTTTATAGAAATAAATAATCAAATAAGACCAATAGTAGTATACCTATGCTGCAGAAACATTTACATTAACAGCAAGAGAAGAAGAGCAATTTAAAGTTTTTGAGAGGAAGATTATCAGAAAAATACTGAAAACAAAGAGGGAAAACGAAGAGGGTGCAAGACAATGGATGAATCACGAATACAAGAATGGATGGGCCAAGAAAAACAGAGCAATAAAAGCACAAAGAATTGGATGGTATAGACACATAATGAGAAGACCTAAACTGAGATGGAAACAACAAGTGGAAAAATACTTTAGGAGTATGGAAGTTAGAATTATAGAAAGGATAATCAAAGAAAGAGAAGAATGGAGCCAACTGGTGGAATGGGATGAGTCTACGACAATAATGGAATGATTAATTTTACGTGAAAAGATGATACAATAACAAATTCCACTAGAAGCTGCTAATTCGTTGACCAAAACTATTGTGCGAAATAAAGCAGGTTAACTTAGTTTATTTGAAAATCTTACCATTCTTTGCTTTTAAATCTGGCATAGCCATGTCAAGCTGTTTACTAAAGTGAGAGAAATTTTTATCTTTCATATTACACTTTTTAAGATGCTCCAAATAGTAATCAAACGCCGTACCCATAATCAGCATGAAAACAACTGCAACAGTGGTAACCCTAGAAGTAAAAGAATGTTCGTAAAAATATCAAATCTTGCCACTTACCATCATGGCCAAAACAGGATTTCCACAAATGTGGTAATATTTTGCATATTCATTTAGTAAATACTCTACTACTACTTTTTACATAAATATTTATTTACTCTGTTTCTATTGAATAGAATAAACACTTTAATTGAAATCCTAATTGTTACGTTTAGGAGAGATATTGGATATTCTTACTCATAACAGTGCATCGTACAGACTTTGTAGCTCAGTCGTCAGAAAATGTCAGTTTTGGGATCTCAAATAAGATATAAAAAAATTTAACATTTCTACCCCAGGCTTCCCCTTAAACGCCCTCTCATAGGTGAAAAAACGGATAAAAACATTGACTAAGAAGCTGTAATCTGAAAAAAACGGAACCGTTCTCTCAAAATCGACGCTTGAATATTTGTATTAACTCGACAGTAAAAATTCGATATCTTTTGATCAAGTTTTTTATCCTTCTTCTTCTTAAAGTGCCCTCTCCTCAATGGAGATTGACTACTACAATTTTAAACTCTTCTCTATCTTCAGCTGTTCTTATTAGCTGTTCAAAATTTAGCCCTGTCCATTGTCGGATGTTTCTGAGCCACGATAGTCTTTTCCTTCCTAGGCCTCTCTTTCCCTCGATTGTTCCTTTCACTATAATTGGGCATATTGGTACTTATTATTTTCTCAGTATGTGGCCTAGGTATGATGTTTTTCTAACTTTTACTGTGTTAAAAAGTTCTCTTTCCTTGCCTATTCTATGCAGCACTTCTTCGTTTGAGGTATGCGATGTCCATGAAATTTTGAGTATTCTCCGGTAGATCCACATTTCAAAGGCCTCCAATTTACTTACGGTTGATGTTTTAAGGATCCACGTTTCAACTGCATATAGAAGAGTCGACCAGACGTAGCATTTTGATAAACGTAGTCGAATTTCGAGTTTTATTCGAGAATCACAAAGCAGTTTTTTTTATTTTTTCGAAAGATTTTCTGGCCTGTTCTATTCTCGATCTTATTTCTTGATCAGGATTTAGGCTGCTATCGATCCAACATCCCAGGTACTTAAATCTATTGACCTGTTCTAAGATGTGCCCACTTATTGTGCAAGGTTGAGGTACGTTTTGGTTTTTTCGGATTGACATCACTTTGGTTTTTTTAATGTTTATTTTCATACCAATTTGCTCACAGGTCAAGTTGGTCTTGTAGATGAGTCGTTGTAGACCTGAGTCGGAATCCGCAATTAACACTGTATCATCGCGCGGCGTATCTGATACTGTTGATATTTACGCCATTCACCTTGACTCCATCCTTGGAATCCTCCAATGCTTCTTTAAATAGAAACTCAGAGTAAAGATTAAACAGCAGAGGCGACAGAACACATCCTTGTCTAACTCCTCTCCTAATTTCTACTTCTGCGGATGTGGAACCTTCGATCCTAACTCTGGCGTTTTGGTTCCAGTACAAGTTTTTTAAGAATTTGATGTCTTTTCCATCTAAACCGACTTCTTGCAAACGTTCTAATAGTAGGTCGTGTCTTACTCTATCAAATGCTTTTTCGAAGTCTATAAAGCATATAAATATATCTTTCTGTTGGTCGTAGCATTTTTGGGCGAGAACTAGTAAACTGAACAGGGCGTCTTCGTTTTTTATCCACAAAAATTAAAATGTGTTTTAAAGGTGAATAGTGCAGCTTTCGTTTGCATTTTTTGTACTTTCCGGAATTTTTGGGGTCCCAAAATTGACATACTCAGCAAAATTCAGCAGGTTTGTATGGTTTTTAGAGGTTCAGCTGCATTTTCGAATCTGACGACTGGAGTATTCAGAAAAAATTAAGTTCTGACTAGAAAAGTCCAATACTCTTCCCAAAGTCGCTTTATATCAATAAGCTGTATTCCTACCCTAAGGCAATGAAAGTGGAATCTGTCCAGAAATTATATCTATTGTGTTCAGATCTAACTTGCTCCACTTTTACAGTAATATTAGCAGCAGATGATGACGTCTCTTCCATAATTTTTTGAGCATCATTAGCAGAACAAGCATGTGGCAAACATAATCCGATGTGGAGAATTCTTTCCTGAAACATAAAATTTATAATTAGGTAAAATAATTTAAGGAGCAAATAATTTAATATGATAATCTGATTTCAGAAAATTAAGACAAGAGTAGTCAGCACAGAGTCAACACACATTAACACTGAGATGAACTCAAGAATTTATAAAGTCTGTGTAAAACCAATAATGACATATGCCTCAGAAACAAGACCTGACACAGCCACAAAGCAAAAGCTACTGAAAAGGGCAGAGATGAGATAGTACTGAGAAGAATTACAGGAATCATCCATTCAGTTAAAACACGCTGAGAAGTCGAAAGAGAAGTGAAAATATTAGAAGAAAATGTAACGTACATTCTACGTTGACGTACATTGTAATGTACATAGAGGTATTAATCCTCCATTGAACAAGCAAAATTGTTTATAAAAAGGAAGAAAGAGAAGGGGAAGAAGGTATAAAAATAAGAATAAAATTTAAAGTAATTAAAAACACGGCGTCTAAAAACCAGTTGATCTTAGTAATTACGAAAACTGGAATTAAGAGAAGAAATAATGAATAAAGTTTACGAGAACTTAAAAACATATTATTATTATTATACATAAACGAAGTGCAGAGGAACTAAGTCCCAAGTATTATGCCCACTAACCTAACCTAACCTACTCGTAATAATAAAATTACAAATAAAAGAAATAAAATTATAATTTTGGTTTAAAAGAAAAACAATATTTTAACTATAATATAAGGCGGTCAAGTCTGTGTTTGAACGAGTTGGTAGAGGGAGCAGAGACAATGTTATCGTTAAGGTTATTCCAGCACTCAAAATCTCTATTTGGAAGAAAATTGTGTCTTTGTCCTTATAGAAAAATTTTCTTTCTTTAGTTTAAACTGATGACCTCTAGGGCGTTCATCTTGGTTAATGGTAAACATTTCATCGAGATTTCCAAAATTGAATTTAGATATTTTAAAAGTTCTAATTTAAGAAAAACTTTTAATTCCCCAGTAAAGTGGCTTCCGTCAAAATAGATCATGCGTAAACAACTTAGTAGATTTAGAGTCAGAGATACACGAAGGTTTTGCAAATAATCAAGAGACCATCGCAGTATTCTTCGATATCACCAAGGCATACGACACGGTTTGGAGATTTAATATTATATCAAAATTACACAAATGGGGAATCAGGGGTAATATGCTAAGATTCATAGAAAACTTTCTTCAGTCAAGAGCTTTCTCTGTTCGCGCCGATAATTCCACTTCATCAAAAAAAATTCAGAAAAACGGAACACCTCAGGGGTCAGTTATGAGCCCAACTCTTTTCTCGTGGCTATCAACGATATACTGGATCATTGCTCCTCGCTACTTAAGGGAAGACTATATGCCGACGATCTGGTTCTATTTGCAAAGGGCAAGAATATGAGAATGATTCAAAAACACTTACAAGAATCTATTTATAAATTAGAGATATGGTCAATGTCAGTAGGCGTGCAATTCTCCCCACTAAAAACAAAATGCATGCTTTTCTCAAGAAGGCACCGGCCACAGAGAACATTTGTCTCGAACCAAATCAGGAGACCATGTTGGTCCAGCGTATTCAAGTATGGGTCTTACGTACAGAGTATAAAGTTTATACCATGATTGGAGAAATTTTTAAATGTATGTAAAAATACAATAGCAGAGAATATGGAAAAAGGAAAGGCAAATAAAATATTGACTTCGATAAAAAAAGACAAACTAAAATGTAAAAACCTGTAGAACATAATCCGCAGATACAGACAAAATGTGTAATTAAAATTGCGAGGAAATTGAACAACTAAACCACAAATATGACAGATGTACACAAGAATTAACGAAACGGGAAAACCTATTTTTTATACGGATTATTATTATAGAAATAAATATATTTCTTGAGATAAATAGTGAGGATCTTCTTTTTATAATGCCCTATTCAATTAATTAATGTTGGCGATTACGTCGGCAAATTTTTTTTATTCTCTGCTGTTATTAGACCTTCATAATTTAAATCTATTCAATGTCGTATATATCGGATCTAAGAGATTTTTTTGCTCCAAACTCTTCGTTTTCTCTCAATTTTGCCTATCAATTGTTAGGAGTTAAAGAAAGAAAATTTCTGATTCCTTAATAGACATAAAATCTATGATATTTTGTGAACTTCGTTGGTGTGGGGTAGCTCTTTTTCTTTGTTTATACGATCGAAAACCTGGCTATTTGTTATATCCTCAAGATTAGGCTTCAGTTGGTTGTTGATCTAGCAATCCAGGCACTTTATTTTGTTTACTTGGTTTTTTACCATTATAGTTTTAAGTTTTCGCCTTATATCCATGAAGTTCATGATCTCTTCGTTATCCATTCTTGTTTTCTGTTAGTTTTCGTGACTCCAATGCCTTCTTCTTGTATCTTTGTTATTTTCGCTTTTAGAGAAGTTCATGTTATTTCAACGTCTGTCTTTGTTATTTCTTTCTCAACCTTGACACCACCCTGATGGAGTGGTTGTCCCATTTCCTTCCCCATCACAGTACTACAACGATTCAAACTGCTCCAGTTATGCTTGTAGTATTTCAGTTTCAAGCCGGTCCAAGATCATTTCCTCTGCGTCTTGAGCTGCTGCCTATCACCAGGAAGGGATAGGAAACAGGTAACTAGATTTTGGAAGGACAAAGGGATGGGGCATGATTTCTCTCAATTGGAAATTGAGAGCAAAGCATTGCTCACTTGGGCAGGGTCCTCCCTGAAATAGACCTATTCTCTACCGGTATCACAGAAAAGTATCTATCCGCTAACCGGGTGGTGTATCAAGACAGTGTTGCTAGAATCCAAGCTAGTGAAATGAGATTTAAAACAAAAAAGTAAAGGGAATTACAAGACTTAATAGACTAATAAATTAAGACATAAGATAACATAAAAAAAGAATCGATTAAATAATAAAACACAAAATTAAAAGGAAAAAGCAGTATAGAACGCTCGTTAAAAATATGAGGCAACGTTTAATATCTTTCTCTAATTTGTTGTTAATTCTTCCATCCATAGACACTGAATGTTTAATAACCAATATGCTAGAAGAACTTCTTCTTAGTCGTTAACCTGATGCAGGTATCGTGATATCATGAAGCCATTAGCTGTTTTTTTCCAATTTTCCTCCACGTTTTTCTATCTTCTGCCATTCTAGCACATTCTGACAATGGAGCGCCAATGGTAGCAACAATATGGTCCGTGTATCGTGTGGGAGATCTACCTCTATTTCTTTTGTCTTCTAATTTTCCCTGGATGGTAAGTTTTTCAAGACCATATCTTCGAAGCACATGTCCAAAATAGCTTATTATTTGTTCTGATATTTGTGTTCTTAGTCTTTTCTTTATGTTTAGCTGGTATAGTATGGATTCATTTGTTCTTCAGGCCACCCATGGTATTCTCAGCATTCGTCTCCAGCAGTACATCTCAAATACATCTATGTTCTTTTTGTCTTTCTCAGTAAGGGTTCAGCATTCCGATGCATAAGTAAAAACTGGAAAAACTAGACTTCTTACTAGTCTCATTTTTGTATCGGTAGTTATTTCATGGCTTTTCCAAATTTTTTTTGCCATAGCGCTTTTTGCGGTTGCTAAACGCCGCTTTATTTCTTCAGTACAGCCTCCTTTGTTGATTATTAATGAGCCCAGATACACAAATTAATCTACAACAGCGATATTATTTATCATGACCAGATGATTTTGATTGTGGTTAGCTCTGTCAATTATCATGGTTCTCGTTTTATCTCTGTTTATTTTAAGGCCCATCGTTAAGCTTACGTCTTCTATCCGTTGTAGCAGGTGAATCAAATTCAGCTTCGGAACTAGCGAGGATAGTAGTATCATCTGCATCATCTCAAGTTGCAAATTTTTTCCCGCCAATGGTGATGCCACCGTTCCAGTCCTCAGTAGCTTTCCGCATTATCCATTCACCATAAATGTTAAATATAATTGGGCTTAGTATGCAGCCTTGTCTCACGCCCTTTGTGACCCTGAAACTATCGGTTAGTTCCTATTTATTCTAACTCTGGCATAATTGTTATTGTACAGGCTTTTAGTTAGCAGTATCAGATGATTAGTGACTCCTATTTCAGACAAAACCATGAGTTAAGTGAAGGTTATGACATTGTAAGATTTGTGAAAAGTCAAAGACTGTCATGGCTGGGACACGTGCAGAGACAAAACGATGCAAAAACAAACAAAGAAAATGTTACAATAGAAGCCCATAGGAGGCAAAAAAAGGAAGGCCCAGAACGAGATGGTTGGATGACGTGTAAGACGACCTGAAAACAATGAACATAAGACAATGGAGAAGAAGGGCACAAGAGAGATCTGAATGGAAGGACATAGCCAGATAGGCAAAGATCCATCCAGGGTTATGATGACAAAAGAAGAAAAACTTCAGACTCCAAATGACCTACAGAAGACCTACAAGATCAAAAAGTTTTTTTACTTTTTGTCACTAAATTTTTATTATTTATGATCATTTCATGAAATCAGATTCTGTGAATACTATTATATTTTATCTAAAAGTGATATATTTTTCTTTTTTTCAACTGAAACAATAAAAAATCTATATGTTATCATTTTATATTAATACCTCTGTAGTAAAGCTAGAGTTGAGATGCAATCTTAGTTTGAAGAAAGAGACTGGAAAGGGAGGTCCATTGATATACATTACTGGTCCTGGTATATACCCCATCGTTAAACCAGGGCTTTGTGGCTTTAAAGACGCTTCGGCAGCTCTCGCTGATCTGGAGTGATTCTAAAAAGAAAATAAATAATAAAAAATGAATGATATTCATGAATTTTATCTACAATATAAGCTTAAAAATCTTAAATTGTTTTACAACACATAGTAAAGGACTGTGACTTCGCATTTGGATTAGATGAGACTGGAGAAGTAATTATACTTATTTTAACAGGTTCCTTAAAGCCCTAATATATTTTTGTTTGAATTCTGAAGGTTGGTTAGTATTTTGGAAAGCGATATATTTTACTTTTGAAATTGAAAAAGATTTCATATAAAATTAAATATAATGTACCGTTTTTAAATAAAACGAGCGGTTCTTAATTTATATAAATATATTTATTTATAAGTTTACAGCACGAAAATACCTTATCAACTTAATCTTAACTCTTCTAGAATCATCTGGAATAGTCCACCTCTAGTTCGTTTGTTTGACGGGTCGATCTCTCCCGCGCTCGATAAATCTATGGAAGCTTCTCGTTGTCACAAGAGATGCAACCGTTATATGGGCTACGTTGAATGCATGTCTTAATAATAATTATTTTAATAATTGAATTCATAAATAATAATATTTAAATGGTAATCACCACTCAAATAACGGGGAACAAAAATATAAATGAGGTTATGTGCTTAAAATATGAAAAAAAAGGCACCAAAAATGCAATTACTTTTTAATTTAGAGTATATTTTAGTCTGGAAATGGCCAACACGACCCTGCTATTGGAAAAACAGAAAAATAGATGAACAATCGTTCTTCGTTCAATCAAAAAAAGAGGGTTTGTCATATTTTGAGCATGTTCTGGTCTTAAAATGGCAAATCTGATCACGCTAATAAAAATACCAAACAATATATCAAAAACCGTTATTTATTGACTTAATGTGTCAAAAACATGGGGAAAACGCCAAAAAATGTTTTTTTTAATTCTGAGGATCTTCCGGAACGAAAATGGCAGATCTAACCACGCCATTCAAAATAATGAAAAAATACTTATTTAAAAGTTTGCTAAAAATTACCTACATATCCTAAAAAATTTTTGAAAAATTTAAATAATTTTCGTGTGCTCAAATTTAATCCAAATTACTTTAAAAAATGAGGGTTTTTGGGCAATAAAACAGATGTTTACAGTTTTTTTTTACATTTTTTGAAACCAAGAATCGCCTAAGAAATTTTTTTTCGAAAAAATACATGTTTTATCATAGGGGGCCCCTGAGGACACCTAAGGAGTTAAAAAAATTGGGCTAAGCCGGTTTCTAAATATGTACTTTTCGAACGCCCAATCCCAAATAAAAATCCAGCAGAGTGCAGATTTTACAATCTTATCCTGCTATAGCTTATTATTATTTCAAAGATGAGAAGTACTTAACGTATATTATGATAGAGTTTTCGCCAGTTATCTGATATGATAACTGGCGAACCGGCTTCTGTACTAGCCGCTCTGAGGAATCCTGCTAGGACCAATGTATATCATGTATACTGCCTGCAGAGGCAGTATACATGAATTCAAACTTAACCGTTTTTTCTTTATCTTTGTTTACTCATTATCAGTATAAGAAACTAGTTCACGCTCATACTCAACTTCAAGTTCTTGCTTAGATGATATGTTGTGGATGCTATTGTAGATTCCCCATGTCGTTCTTTTCATCGTATGTTTTGCTTGTAATTTATAGAAGGCATAGATTTAAGTAAAAATCTTAAGTTTAATTTCAACAACCATTCTACGGATTTCTACTTTTTGGTTCCAAATAAAGTAGCTTACAATCCACATATCGAAGAAGAGGTTTACAATAAGAGAAAGGAATAAAAAAATATTTCCAAATATAGTTCGGAAACCAAATTGTGTATTAGTATTAACATTAGGCTGGTTTTTTTATAATTTAATAAAATTATATTAGAATGCATTTTATCTGCATTAGTCACAAAAACAATGCACGGATTGTTACCAGTAGGTAAAGGTCAGGTTCTGCAATGAGTAATACGTATTGAAAATGTAATAATGGGTTATTTCGCTATTTATATCACATAGGCTTCAGTTACATAAGTTAGGTTAAAAAGTTTCTTGTGTATTTGTTAAGTGTATTTAAAAAAGAAGACCTTTAATGTTAACAACTCCATCAATTAAGCGATTTCACGCATCTGTTTTATTAAATCTGTGGGTTTTCACCCATTAAGGATCATGTAATCATATACTTGTATAATTAAGCAACAAAATGTAAAATGCAAATATGTAAAATTATTAAGTCCACGATTAAGGTTACTACTTTGTAAGATTAATTCGTAAAAGTCTTAAGGTACTGTATCTAATGGCAGTGGATGAGAATTGCCAAAAGTAGAAATCGATGGAAGCAGATGGAAGAGGCCTATGTTCAGCAGTGGACGAACACAGGCTGAAGAAGAAGAAGAATGGTCACTCGCAGGCTTTTAAGCGAGTTAGCTTGTAAACAAACCATGTGTACTTACAGTAGCTTGTACACTAGTGGCTAGTAGCATTGGTCTTAAAGTCTTTTTCCCGGGATAATTTTACCCCTTAGTTTCTGCGAAACTATTGAAGTGAAAGTGAAACTCTTTTGAAGAATGCTACGAACATATAAGCGAATAACCAAAAGACAAATTTGGAACGCTGGGAATATGAAAAATACCGTATAAGAAGCGAGGAATGCCTGTCAAAACCGCTGCATGAATCTTCAAGGTGCCAAGAATGTCGCTGAAGCGGCGTGTAATGGACAAAAATAAGGTAGCAAAGCTAGAGGAAGAAGTCAGTACACAGTACCGCCTTTTGTACCACTTTTTTACGTGATTAAAATATCAAAAAGAAATTATTTTTATTTAAAATTAAATTATTGTTATACAACTCTGCTGTTTTATAATATATTGAACTATTTGTGGTTAATTCGCAAGTTAAACAATACCGCTATTGCTATTTTGTCTTGTAATTAAATATCTTTATAACCACTGACCACAGTTAATAGTTTAACGAAATTTTGTTACGCGTGGTATACAACAACCTCTAATTTTTATTGCAGTGGGCCAATGGCAAATAAATATTACAAATATTTTGATACATTTTTATACCTTAAACGTCGGTTATATATTTACGTTTTGAATTTTTGTTTATTATGTTACAAACTATTTTATTTTTATTTACCTTTTATGTTAACTTGAAGCCTTCGAAAATGTGTTTTTATTTGAAAACGACGTATAATTTGAAAAAATTGTTTATAACTTTAAAAAATTCCCTAAGCTCACATGTTCAACAAATTTCAATTTTTCAAAATTTTTTAAAAGCTTGTACCGTTCTTTAAATTAAAGCAACTTTCGGCTATCTAAAATACTTATTTTGGGTCCAGCATAATTTTAAAAATTTACAATTTTTTTTCAGATACTGAATTGCAAAATTATTATGCAAAAACTATTAGACCAATCCTAACGAAATTTCGTTCAGTTGTATTATAAAGTTTTTCTTGACGATATGAAGGATATCGGTTATGTCCTAGGGGTAGAAAAAATTTAAAGTAAAATCTCTATTTTCTGCACTTTTTTCCAAATATTGTGAAAAATTAAAAACTAAACTTTTACTTTTAACAAGGTTTTATACGAACAATATCAAAAATATATTAATCTCATCAAAAATATGGACGCAGAAAGTAAAAAAATATTTTGATGGCGCGTATCGTGATTATTGATACAAGACACATTCTGAAGTGATTCCATCAAAAACTATATTCTCTGGAAAATGTCCATTATGGGCTGCTTTTCGACAGATCCCGCCTAAATTGTATTTACGTTTATTTTTTTTTATGGATATACGTTTATGATCAAACCTAACGTTTCTAACCAAACAATACCAGTTTTAAGGGAAACTTTATTCAGAGAAAAATATAATGAACTAAACTACCAAGAAATTCTGTAAATAAGATAGTTCAGAGATAATCCTAATTAAGATTTTTTCGATAGCTTTACCTTTTACTGGTATATATTATGTGAAATTATGTATTATTGCGAAATTACTTACTTGCGAAATTATGATTATCTGCTTTTTTGGATTAATATGCTCACACAAATTTTGGGATCCAATCCAGTAATTGTTTCCCCAAAACCATCCACTTGAGTATCTACCACTTGCATCGTCCACTGCAAAAAAATAAAATGTATTAAAATTTTATAATAGAGATGCCAGGTGCTTGTATTCGACTCAAGGTTTCTACGGTAATTTTCAACATATCCGATAGATGAGAACGATATTAACTTGTCAATCACGCCCCCAATTCAAAACCGTTGAAATGGCGTCGCTTCTTTTCCTGTTACAAACGTCCACCCGATAGGACGTGTTTTAGAAGTGAGTCTCTAGGTTAGAGGTAAGCTACAAAGAAAAGCCTTTACTTGTCTATATTTCAGATGAATAATTATTTTCAGACTCTTTCAGGAAGGCTAAAGTTCATTGATTATGTTAAGTTAACTGAGACAGTTTCCTATGGTCCAATACTTCCCTATATATGGTTTCCAATAATTACTTATAATATAAATGGATTCCTATTAGTAAATATTTGGTGAAATAACCAACGGATGAGAAGAAGCAGAGTATATCCCTTTTTTCCTGGTTCCCAGAGATTGGATAAATAAGGTTGTACCTATTTTTTTATTAAGCCCTATCAGGAACGCGAGAATTATTTATGGATTCACAGAGACAAGAATATAGTGAAATATTTTAATTTTGTTTAAAGTTTTGACTTAATATGTTTTAGTTACTAATTAACTACTAAAATGCTTTAAATGTAAACAAATTTCGAAATTTGGGAAAGAAATATAGTTTCATTTATTTTTAATAACCAATTCTTGATTTAATACGATATGAAGTTGTTTTGTTTGTAGTAAAGTCAATATGAAGTAATATGTTAGTATCCTTCGGGAATAATATGATTTTTAATGTTTCTTTTTATTACTGAATTTTAATTTTTTTTATCCTCGTTCCCTGCGAGTTGAAAATATAGGGGTGGCGTCCAATGATAAATTATAATTTCATGTTATCTAATTGTGTTTTAAATTTTGACGTACTACGTAGTTTTTTTGTGCATTTGACCTTACCACACCTTTTCTCCGACATAGAGCTAACCTGACCTTGAATTAAATGTGTGTACTAGATTTTATCAAATACCGACGTTACATCAAGTATTCTATGAGGCAGAAGTTCGAGAAGACTTTCTTTTGATAATGGTCAACGTTGGATAATTCTGATATAGTACGTGAAGAAGAGAGATTCCCATAATTTTTATAATTACTTGTATTAATTAAATATGTTACCATTTACATTTATATCACGCGGATTTCATTATTTTACAACCTGGTAAGCTTTAATTTTAGTAGACTTCCCCTGCCGATGTCTTAAAACCTTATCATTTGATACAATCTTAATTTGATTGTGTTTTAGTAAAAATATAATTTTGGAATTTTATTTGAAATGGAATTGTGAAATTATCCTACAAAAATATATTACGTTTCGCACTTCAATATTAATTAGCCGAGGCAGATACCTTCGGATGTCGTATATTTTTTTCCAAACAACAAATTAGTGTTTACTAGTATTTCGCAAAAATCCACAACAACGAAGAATCAACTAATTGTATAATATAAGTAACGCGACACGGTTGAAGAATCTATTCCTGGGTGATATAACGGTTTCATGTTGCAAAAAAGATTAAAGCTGTCTTAGACATTAAAAATTATTAAGGAAATTACTGTCTTACGTAACTATTGTGCATTTTGTTTAACTTGCATTTTTCTTTGAACAATGAATTAAACGAAAGTTATAGTTTTTGATTCTTATATGGAATTAATAACATATAACAGGTAATAATACAATTACCTATCAGAATAATAACACAATTGTTTTACTAATATTTGGACCAACGCATAGGACAAGTTTTGAGAAATGATTGACAAGGTTAGTTAGCAAACTCATATCAAGTAGGACCAGTAGAGTCCTTAATAAACGGATACAACGGAGTCTCGAAGGATCCGACAGAATTTTTTATATTCAAATTTCTAATTTTTATCCACATCGGACGTGGATTTTAGTGAGTTCTCTATCTTTCGATCCCAAATTTGATACTTTGTATATTCATGCTCTAAGCGAACTTGTCAAGACCCAAAGTCTTCTTTACCTGAAGTTATTTGTAAATGTGGTGACCTTTGACCCATTGATCCCAAATACAATAGAAACATTCCTTGTACCAACAGTAATCTACGTGTATACCAAGTTGAAGATTCCGGGATTTTTCTTCAAAAGATAGAGTTCACACAGATGAACAGACAAGGGTACAATTTCAAGGATGCTTAATACACTTTGAATGTTAGATACTTAAATTAAGAAAAAAGTGAGAATTATTTATCAAAATATCAAAAGCAATTTAGAAAACTTAAATATTAAGTTTTTTGCTAATGTACCAAAAACATATTTTAACAACTTTATTAAACTATACACGAATAATAATTGTAAGATTTCATCGTTCAATATAGTTTTTCTGAGTTAAGTGTTTTTTCCTGGAAGCTGTCTATTACACTGTTTCGTACTGCGGCTAGTTGGTTTATTGTACATATTTCGTTATTTCATGATACCCTTCCAGGATTCTGGAATCCTATACTAGCGTATATAGGTCTAATGGATGGATTTATCTATCTATCTATCTAATCAGCCTTAAGCGCCCACTCTTGGGCAAAGACCTCTCCTGTTAATCTCCATTTGTCTCTATTTTGGGCGATCTGCATCCAGTCCTTTCCTGCCGTTCTCTTGAGGTTGTCAGTCCATCTCATCTGTGGTCTTCCTCTTTTTCTTTTCTTTTCCCATGGTCTCCAGTGTAAAAATTTGCTTATTCCATCTTTCATTTTTTTGCCGGAGAGTGTGACCGGCGAAATTCCATTTAAGTTTTGCAACATGTCTTGATACATCGTTCACCTTTGTTTTTTCTCTGATCCATGAGTTTCTTTTCCTTTCTTTAAGACTGATACCCAGAATCTGTCTTTCCATTGCTCTTTGTGTTTTGGATATCCTGTCGATGTTCTCCTTTGTGAAGTCCATGTTTGTGAGCCATATGTGATAACTGGTAAAATGCACTGGTTGAATACTTTCGTTCGCATATATTGCGGGAACTTTTTATTTTTTAGAATATATGATAGTTTACCAAATGAGGTCCATGCTAGTCTACTTCTTCTTTTTATTTCTTCTGTTTGATTGTCCCTGTTCAGCTTTATTATCTGTCCTAGGTATATGTATTCTGCCACCTGCTTTAATTTATTCTGTTTGACTACTATTTCTAAATGGTCTTCTTGGTTTGTCATAGTCTTGGTTTTATTATAGTTCATCTCTAGACCTACCTCTGTCTCTTTTCTATCTAGTTCCTCAACCATCTTCTGTAACTCTTCCTTCTTATCTGTTATCAGGACTTTATCGTGTGCATATCTTAAGTGGTTCAAGAACTCTTCATTTATTCTTATTCCGTATGTATCCCATTCTATTTTTTAAATATGTCTAATTTTTTAATATTAAAAAATGGTATGAATACCATCTAGTATTAGAAGTCACTTAGTTGTCACTTGACAATCATGATTTTATCCTCAGTTTCAACAGTATCCAAACAATTAAGCTATGTTTTTCTATGAGTTCATCAATTATCAGCTCCTGGTTGTGGGAATCCAATAGTTCTTGAACGTCATCACTCTCCACTTCTAAACTTATTTGCTTGGCGATATGAACAATTTCTTCATTCGCATTACTAATTTCATCATGGCGACAATTCTAGCTTAGTGATGAAAAAAAGGACAGAGTTTTTTCCAATGAGTTTTACTGCATCTAAAACGATAAATTGTTTCCAAAAATCTTTAACAGAAAACTCATTGTTATTTCTTATAACTTTATAGTTTGAATTTTTTAATGACTCCCTGATCCATCGATCAAAGTAAGCTGGTTGTATTAGCTCGTAAAAATTCTACTATCATACGCAGGTCACAACTACTTAAAGTTTCAGTAGGAGGACTTGGTACGTTGTCGATGATTGCCATCACTTTAAATGAAATTTGTTTAAATTGACAATAAAGGTTGACTTCAGATATGAAATGATCAAATCAATCCTCAAAAAGGGAATCTGTCACCTAAGCTTTACGATTAGACTTAAAAATCATAGACAAGCCAGCTTTAGCTCACCTGTTTTGAATATAGTTTGGTTGGTGTTGCCACATTCATTTATCATAACTATCATAACAATATCTCAAAAATCAGTTTAGGTTGGGAGCCCATAGTAAAATAGATATTGATGACATCAGTATTGAACAAGTAAGGAAATTAAAATACCTGGGAATTACACTATCCAGCTATGTAGATCTGGACAAACAAGTGATCGATTAAGTACAAAAAGCAAATAGACTGGCAGGGTGCCATAATAACACTATATGGCGAAATAGACACATTAACTCAGGATGAAGTCAAGAATTTATAAAGCCATTGTAAGATCAAAAATGACATGCCTCAAAAACAAAACCCGACACAGCCAGAATGCAAAGGCTACTGGAAACGGCAGAGATGATAGTACTGAGAAGAATAACAGGAAATGACACAGAGGTATTAATCCGCCAATAAACAGACATAATTGCTTGTAAAGAGAAAGAAGAAGAAGAAACTTTTACCTCAGCTTATTCCAAAGGTTTTGCCATAAGCTAACCAATTATTTTTTCAATTTTTTTATCAAATATAATGGTTTTAAGTTACAGACAAAAATTCTAAAACAATTTTTCACTTAAATCGATAATAAATAAAAATATACGAAACAAATTTGGATGAATTTGCACAACTTTTTTATTCTACCTATATTAAACATAAAACAATTATCGACTGTCTACTGTCTGTAATTATCGAAAGGGCAATTAGTTTCTGCATGAAGTTCTCGAAATAAATTACCTAATTAGCAACGAACATATCGATAATTTTTGTATTTATTAACCAAATCGTTTGTTGATTCTTTCATTTATAACTATAGGCATTATGTGGCATGCATCGAAAGTACATACTTACACAACATGTTAATGTGTTTACGGTAAAATTAACATGACCATATCCATTCTTTTACTTTTATATGTATGTATGAGTTCACTTTCGTTCCAAGAAAGCGAAGAAAATTAGAATATTTGGTAATTAGCGTGATTTTAGTGATAATAAGTAATAATATTGTTAGTTTTAATGCTTACGCTATTATGTTACATCTTTATGTCAAGAACAGTCATTGTCGTTATGCATAATAATATTAGGTGCAATAACAGATTGTTAAGATTTTGTGAATCAAAAAAACAGTTTTACTGGAGAAGAGATTAAAGATAATAAAAATAATAAAAAATGACGAAGTAGAAATGCTTATGTAATAATTAAGATGAAAGACAGATACACTCAAAAGAATGCAGTGTGGAAGAAAGGAATTGAACGTAAGTTATACTCTTCTTCTTCTTCTTCTAATGACGCTACAACCATTTGTAAGTCTTGGCCTGATTAACAATGTTTTTCCATTCTGCCCTGTCGGATACTTTCCTTCGCCACTGCCTGTTGTTCGTGGTTTTAAGATCCTTCTCTACTTCGTCTATCCATCTTTTACAAGGCCTTCCTCTTGTTCTGTTTCTTTGGAGCCCCCATTTCTGGACTACTTTTACAGCTCGATTATCTGGCATTCTTTCTAGGTAACTAAGCCAGTTTAGTCTTTGTGACTTTACAAATCCAACAATATCTGCGCTCTGCATTAGTTCATCCATCTCGTGGTTCATTTTACTTATCCATGAACCATCGCTGCATTGGGTTGGTCCAAATATCTTCCTTAGTATTTTGCACTCAAATATTCTCAGTTGATTTTATCAGTGATTGAAAGGGTTCACGTTTCACATCCATATGTGACCACTGGTCTAATTACTGTTTTGTAGATTCTAAGCATAGACTCACGATTCAGTAGCTTACTTTTCATTAAGTCTTTGTATGCATAAAAGCACTTATTACCGCTAAGAATTCGTGCTTGTATTTCTTGACTGATGTTGTTGTTGTTATTTATTATTGAGCCTAAGTATGGAAAAGTGAGGCATATTTGTAGGTAGGGTTATCTACCTTCAGATTCTCATGTTGATTCGATTTCGTGCACTTTATATATTTTGTTTTGCTTTCATTTATATATAGACCAAACGTAGCAGCTTCTCGTTTAAGTGTTACTGAAACTTTTTCGCTTAATACCCTTTTGTTGCGGCTTATTATGGCTACACCATCCGCATATGCGCATGTTTGCATTGATCTTGTATTAATACAGTCGTTTATATCCATTTTTCTAACAACAGCTTCTAAAGTTAGATTAAAAAGTGTTGTTGATAAGGCATCACCATGTCTAACTCCATTTTCAATATCAAAGGCCTGCATCATATCTCCATCTATTCTTACCATAGCTTTGGAACCCTCCAGAGTCATTTATACAAGTTTAACCAACTTATTAGGTATCCCTAACATAGATAGTTGCTTTAACATCTTTTGACGATCTATTCCATCAAACGCCTGTTTGAAATGGATATACAAGTTGTAAATAGGAATGTTATATTCAGCACGTTTTTCATGTATACCTCTTAACATATGTATTTGGTCTATAGTTAAACTCTTTGGTCTGAAGCCACATTGGTATTCACCTCTCATCTCCTCTGAAAACGATTAAAGGCGGCTATATATAATTCCTGATAATATCTTGTAGACGACATTTAAAACTGTTATGTCCCTATAATTTTTGCAGAGTCGTTTGTCTCGCCCTTTGTATATAGGAAGTATGATTCCTAATTTCCATTCTGCTGGGATGACTTCTATTGGTCATATGCGGTCGATTAGTTTATGCATATGCCTCCATAGCGAATGTCCATCATTCTATATCAGTTCTGCAGTTACTACAGCTGTGCCAGGTGCTTTGTTATATTTTAGAGGTTTTATGACGTTTATCTTTTCTTACAATGTTGGTTGCTTAACTACTTGTTCTGCTGTGTGGTGGATTATTTCTTCATTTTCGTTTTGTTCTTTTTCTGGGTTTAACAGCTCTTAAAAATGCCCCTTTCACCTTTTCATTATTTCCTGTTTTTTTCGCTAATAATTGTCTCATTTTCGACCTTGAAAACTGTTGATCTTGTCATGTGTATTGCTTGGTTTCCTTCTAAATTTCTTGTCTCTCTTCTGTTATTATAATTTGTATTTTGCTATTCAACATTTCTCTCTTTTTCCTTCAAGATATTTTCTTTGCATCTGTACTGAGTTCTTCATATGCCCTTCTATTTAATCGGCAATCCCTTGTAGACATTTCTGTCTAGTTATATTTTTGCTATTTATTACTTGTTGGCAATCTTGGTCAAACCATTCCTCATTTCTTTTGCTTGATGTTTCACCTAATGTTTCGTTTGCCATATTTGTAATTGTCGTTTAGATGACATTCCATTCTTCTTCAATTTTGTTTTGTTCTCCTCTTTCATTTAATATTACTTTTTTTCTGCTGGTACCCATTCTTCTTTCTAGGATTTTTAAACTTATACGTGTTTACCGTAACGTAAAGTAACATAACGTAAGTTATACGCTTATTAAAAATCTGTACCAGTCCAGTATGGCAACAGTACGACTAGATCAGAAGTTCTCAGCAAATTCAAGACCGAGAGAGGTGTTAGACAAGGATGCGTATCGTCACCTAACTTATTCAACATTTATGGTGAACATGTCATGAGGATGGCTTTAGATGAATGGATGGAGTAACGGTGGCTGGTAGGAAAATCTCGCAGTTATGATTTGCTGGTTTACTTTACTTGAAATAGAAGAGTTGAGTACAAAAGCAATAGATTTGGTCTAAAATTCAATAAAGCTTAACTACCAAAATAAAGCTAATACAAAAATAATGGTGGTCGACAGATTCATCCTATTCAACTGACTAACATGTTACAGGAATACCAAATAGTGGACAGTTTTGTCTATCTCGAGTCTAGTATAACTAACGATGGTGACTGTGAAGCAGAAGTTCGAAGACGTATTGGTATGGCAAAAAATGCAATGAGTCACCTAACTAAAGTTTGGAAAGACAGATTTATCTCTCAAAATATCAAGATGAAACTGGTGAATGCCCTTGTATTCTCAATATTTCTATATGGAGCAGAGACTTGGACTCTTCGCAGAAAAAAGGCTGTTCACAATAAGTCTGCAACGTATTCTGTCATTTTTTGGTCACGTGGTTTGCAGAAATGACGATAGTTTGGAGAGATTCATTGTTTGTGAAAACGTTGCGGGGAGAAGATCAATAGGACGATCACTAACTAGATGGTCCGACCAAATTAAGCATTCAGCTGGAAAGTCATTCTGCGTAGCTCTCACAGCAGCTGAAGATAGAGACAAATAGAGAAAAATTATTAGGAATATTGAAATTAATCATGATCCTCAGTAATGGAGAAACGACAAGAGACAGAGATACGTAAATATGCCCTTTGGCGTATTTATTTTCCCATTGTAATTCAACAAACTAGTAAACACTTTAATAAAATAATTCGTTTGATATGTTTCTAGTACCAGGACATTAACATTCAATTAAGATTTTAGAACTAACTCTTCTGTTTTGTATTAAATGATCACTTATGCTTTATCTAAAGTTATTTTCTGTAATAAGTTAGTTACAATACAATTTTCAAGTAAAATGTTACAGGTCATTTAACTTTCACGATTGCGTGCCAAAACTTTTAGAATATTGCAAGAAAATAATTGCAATGTGTATTTCCTGAAGTGATCATATGACATGTATTGTCACAACCGTTAATGGCGGATTAAACATTTGCATATAATTATTATTGCTACATGGACTGTACCATTCAATCAAACACATAAACGTATTGAATGCACCTAGATTATGGTATATTAGTATGAATAATAAGACGGTTAATATACATTTGAAAGTTCATTTGAAAAATGATGCAGTAAAATTAACAAAGAAAAACAAAATGGAGGATATCGCTAACTTATACCTTTATAATATTTATTTATACTATGTATTTTTATCTATCTCTATACAGCCCTTGCTGTCCAATTTTGGACATTTTCTTTCACGTCTCTCTATTGTAGACAGTTTGTATCCACTTCAGGCCTGCGTGTTTCTTCAAGTCATCTAAACATCTCATTTGTGGACTTCCTCTTTTTCGTTTGTAACTATATGGTCTTCAGTGTATTCTTTTTCTTCTTACGGTGACTTATCCTTAAGAACGTTGGCCATTACATTTGCCCATTTAATCTTATTTGTAGCAGCCCTGAATAGTTCTGTGGAGGTCATGTTCGTCCATTGCCGTAGGTTTTTAAGCCAAGAGTTGCGTCTTCTTCCTGGTCTTCTTTTGCTATTAACTTTGCCTTCGATTATAAGTTGGAGCAGTTCATACTTTTGATTTCTTATGATGTGACCAAAATATTGTGTTTTCCGTTCTTTTATTATAAGCATAAGCTCTCTTTCCTTATTCATCCTCTGCAAGACTTCCGCATTTGTCGTATGGCTCATGTAGGATATTCTGAGCATTTTACGGTAACACCAGAGTTCGAATGCTTGGATTCTTTTTTGTGTTACTTCTGTCATTGTCCAGGCTTTAACACCATAGAGCAAGGTGGAGAAATCATAGCACTTAAGTATGTATTTATCAATGAGATGCCTCGCTGGCGGTTACATAGAACTTTTTGCATTTTGTAAAACATTATACGTGCCTTTTCCAGGCGTATTCTTATCTCTAGTGAGTAGTCCCAAGTTTCATCAAGATTACTTCCAAGGTACGTTGTTCTTGTTACTCTTTCCAGATCTGTTCCGTCGACATTGACCTTCACCCTTCTGTTTTGGTGCTTGCTGATGACCATCGTTTTTGTCTTCTTTGTATTCAATTTCATTCCAAACTCTCTACAGGCTGTCGTTACTCGGTCCATTAATTCCAGTATGACAGTGTCATTAGCATATCGCAGGTTATCTATACATTGCCCGTTTATAATTATACCATCCGAGGTGCCTTCCAAAGCTTTCTGAAATATCTTCTCAGAGTAAACATTAAACAGCAAAGGTGATAGGACATATCCCTGTCTTACTCCCTTCTCGATATTGATTTTTCCAGATGTTTCGTTTTTTATTCTGATTTTAGCCTTTTGTTCTTGGTAGAAGTTTGAAATGATCCTTAAGTCTTTATCGTTGATATTACATGACCTCAAAATATCTATTAGTTTATCATGTTTCACCAGGTCAAACGCCTTCTGAAAGTGTATAAAACACAAGTATACATCGAAATCGACATCTCTACATGTGTGCTAGTGCAACTAGCACACGTATTGAAAAAGTGCTTCTCTTGTTTCGAACCCATTGTTAAAACCAAACTGAGCTTGACCAGTGTGTTCGTCTAGTTTATTGTATAGACCAACCGTTGTATAGCCAACCTTTCCTTCTCTTTATTTCTCCGGTCTGATTTTCTTTATTTAATTTAACTAGTTGTCCCAAATAAACTTATTCTTTTACTTGTTCCATGGTTGTTTGTGGAATTGTAATTAATTAATTAAAATTCTTCTGGTTGGTTGGTCATAATTTTCGTTTTATTATAATTCTTTTGTAGACCTATTTTTGTTGATTCGCTATTTAATTCATCCATCATATTTTGTAATTCTTCCCTTTTATCTGTTATTAATACAATGTCGTCTGCATATCTCAAGTGATTCAAGTATTGGCTATTTATGTTAATACCCCATTTTTCCCATTGTAATTTCCTCATAACGTCTTCCAAAGCTTGATTGAATAGTTTGGGTGATATAGTGTCACCCTGTCTGACTCCTCGCCGTATCTTAATAGGCTCTGTTGGTTCAACTATTATAATGGATGTTGTTGCTTGATCATATACCTTGGAAATTAAGTCCGTATATCTATAGTCTATTCTCCCATTTTGTAAAGAGTTATTTACTGCCCAATGTTCCACCTTATCGAATACTTTTTCAAAGTCCACAAATGCCATATACATTGGGATTTGATATTCGTTGGCCTTTTCAATTAATATTTTTATCGTAAGCAGATGGTCGCTTGTACTGAATCCTTTTCTAAAACCTGCTTGCTCTCTTGACTGGTAATTATCTAACTTAGTTGTTAATCTGTTTATTAGTTGTTTATTTAACAGTGTGTACATTATATTAAGTAGCGTTATGGGCCTATAGTTTTTTCAGATCTTTTCTATCGTCTTTCTCAAATAGTTATAATGTTATTGCCTCGTTTTATGTGGTGGGTATTTGTTTTGTGTTAATTATTTTATTCATTAGTACATAAAGGACTTCCATTGTAGTTTTTCTCCCATTTTTTAGCATTTCTACAGTTATTCCATCTTTCCCAGGAGATTTGTTATTCTTCATTTCTTTGAGTGCCTTTTTTATTTCATTTTTACTGATTTCTGGTTGTAGGTCAGAGTTAACGTTTTTCATTTTCAGTTGAAATTGATTACGGATTTCTTGGGTTGGTTTTTGTTCTGTTTTATAGAGGCTTGTATAATATTCGTGCGTTATCTGTATAATTCCTTTTATATTATTGGTCTCCACTCCTTCTTTGTTCTTTGTATTTACTCACTGTAAATGGATACTTATATTTTGGTAATTTTTATTTTTAAATATAAATATGTATAACTTGTTTGTTTTACTCTGTGGGCTTTTTGTTATAACAAACGACTCATTTCTATATATTTTATTTATTACAAGATAAATTAAAACTAATACATAATTATTTCTTAAGAGCCATAAGTCCAAGTCTGTCGACAGTCAATGTCTGTCCTTCTCTTTCACTCCCGGGCTTCTTCTTCTATTTGACATGACACAAATGTTAAGGTACATTTAAAACTTAACACAACATAACATCACTAATAAATAGTTTATACAAACTCAAACAAACAGAACATTATTGTTGAAGATTAAGTCTTGTTTGGAGTAGGAAGTTGTTGACTTATAGCTGCTTCAGAAATAAAAATTACAATGTGCATTACATAAAAAAGAATCAATTTCAACCAAAATTACGGTAAAATACTACCTTTATTGTTTGACGAAACATTCCCATGTCTGAACTACTAATAATATGTTAAAACAGTTTGAGAAAGCCAATGCTTAAGTATATTTCAGAAAACAGTTCATGTGCAAATTATTTAAGAAGATAAAGAAAGTAAACAATACCAAAAACCCAGAGCTGGGCTTTGCTAATGTCATAGTGCACTACAATTATTTGAGAATTATCTACACAGCTTGTTTGATTATAGTGTTTTTATATTTTGCTGAGAAGTTTCATCTTTAATAAATGCATTTTATTATATAGGTTGTTGACTAAACTCATTATGCAGGTCATTCACGTTCCGACTTGTGGTCCCACTTAGTAGGACTACTAGTCCGATATTCGTCTCCTCTCACGCTCCGACTTGCTATCCAACTAGCGGTCCAACTTCAGTTCAATGTCAAATAAATTTAATTTCTAACTAATGTTCAGGCTTATTTTCAATTAAAATAGTAAATTTGCATAAGATGCCATGAGAAAATAACTTCAGAAAAATATAAGGAAACAGTTACGTCTAATTTCAGTACAACTACGATTTCATTTTCGTTGTTTGTTGATAATTCTTCCATAGCCAATCCGAAGAATTGGAAATTGTACCTGTTTGTGAATGTCTGAAATAGATCAACAGAAAGGAAAATGATTTGTCCTAACAAAAAGGTAATTTTCGTGCAATTGAAAGTTTATTTTCTATTAAATATTTGCGAAAAAATCTCGGGAAAGAGAAATGTGGGACGTAGGAGGATTTCCTGGTTGCGAAATTTAAGGGAGTGGTATGGGTGCAGATCAATACAGTTGTTCAGAGCTGCAGCCAACAAAGTGAAGATTGCTGTGATGGTAGCCAACCTCCGATAGGAGACGGTACTGCAAGAAGAAGAAAATATTTGCGAACTAGAGATCTTGGCGTAAAGAATTTCATAGAAATCTCATACGTAACAGGTGCCGAAGATCAAATGACTGGGGAAATTTTCGATCCGACCTATGATCCGACTTCCAACTTCACCATTCACGTTCCGACTTCGTCGCCAGTCGGAAGTCGGACCTTCAAGTCGTCCCAATAGATGTTCTGACTCGTACCACTAGTTGTTTAACAAATCCAACCAGCCCACTCAGGGTCCGATTTCAGATCCAACTGCAGAGGTTGGACCACTAGTCGGACTAAAAATCGGAACGTGAATGGCCTGTCTACAGTGTTCCTCCGAGCCATGGCTCCTTCAAATATTATAAGTGGGTTCAAAGTATCTGGAATATGGCCGATAAATCCAAACCTTTCAGACGCAACTTTGATTCAGGAATCAGTTTTGGATCCAATACAGCCAACACCTAGTGCTAGTACATAAATGTCTATAAAACCAAGGTTGTCTGGAGCCCTAAAACCTTGCACTCCAACATCGAATATAATGTCTGTGAAACACTTTTCTCCACAAGCCACAGCACCTCGTGTCCAATCTTCTCGAGGTAGACCACTACGTTTTAGTCAAGTTTTGTACTAAAAAAACAATGAAGTTTTATATTGAAAAAGTTGTGTGTCTGAAAGAAAATAGACTGGAGGTTAAATTCTTAAGGGGTACTTTATCTCAGGGATCAAGTAGCCCCCTCACGGGAATCAAGTATTTCTCATGGACAAGGGTTCTTGAACCGCACTAGTGTTTTACAAGAACTGATCTACCTTATTTGTTCTACAAGAAAGAGATTCTAGATGAACACCCAGTCGAAGGAGATAACCACATTATGAACCTGATTAATAAAATGAAGAAAATAACTATTATGGTCTGAAATAATCTTTAAACGCTAAAACAGGGATCAACCATCCCACCTCTCCCCTAATAATATGTTGGGCCTTCACGATGTCTTCTGCATTCAGAAATGTTTGATCATACTACTAATGAGAGTATTGATTGCCTCTTGAGGTATTTTTGTACCTCGTGCCGAAGTGCCACTGTCTGTGGAGGCTGAGGTAAATTGAGTAGGTAATCTTCTTCCCATAATGTCCTAAATCGGTGAAAGTTCTAGAGATCTAACGACAAGGCAACAAATCGACTTATTTCGCACTATCAAACGCACTAAGCTGTTGAAAATTCTTAATTATCACTCTAGGCATAATAAACAGATTAATGAAACTCTGCAAAAACATATTGTAAGAAAAAAAAAAGAAAAAGACGGTTTTTTTCTGTTTTAGTATTGTTAACCTACATCTGAATGTTATTTTTATTTTTAAAGGAGATTTAGATCAATCTAAATCAACCACGGTTCATCCGGTTTCCTTGAATATGAATACAATTTTAAATGATCTTGAAAGTAAAACTCATTATTTGTAATAAACCAATAAACACAAGACAATAATAAGGTTACAGAATGCAGCGGCCAGCTCAATGACATTAATACTGAATGCAATTGGCTTTGTTACTGACAAATTGCATCAGCTATGCAGTTAAAATCAATACCTGATTGAACTGCAAACTCCCTTTTAAACAAAAATCAAACCGACAAAATAATATTTTGCACAATCCGATGAAATAATTTGAAATTTGTTTCAAAACATACAACTGAATGAAGGTGTAAATATGACCTCGATGTGCAACTTTGAATTGTTGAAATTTATTGATAGGACATTTACATATTTTTCTCAGCATTTTTTATTGTAATAATTTATTGCTACATAGATTGCTTAAGGAAAATCGGTAACTCTATTTATTCACTGTAACTTTGTAGACAGAACTATACATATACAGGGCGGCTTTATCCATAGGGCAATATAGGTAGTTGCCTAGGGCGGCAAATTATGAAAGGGCGGCAAAAATACTGCACAAAAAAAATTTGTATATTTTTTATACAGAATAGACTATTCCATAACAAGTACGTTTAGAAGCGAAGTACAATAAAACGTTTTGCAACGTGTTGTTGTAACAATAATTACACTGACCACAAGGGGACCTGTCATTAGAGGAGATAATTCAGTTATAGGATCTGGTTAATTTTGTTTACAACCCTGTAATTTTCCAAATATAATAATATTTCCTTTGTTCATGATTAAAATTTGCTCGACTGTCACTGTCAAGTTAACATAACTCTCAGTTATTATAGTTGTAAACTGATTTTGTTTACAACCCTGTAATTTAAAGGGCCATTTAGACACCACAGTAAAATCACCAATTGACATACCTATCTAAATATTTAAAGAAAAGTGGACTGAAAGATACTTTCCCTAATTTTGACATTGTTTTGCGCATTAATTTGCGCATCCCAGTTCCCTGTGATAGGTCATTTTCGAAAATGTCAAGAATTAAAAATATTTTCCGATCAATTATGACGCAAGAACATCTTAGCAATTTGTCGATTTTGTCCATAGAAAATGACGTAACAAATGCGATATATTATGACGACATTATAGATGATTTTGGCAAAGAAAAATCAAGGAAGAAATCTCTGATGTAATTTAACTGGAATGACAATTTTTTCTGTTATGGGTATATAAATATCGTAGTTTAAAATCCATATAATCAATAACCCTTCTACCCTAAGGTGTTGGGTGTAAAGTCTCTTTTTAGGTTTCATATACAAACTTCCTCCAGTTCTTCTTGTTTCTTACCAATTTCTTGGCTTGCTCCTTGGTGACTCCTCTCCTGTCTAGGATGGCGGCAATTCCATCGTCCCAGGTCTTCATGGGTCTGCCCCTCGGTCTTTTCAAGGTTCTTCTCGCTTCCCACACCTTAGCACAAAAGCCAAGTGAAACAAGGGTTGTTCGCTTCTCGCAAACAGCCCTTGTTTCACTTGGCTTTTTTTATCCATCCTTACCATGTAGCCGTACAATCTCAGTTGGGCTTCTTCGATTTTCTTCTCTATTGATTGGACTTTAAGGCGTTCTCTTGTTTCATCGTTCCGTATCCTGTCCATTCTGGTCACCCCTAGTACTCTTCTTAGATACTTTATTGAAATACTTTGCAGTTTATTTTTTAGTCTGGTGATGAGCGTCCAGCTTTCACATCCAAATGTTAAGATAGGTACAAAAACTGTTTTGTAGGTAGCTATCTTTGCTTTTTGGGATACTTCTTTTCTCGATAGGAATGTGCTCTTAATTGCGTGGTATATCCGGGAAGCGTTTGCTATTCGATTGTTTATCTCTGCTTCTTGTGTACACATATTCTCTAGTTGCACTCGCAGGTATTTGAAGGTTTCGACTTGTTCTAAAGTATAGTTATTGATTTTAATGTTTGTATGTTGGTCTGTTTTCCCACATACCATGACCTTGGTTTTACTTTCATTAATTTTCAGATTACGTTTTTCAAGTTTATCTCTCCATATTTGGAGGTTTCTCTTAAGTGCGTCCTCGTTTCTTCCAAATACGACGAGGTCATCTGCAAATGCGCACTCCGTTAACTGTATCATTTCCAGGTTTCTATGTCCAAAAAATATTCTCGATGTTTCTTCTCTAGTTTCCTTCATTACATCATCTAGTACAATATTGAACAGGATAGGGCCTAGTACACCTCCTTGTTGTAAGCCATCATTGACTCTAAACTCCTCTGATTCCATATTATCTGTTCTTACTTTGTTTCTTGTGTTTTTGTATAGGCTCAGAATAGCTTTTCTGAGTTTGCTGTCTACTTCTCTGTTTCTTAGCCTTTTGTCTATTTCGGTTCGCAGGGTTCTATCAAATACTTTTTCGATGCCTATGAAGGCTTGGTATAGTTCCGTGCTTGTATATCGTGCACTTTTTATTAGATGCTTGAGTGTAAAAATATGGTCATGGATGCTTCTATCTTCGAAATATTCTCTCCACCTGTTCATAATACTTTCGTTCTCGCAGAGGATGTGGCCATCTTTGTTTTTAATTTGTTGTCTGTTGCTTATATTTTTGATACCTTTCTGCATTCTGGTTTCCTAGATATTTCTTCCATGCTAACTTCTTGGATTTGACCTCTTCTTTTATTTCATTACTCCACCAATTCGTACATTGTCTGTTTTTATTAATTTTAGCTATTCCGCTAATAAATGTATTTTTATTGAAATGTATTCTTATTTAAATAAAAAATTCTGCTTGCAATTTTTTTTCGCAAGCATAGTCCAGGGATAAAAGCAAAAAAAATACCCTGTTTGTGATACTGATCTGGTCAGGTAACCAACAGTTGTTTTGAGTAGTATGGACCTTAATAACAAGAACCTACATGTTTCTTGCAGTCGATTTTTTTGAACTTAATGAATTAATGACAAATTAATGTCAAATAACGGTCAATTGTCGCCTTTTTGTCTATCATCAAAAAGTGAAGCATTTGAAGCAAATTAGGTGTTATGTACACAAAAAAATATTTTTTGAAGAGATCTGGTGATTTGTATCTTTAAATATTTCTGAATAATATCACTTTAAACTTATTTATCTAATAGAGTTTTTGCTAATTTCAATCTAAAACATAATAGAAAAGCTCCAGATCAAAATTTATTTTATCAATTTGCTCAGAACTTTTTTTTTCTGTGCACCTTTATCCACTTATTTTTTCAATTTGAAAGTAAAAAACTTTTAACTTATATAAAAACCTTCAAATTGGCATTTTTTAAATATTTCTGTCCTAATTTGTTGCTTAAAAAATTGCAAAATAAATCAGATAATTCGGTTTTTTATAAATGTTAATAACTATTTTAAAAATAAACTCAAAATCTTCATATTACCTGGAATGTTGCGAACTGTGGGGCTTAAAATATGATTAAAATTTCAAAGCAATAGATCGAGTAGTTAAGTTATTAAACAATAAATATTATTAAAAAGAAATGAAGCGAAACAATTTTAGATATTTCAAAATCATTTTGCAAGAACATGTTGATTTTTTGCTTATAAAAAATTTAAATAAACTTTTTAACTGTTTGCTGCAGGAAAATTAATTTTTCATATTTGGACAGCTTTCATTTTTCACAAATTAAAAAAAACAAAAAATTGCTCTAGGACAATCTGGGACGAAGCTTACTTACCTTAATTAAAAAAATTTAGGTCAAATTATGACGACCTAAATTATTGATTAATATTAATGAACGAACATTAAGTAATAGCTTCATTAAAAAAAAATAAAAATAACGTGAGTCAGAGACTCGTAAATTCTATATTGTCTGCGGCATGATTAAAAGTACTACGTCTTTAATACTCGTATAATACATGTTATATAATTCAACCAAAAACGCTTTCACCCAGTCGCGAAGATGAAAATAAGATTCGATACAAGCAGCAGGCACAGCGACCGCTTCGAGGCGTAAGTAACCAGGTCATATATTATTGTTTTGTTTATGAAAAAGATGGACCTGGTGGTGCAACTGCTGGGTATTTCTCAAGGACGTATCTACTCGAGTGATAAGCAAGCGAACGACATATCCTGGAGCCGATGTAATAAGAAAGTGCTACTTTTCAAAAAAAAAACAGTGGCTGAAATTATTATGTAAGCCTTCTTTATTAATATAAACTTAAAATATTGATCAAATAGATCAGAACAGATAGTTTCAAAATTAAAATACATAAAAAATTGTCAGAGATAATTGCAAAAAATCCATTATGTTTGCAGTAATATATAAATGTTAATAATTTTGTTTTCTGCATAATGATATGTAATATAGCTACTTGAACTTATGGCAATTACTTAATGACTTATTAAAGTATGCTAAATATCAACCAGACAAAGGAAATACACTCTGGGCCAAAATTAACCGTCCACCATACAAATGGGTAATTTTTGGTGTCTTTTGATATCTCTTAAACCTATTATCCGATTTAAGTGATTTTTTTAATATGTTATAGCCTTATTCCTTGACAATAGCGTTATAATAATATGGTTGCTAAACAGGTAAATTTTCATTTTATACCGGGTGTACGAATTAAACTGTGTTTTTTCTTAAAGTTTGCATCACCCTGTGGAATATTCTAGAATTTATAAATGGCCGAAAACAATGCACTTCAGTTCGAGATGACCGCTTCATTGTCACTGAAGTATCGAAAAATCGCTTTTGCACCGCTCCTGAAGCTCGTATGTCTCTTCTTGAGGTGAGAAACGTTAGTGTGAGTAGACAAACGATTAGAAGAAGACTGTCAGAAATAAACTTAAGGGCTTTTCGTCCAGCTCACGCACCACAACTGCTCCCACAACACCGTAGGGCTAGACTTCATTTTGCGAGAGAATATGCTAACTGGACTATGGCGGAATGGAAGAATATACTGCTCTCAGATGAGAGCAGAATAGCCGTAGGTCCAGATGGACGCCAAATTGTCTATAGGCGTCAAAATGAAAGGTTTGCTGCATGCGCCATAACCGAAACAATGGTACCGAGGAGAGTCAATAATGTTTTGGGAAGGTATTTCTTACGAAGCGCCTACTGATCTTGTTGTGTTCGGTAGACGCAATGTGAATGCCCAAGTATACGTGCAAGAAGTTCTCCAAGACCATGTCATACCTTTTGCACCATTCATTGGTGATAACTTCAGACTAATACATGACAACTCCTAGGTCCCACCCACCACAACCAAAAAAATTTAAATTGCAAACTTCTACTTGTATCCGCTGAACAGACAGGGTGAAGCAATAATGAAACTTTGAGTGAAACTTTGGCTTAAATGAAATATTTAATGACGTTTTTGTTGAACTGCAAATTTGTTAAAAATATCAATTAAGTAAATGTTCAAAGTGGGTTCCGTTGTTTTGTAAACAATAATACAGCCTATTTTCAAATTCTGTACGAACTTTGGTAAATGTTGTTTATGGCAAACAACTGACTTGAGGTAACCCCATAGAAAAAAAAATCAGGTGGCGGTAAGTCTGGTGACCTTGGTGGCCACTCAATAGGACCTCTCCTTCCAATCTACTTATTCTCATAAGTAGTATCCACCTAGTGCCTAACTGGAGCTGCATAGTGTGAAGGTGGACCATCTTGTTAAAAGTGCAGCAAATCTTGGTGTAGAGTGTTGCCTTGATCGCACATTTAGTTCTCTAATGCATGCACAATTAAAGTTTTGATGGTGTTTTCCAGCATGATAAATGTGGCCACTTAAACTGTCTGGTAGGAACAAGGGGCCAATTATAGCATCGCCTAATATTCCTACCCAAACATTCAATTTTACAGGATATTAAGTGTGACCTTCTCTGAATCGATGAGGTTTTTCGCATCACTCTAGTACCGATAGTTTTGTTTATTTACATTACCATTCAGCATAAAAATACATTCATAAGTGGTACAAATATTTTTTAACATTCTGGGTGTAACACGAATTCTTTCAGTCATGATTTCACAAAACTCAATTCGTCGGTCTGGATCATCATCGCCTTGTTCTTGAAGAATTTGTATTTTGTACTGGTGAAACTTATCTAATTTCAATACCTTTTAACCGACTTACGTGAAAGTCCTGTCATTGCAGATACTTGACATATTGATGCAGTAAGCTCTATTCCAAAATTTCCAAGGACCTCAATTTGGGGTGATTTATTCAGTAATCTTGGGGCATCCCTTTTTTTATTTTACACTGATCCCGTTTCTCTAAACTTTTGAACTAAATCGCGGACGTACACGTGACTTAGATTTTTGTTTGGATGCCTTTTATGAAATATTTGAGCTGTTCATAAATAACACTAGTTCTGGAAGGCAAATATGAAAATGATCTCCTCGCGTTCAGGTATACTGTAAACCATCGTGACAATTACAGCTGAATAACAGTGCAGATCGCACAAATGATTAAAACTAATGACATTTAAAATTCTCAGATAAACCAAAAATTATTAAATCTGATAGAACCCAAAAAACGGACGTTTTCAACTTGTTTTGCAAAAACGGCAAATTAAGTTTTTATTTAACAAAAAAAAATTTCGACAGGCACTAATCATTCAAAATAATAGTCCGGGAGATAGCATTGCAAAAACAAAAGTCATAGTAAGCCGGCTGATATTAACACCTTGTATAATTATTAAACAACAATTATACAGGGTCATCAAAAGAATCAACAAACACCTCATTTTTTTTTTTCGTTTAAGTCAAAGTTTCACAATTATTGCTTCACCCTGTATATATTATTAATAATTATTAATTATTAATTTTTTATTTTGTTTTATCAAATCAGGAGCTTATTATCACTCTTGTTTCCTGTTTAATGGAATAATAGTTCAATTCAACTCAATAACTCAATTATATAGAGGTCAATTCTAAGCTAGTATGGGACTGTGTGGGTGTTTTAAGGAGACACCCACATTAGGAGACCGTAGCAAGTTTACGGTAGCTGGGATACCAGAGCACGAGGGTCATAGGGAAATGAAAAAGCAGATGAAAATAGCTAAACAAAACTCATTAATGTCATTTATTGGACCGGAACCCTTCTGTGGTGTTGCAAAGACAGTAACAAACGGCTACAAGAAACTAGAGTAGTGGAAAAATTCACCAAAATATAGACAGGCAAAACAGTTCATTATGGAACATTTGCCAAAATTTACGGCAGACCTAATAAGCAAAGACAGGAAAACAGTCAAAGCCATAGTAGGTCTTTTAAAAGGCACTGTAAGCTGAATAGGCAGTTTCGGCTGAAGGGATTAGCAGATCTGTGCAGATTCTGTGACCTAGAGGAAGAAACTGCAGGACCCATTTTGTGTCAGTGCAGTAGTCTGGCAAATGTGCGGTTTTTTATATTATGCAAAGAAAATTTAGAAGGTGTAGTTTCAAAGCAGGCTAGAAAAGGTAATCTAGGATTAGAGGACCACAAAAGATCTAAAAAAGTTGCAGTGGTATAGACCAAACGTCACCGCATTGTTTTTTTCTATCTACCTATGTGAGCACATTATTTATACTCGGTTCGCTATTCCCAGTCCGAACTGTCTAGTGAATTTAGTAATTATTTTTTTGCTAAGCTAGTTACTTTTTGACAGACCAAAAGTGGCTACTAATTATTATAAATTACTATATAACCAAGCATACGTACTCATAGTCAATATTAATAGTAAACAACTAAATAGTAAATAAAATAGAACTTTGCGAATTACCGACAATTAATATTTATTTATCTGCACCATATAATAAATAGTTATGTTAAATTATAACAACCAAAATATATTTTTTAAATATATGCTACCCAAAATTTGATGGGTCTAGTATAATTCTTCTTTTTTCAAAGAAAGAAGTCTGCATTGGTAGTATACTTGAGCTATTAATACTGAGAAGTAGGAATTGTTGTGTTGTAAGTTTCCGACAATGAATCTGTCAAAATATGCCCGAGCTAAGCGAATGGAGTATAGTATTTTTCTCATATAAGAAAGCAAAACGAAAAGTTGTGTATGGAATTAGTGATGATGTTTCTTTTACATTGATTACAACATTTCATGCTGAGTCTAAAGAGAACTATACAAGATATTACAACACTTTGAATTTCTGTTTTACATAAATTAGCTTAGGTACTTATTTTTGGAATGTCCAACATTATAAAATGCCACTAGTTACAAGTTAACGGGTAAATACTCATGAAATCAAGAACTAAGCAATTATTTAGGAATGTAATAGGTATTTACTAAGTTTAAATGTATTTCTTAGTAATAGGTGTTAATTTATTTCGTTTTAAGAAAAACTTTCTTCGGATTATAAACAAAAAAACTCAAATTTGCAAAACACATCTTATATAAACTAGAATAGCGCCGTCAATCAAATTCAATTAATTATACCACAACATATTTCACAATGTGATGGTTTACTAAACCAAATATATCGCAACAAAATTCTAGAAACAGGTAGAAATGTGAATTGTAAATAATCGATATACCTACTTTAAAAATTAGGTAATAAATTCAGCATACTGTTACTAATCGTCTTCTGAATCTGCAGGTGAATTGGTAGGAAATGTCTATTTGTATAGTATACCATTTATAGCTTTATGAATGATTATAAGAAGACATCAACGCAAAAATAACATATTCATTAAAGTTTTCTTTCAAATCATGAATGTGTTGCTTGTGTGAGTCCATTTCAAATAGGTAAAGAAATAATAAATAATATTGTGAGTAAGTCTTATTTATTTTTCTTTACCTATTTTACTTTCAAATTCGCTATTAAGATACAAAATATTATAATTATTGAAATTTTACAATATAGAGTACCTAGAGTTTAGCGTTAACGCAAAATGTGAGAATAATCAAAAGAAACTAGTCAAAAATACTGCCTACGACAACTAAAGCTGCATGTTACAATATTACACAAAATCTTGAAAATTCCTTACGTTAAGGACATTATTAAAGAAAGAAAATGTCAACCATCGTGACAGACTACTATTTCAATTAAATGCTCTAGTACAGCCACTACTAAAACCATGAACAATATAGAACACATTGGCCATATAGCATTTTTCAGATAAAAAAGCTTGCACGTCATTTAAGATTTACGTCTTCAGAACCCCACAGCGTTGCCAAAACATCAGAATAGTTAGTAAGTGAGGAATTTTTAAAATGTCAACTATTTGTCAAACTATTATATTAACAGTAAATACACTTAATTTTAAGACTACTGCAACACATTAAAACAAATTTATAAATACAACTTATTAATATATATTATATTATGACCAAAATGTGTAATATATCAAAACATAAACAAAATTTCTACTCTAAAAAAGCGGCAACACTTAATACACTTTTACCATCCGCTGAACTGTCAATATTATTTGATATATTTCCGTATCAGTTGCGTACAATTGTCTAATATATTTAATTATAAAATTAATTTTTTGGAATATTAGACTTCAAGAAGTATTTCATAAAATTTATATTATTAATAATAATAAATGTTTTTGGTTATTTAATCAATATAATTCTAAAATTTCCAATATAATGATGATTATATTTTTCTGATTATTACACCATGTTGACGCCTATGAAAGATCGAGCAGTTCCGTATGGGTTTCGTATTATTAGCTTTATTAAGAAAATTTGAACTCTAAGGTTGATGTTCTGGAAATTTTAAATACAAGTGACGTTACTTTGTATAAATCGTGACGTGCAAGTGTTTTATTTTGAAAAATGATATACAAGGACTAATAATAGTCCATTGAAAAGGTGCACGGAGATAACTTTTATGAGAGGATGCATTTTTTTTTTTTTTTTTATTAGGCCTGATTAACACCGGCTCAGAAGAAATACCGGGCATAACCGACTATGAAATAAGAATTGCCCTAAATCAACTAAAAACGAATAAATGTCCGGGAGAGGATAAAAGTACAGTTGAAATGCTGAAAATTGGTGGCAGAAAAATGGAACAGGTATTAAATATTTTATTTAATAAAGTAATAATTGATGAAGGAAAGATTCCTCAAGAATGGTACAAATCCGAAGTCATTTTACTATTCAAGAAAGGAGACAAAGGAAACATCGAGAATTACCGACCAATATCCTTGCTATCATATCAATATAAATTACTAACTAAAATTATAACCAACCGCCTAACACATAAGCTCGATTTCTATCAACCTATCGAGCAAGCGGGATTCAGAAAACATTTAAGTACCATAGACCACTTGCACACCTTAAGAACACCGATAGAAAAATGCACCTGATAGAAAGAGTATAATGTTCCAATTCACATGGCGTTCGTCGATTTCAAATAATGCTCAGTTTTACTTATATCACGAAAGCCAAGAAAAAAAGGAGCAAATGATGTAGCTTGTTTTCTTATAGATTACATTGAAGAAAATGTTCCAAATTCAGTAACTGAACTTCATTTATTTTCTGAGAATTGTCCGGGTCAGAATAAAAATCATAGTTTTATTTGGGTCCATTTAACTCTTGCTATCAATGGCCGGTTCATAAAAATTAAACATTTTTCCCCTTAGAGGGCATTCATTCTTACCTTTTCATTGGAAATTTAGCATCATAAAACGCACTATTAGACATTGCAGTTGAATATAGACGATATATCAGCTGTGTGAATTGATTTTGCTCTGTTAATCTCAAATCCCAAAATACTGTCAAACTAATAGATACAGAAAATATTATTGATTTTGATAATTGGTGGCCTTGCGTATAGAAAAAGAGAGTCTTTTCAACTGAGAGTGCTGCTCTATCATGGAAAGAGCGAGAATATTTAAATAAGTCAAAGTATCATTACTTTAAATATTGTTCTGACAAGGGTAATATTCAAACATCGGAGTTTATTCATAGACTCAATGCTGATGATAATACTACTTACTACTATAGTAATTGCAATGTCAGTAAAGTTGACCTACAAACCATTCAGCATCCTAAAGCACAAGCTTAGGTATACTTTTTGAACGCTACTTCCTAAAGCTGCAAAGTACCTACAAAGATTCCTTTGTAGATTTTATAAATTTTTTAGAGCAGAGTCATTAGAATATAAGTGTTGATACTAACTTGTAGCAATAATTAGTCTTTTAACCATATGTGCTGTAATGAACTATGATTGAAACATGAAAATAAATTTTTGAATGGAGTGAGTCTTTTTAGAGTAATTTTATTGCAGAAAGGTACCTAAGTATTAGTTGACTTAAGAAAAAAATTATCATGGCACAAAACTAAGAATTTTCATATCCAGACAGTGTTTTGCATATTTCTCGAAAGTTAGTCTCGAGTCCCTTTTTGAAATAAGCTTTTAAAATTATGCTTAATTAATAAGCAAACAATACCTCATGGTTGGGTTTAGATAGGATGTTTTTCAGTTAGTATTCAATTGAGCGTCTACTTAGGAAATAACGAGTCTTACTTTATTTTTTAATTTTTTGTACTCCAATTTGTTTCCTATAAAATCTGTATTGCAATACTTCTACCCAAGATTACCTTGACTTCGTACTTGCAACTATATGCTCCGTATATGCACATACATTGCAAGAGATTTTAATAATATTTCAATCTGTATACTTGAACTCTTTGCACGATATATTTGATGAATATCAAATAAGTCACAAAACTTTCTCTGTGACAAAAAAGTGAATCTTCTATCCGAGCTCGTATAAGGCCAAGGCTTCCTTCAACTTGACCTGATTTGCTTCACAGGAATTCATTTGTATGCTGGCCCTAGCTTTAGAAGTTTATTAGTTGTGACGTCGTGGCTCGTGGGTCATACTTTTTACTGGACATAAATAAATCGGACCAATTTTTAATTAGGTAGGTATAACATTATAAATAAATTTTGAAGTAATTAAAACTATATATTAATATAAACAGTAAAATAAAGCTCATAGTTATTACGTTTTTTTGTGCAATAAATGGAGCCGCATACAAAAATCTATACGATGAATTTGACGCCAAAGAAGATAAAAAGAATATAAAATACCTAAACACACAGGACAAAACAATAGATAGTAACAAAAAGTAAAAGAGTGAAAATAGAATATAACAGATTACTGTTAAAATATCCTAAAATATTGTACTGAATGGTTGGTTTTACAGCTTATTTCAAATCGAGTAGCGAGCCCTTTCACGAAATAGTTAATCGTGCAGACAATAGAATATCTATGATCAGACCCATGCAGTGGCGTTGCAAGATTAAACAAATTAAATTATTTGAAGTCGCACTAATTACAAAATTATTACTCACTGAAATAATAAATGGGGTTTGATTGTACACAGATTGTTTTATAGGTACCAAACTTTTTGTTTGTTATAATACCATCTCTAATAATTTCCGAGAATTTCTAGTCACTGGATTTCAAACGAGTTCGTATTTAGTCTCATTATGTTGTCGAGTCTCAACAAGAAAAGTGCTACCACGCGTATTAGAACTATTTTTTAGAATAGATATGGTTAAGTGTAGTACGAGTAAACAGATTAAATTGACACCAGAATCCAAACGAATAGTTTACAATATATTTTAATATATGCAAATACTATTTCCTGAAGATAATCAATGAGTAATAAGTATGGAGTGAAACTACTGGAGTATCTTTACGTACAGTAGAAAAGATCATTCAGCAATTGAGTATGTTAACAAACGCAGAGTCAAGTAATACACTGAAATTTCCAGCTACAACACTTGCTAAAAGGAAAGCAACTTTGACAGACTTGAAGGAGTTGACAAACAGTTCATTAGAAATACCATTCATGGTTTTCATGAGACTGAACGTTGTCGTGTATCATTGAAGCTTTTGCAGAAAAGGCTTGAAGAGATGTACGAGTGCACTGGAAGTGTGAGTTCTCTCTAAAAGATTTGTGAAAGATTTGGAATTTAAATGGAAGAAAACGAAACATAATTGACGTTTATTAATTGAACCTATGAAAACTATGTACATACAGGAAACACTACGCCAAATAGCTGGACAGATGACAGTGGAAAAGGATTGTTCAAAAACATTTCAAAAGGAAGTAGGTTGGTTATCGTAAATGGTGATGGAAAGATGGGTTTCATACAGAAAGTCCTTTTAATTTTTAAGTCTGGAGCTAAGACAGAAGATTATTATGATGATATGAATGTGTACATGTTTCTTTAAAACTGCCGCCATATCATCCAGACTTGAACCCTATAGAAATGGTTTAGGCGCAAAAAAAGGAAGTTGCAGTTCAAAACTTTTATTTTAAGTTAGAAGACGTAAAAGTGTTGGTGGAACAGGAATTTGCTATAGTAACTGTAGATAACTGGAAGAAAATGTGTAACCATGTTGTAGGATTGAAGATATGTAATTAGAAAGTGAAAGTCGCATAGATGTAATTACTGAAGAATTAAGGATTCATTTAAATGATTCTAGTGACGACGACAGTGTATCTGATTATGAAATTGAATAATATAATTTAGCACCTTGACTGGAAAGTTGGGATCTATAATGGTTTGGGGAGAAATATTTCTTACAGTGCAAACGGACCTTGTTACTTTACGAAGAGGTTCCTTAACAAGTGAATGTTATTTTACAGACATTTTGTCTAACCATGTAGTTCTAATTGCTCTTTACATATTAAATAATTTTCTTTTGTTTAATGATACCGCTTGACAACATGTTCCACGTATGGTCCGTGATTATTTGGACGAAGTTGGAATACAAACCATAAAAAAAACCATAGATCATTTGTGGTATAGTATTGATCGCCAACTCAAAAGCCAACCACCACCAACTGTCTCTCTTGACGGCATTGATGTTATGGTGGGAGAAGTTTGAGATGCAATAATTGATCAAGATCAAATACGTCACTTAATTTTAAGTTTGCCTTGTCGCTGTGAAGAAGTAATTAGATGTAAAGGTAAAAATAGTCGTTATTAGGTGTTTTTGGGAGAGGGCATTCTTAAAAATTATTTGGGTTATGTTTTCTGAGACGTAAGTTGTATTAAATGGCAATTAAAGTTTGTATAAGTAGGACTTTCTTTGCTTTAAATGTTAATAAAAACTTGTTACATTTAAGGTTCTGTATAATCTTTGATAATAGAAATATCGAGATAATTTTTTTACGAAAATCTTTAGAAAGGATGAGACTATCTCAAAAAATTAATAACAAATTCCACAGGGTGTTACAAAATACAATGAAAAAACACAACTTTGATATTTCTCAGAAAACATTAACACCGTGATTTATTAGAAATAGGTCTATAATATGAGGAAAAAAATCATTAAAACCCAATCATTCGTTCAGAAAAAAAATAGCTTCAAACTTATGGTACATTTAAGATAATGTGCGTTAATTTTGGGGATTAGTTTAGATACAAGATATTAATTTTTTATGGAAACTAGAACTATTTCGGTATGAGAAGCATTAAGTATTGAACATGGTTGAGCAATTTTTGAGACATTTCGTATACAAAGAAAAATTTTCGTTTGAAAAAAAATTTACACATATTTATTATTTGAATTCTTTTAAACTTAAATTTTGTGTATTGTTTATATTTTTTAATATCGAAGTAATACAAACATTTATATGTATTATTCAAATAAAAGATAGTATTTTTTCACAAGCAGTTAGTAAGAAATTATATAAAATTTCTAAATTAACAAATATGCCTACTTATTGACAAACTAGACAAATGTTTTGTAATACAGAATAAATAGAAAACTGACACTAATAAGTAAATATTAAGAATGTGTGTTATATAATTATGTATATGTACAAAATTTAGATCGCTTTGGTCTGACCTACTATTTCTGAATTATTTTCTAGTATAATGGAATAAAGAAGGTTATGGTCGCGTCCAAAAAATAAGAAAAAGAGTTCGAAGACAAAGTTCAATCAACCAAAAATAAAATAAAATAAAAAGTGTCATAATGTACATGATAATAATCCAGCGTTTACCACGACGAGATTACACTATACAGGGTGGTTTAAAAATGTGTGTCATTTTTTCCACAACTTAAAGTCTGTGTATGACCCATTGAGCAAAAAGACAAAAAAGGGAATGTAAAGGTAGTGGGGGCAAAAATGTTGTCTCCCGCAGAGACTCTGGGATTGGTCACTAGCACTGACTAGATGAATGAAGAAGCATTTGTTTAAGTTATAAAAATCAGTAGGTCCACAAAGGAGAACCCTACGTGTGATATATTTGACAACCATGAAAGCCGTTTGACTGTTCCAACATTAAACCTTACCAAAGAAAATGAAGTGACTATTGTTATATTACCTCCTCACTGCAGTAACAAACTGCAACCACTTGATGTGGTTATATATCAGACATTTAAGGCACATTACATTGCTACTGTTATTCATAGATTTTACACCACCCAGACACACCGTTATCAATTTATCAGGTGATCAGGTTATCAGGTATCAGGAAAAAGCGCTTTCACCGGCTGATATCAAATCTGATTTTAAAAAATGTGGAATTTTTACATATTATGATAGTGAAATTTTAGCAGAACCTTATGAGCTACGTAACTGACAGAGATCCTAACAACAACCCACTCAGAATTATTCGGAAGAAAGAAAACTATCAACATCCACAGGTTCTGTTGTCAGCTGCACACATTTGTCTGGCGCTGTTTAAGAGCATGCTGAGGAACCGCAAATTAATACTTAACCTATTCCAAGCAAAACAACTCGAAAATTTGTCAGTTCCCATATTTTGAAGGGTTTTCTAAAGGCAGCCGAAAAAAAGGTGTGAGGAAGGCACGTTCTTAGCTTTGGAGCAGTTTCGTCACTGAAGCCCCTGAAAAACCCAAAATAGAGAAGAGACTCAAAAAAGCAGTTTTTATAAAAATCGTGGAACAAAGAAACATACCAAAGTTCTGTTCTCGAAGCGCAAAAAACGGCAGCCAGCATAGAATACTACGATTTAAGTGAGAGGGACATTTTTGCTTCCAGCAGTAGTGAAGAGGTGTTTTCAGACATTGACAATGACCAGCAAGAAAGAGTGATCTTTTAAAATTGTATGCTCCCTTGATGATTTTCAGGCAAAGTAATTTCAACAAAGGATACAAATGGTGATGTAGAAGTAAGTTTTATAAAGAAAAGTTTCAAAAATCCAGGCTATGTTTGTTTTCCTCTCATTTCAGATATCTCAATGATGAAATTTTTTGGTATTAAAATGATTTTGCCAAAGCCTTTACCTTTGGGTACCAGGTGGTCAGGCTTCGTTCATTCCACAAACTCTCTGTCAACTTAGATTTAATTACAGTAAAGTAAAATATTTTGCTTAGAAAGATTACTTCTACAGACTTCATGGTTGTTTATTGTGTTAGATGTAGTAGTATGTGTTTTTTTTAGATTTATAATAAGTTGCTCATAAAACACTTTGTTTGTGTTCTTGTTACAATGTCTCAGTGTGGCCCATAATGTTGCAATGATTTTTAAAAAACTTAATAATACTGATTGAAATCAATCACAGATCATAAATTTCAATGTAAAACATACAGAAAAATTCAACGTTTCTTAAGTACTATATTTGAAAAGAATCTGTCGACTGACAAAAATAAAAATAAAAATTTCTATTTATTGGCTTGCATACTCGTGCATCTACCAGCGCATTTGGTAGTGTTGCAGCTCGTCTTGCTCTAAGCAATGCTGCAATACTAAAAATGTTTTTCTTCACAAATAACGGTAAACTTCAATAATTTCACTAAACAAACACAGTAAAAACTTTGGTTTTACAGACTTTAACTAAAAATTAATTTTTCTATAAGGATGCTTAAGATAATTTGAAAGAAACTTAATATTCTTTGCTCAAACTAAGTCGGTGGTATGGCCACTATGGTATCCTCATGACGGCCAAGCCTCCAATGAATAAAAAAAATTAATAAAGTGATTTTTCTCTCATGGTGGTCCACCCACCTCTATATGTCATAAATTATAAACGTCAAATTTAATTTATTTATCTTTGTTATATAATCTAGATATTTGTCGGGATATTCAATCATCCAGATTAATAATCAATTTTATTAACCAGTACCATATCCTTTCTTAACGCTTAACTGAACTTATCTACTTCGGTTAACAAAAATGAGCCCAAACAAAATGTGTAACAAGTCACTTTTTACATTTTCGCTGTTAAATAACACCAAAATGAAACATTTCACTGATTTAAAATGTTTATTAACGTTTTTGTGGACGTTGGAACCTCAATACGCAACAAGCAGGCCAATTATTAATCGAGTTGCCCAAAAATATTCATATGGTTTGTGCAACAAAGTCAGTCAAGGTACATTCAAATGTTACACAACAATAAACAGCCGATATCGTTCTAAACTAAAACATAAAGCCATTCAAACTATCGGTTTATACTGACTTGGGTGGTTATATAATTTCTTCTATTTGCGTCAGTTCCAACTGCAAATATGCAAGAGTGAATGTAATATGTAAATGGATTTTCCATTCCTTTTTTATTTAACTCTAACTAGAATATCATGATACTAATGGATGTTATTGAAATTTTTATTTCTTCAAAATATCACAGAGCTGTTTTGTTTCTAAAAAATTATTGTTTTATTTTATATAAAAGCAAGAAGTAAGCGCAAGGTGTCTATGTTATTAACACTGATCGCTTTAGAAGTTTACTCAACGCTTTAAGGACATTTTAACTCAAGATTTACCTAGTGCTAAGAGTTATGATGTGTTAAAAACAAAGTTAGTTGAACACTTTAGTCCAAAAAGGTATAAGTTTTGAAATTCAACTTAAGGGCAAGGAGATGAGAAAGGCCAAAAAAATTTATGAATATGGAAAGTGCAGCCATAAGGAAGGTAATCTAAAGACAAATACTGACTAAATATTAAAAATATGGCGTAACTACTGTGGCGAGCTATATAAAAATAACGAGGTACAGCAGAAAATCTGTGGCCCTCTGACTACCCTAGAGAACCTACTGTTTTACGCGCTGACGTCAAAGATACAATTAAATCACTAAAGAGAAATAAATCCCCAGGCATTGATTCCAGGTGAAATACTACAGTTACTAAGTAACAAAGGATTACATATCATCCATTTCTATCTGAATTTAGGAAAATGGCTATCTGATTGATGTACCTCAATTTATATCCCGCTACACAAAAAGAGATAGATATTTTAAGGTCATGTAATATCGACGATAAAGACTTAAGGATCATTTCAAACCTCTACCAAGAACAAAAGGCTAAAATCAGAATAAAAAGCGAAACATCTGGAAAAATCAATATCGAGAAGGGAGTAAGACAGGGATATGTCCTATCACCTTTGCTGTTCAATGTTTACTCTGAGAAGATATTTCAGAAAGCTGTGGAAGGCACCTCGGATAGTATAATTATAAACAGGCAATGTATAAATATCCTGCGATATGCTGATGAGACTGTCATACTGGCAGATAATGCTGAAGCCCTGCAACGCTTAATGGACCGAGTAACGACAGCCTGTAGAGAATTTGGAATGAAATTGAATACAAAGAAGACAAAAACGATGGTCATCAGCAAGCAACAAAACAAAAGGGTGAAAGTCAATGTCGACGGAACAGATCTGGAAAGAGTAACAAGAACAACGTACCTTGGAAGTAATCTTGATGAAACTTGGGACCACTCACTAGAAATAAGAATATGCCTGGAAAAGGCACGTACAATGTTTTACAAAATGCAAAAAGTTTTATGCAACCGCCAGCTGGGCATCTTATTGAGAACTAGAATACTTAAGTGCTATGTTTTCTCTACCTTGCTCTATGGTGTTGAAGCCTGGACAATGACAGAAGCAACACAAAAAAGAATCCAAGCATTCGAACTCTGGTGTTACCGTACAATGCTCAGAATATCCTACATGAGCCATACGACAAATGCGGAAGTCTTTTGCGCAGGATGAATAAGGAAAGAGAGATTATGCTTTTAATAAAAGAACGGAAAATACAATATTTTGGTCACATCATAAGAAATCAGAAGTATGAACTGCTCCAACTTATAATCGAAGGCAAAGTCAATAGCAAAAGAGGACTAGGAAGACGACGCAACTCCTGGCTTAAAAACCTACGGCAATGGACGAACATGACCTCCATAGAACTATTCAGGGCTGCTACAATTAAGATTAAATGGGCAAATGTAATTGCCAACGTCCTTAAGAATAAGGCACCGTAAGAAGAAGAAGGTTGGTTGGAGAACGGGCAAACTTTATTGCTTGAATTTTTTCCTCAGTATGATGGATACCTGACGAATCAAAAATAGGTAATGACATAAGAATTCTACTCCATCTTTAAAGAATTTGCATTTTTCATGATTAACTTTATTATACTGATCAAGTGTTTTAAGAACTGTAAACTGTGTTTTCAATCACATTTTGATATAATTATAAGTTGTTGATTATAAGTTGGAGCAGTTCATACTTTTGATTCCTTATGATGTAACCAAAATATTGTGTTTTCCGTTCTTTTATTATAAGCATAAAGCTCTCTTTCCTTATTCATCCTCCGCAAGACTTCCGCATTTGTCGTATGGCTCATGTAGGATATTCTGAGCATTTTACGGTAACGCCAGAGTTCGAATGCTTGGATTCTTTTTTGTGTTGCTTCTGTCATTGTCCAGGCTTCAACACCATAGAGCAAGGTGGAGAAAACATAGCACTTAAGTATTCTAGATCTCAATGAGATGCCCAGCTGGCGGTTGCATAGAACTTTTTGCATTTTGTAAAACATTGTACGTGCCTTTTCCAGGCGTATTCTTATCTCTAGTGAGTGGTCCCAAGTTTCATCAAGATTACTTCCAAGGTACGTTTTTCTTGTTACTCTTTCCAGATCTGTTCCATTGACATTGACCTTCACCCTTCTGTTTTGGTGCTTGCTGATGACCATCGTTTTTATCTTCTTTGTATTCAATTTCATTCCAAATTCTCTACAGGCTGTCGTTACTCGGTCCATTAAGCGTTGCAGGGCTTCAGCATTATCTGCCAGTATGACAGTGTCATCAGCATATCGCAGGTTATTTATACATTGCCTGTTTATAATTATACCATCCGTGGTGTCTTCCAAAGCTTTCTGAAATATCTTCTCAGAGTAAACATTGAACAGCAAAGGTGATAGGACACATCCCTGTCTTACTCCCTTCTCGATATTGATTTTTCTAGATGTTTCGTTTTTGTTCTGATTTTAGCCTTTTGTTCTTGGTAGAGGTTTGAAATGATCCTTAAGTCTTTATCGTCGATATTACATGACCTTAAAATATCTATTAGTTTATCATGTTTCACCAGGTCAAACGCCTTCTGAAAGTCTGATGTATACACAAGTATACATCAGAATCGACATCTCTACATCTTTCAACTAGCACACGTATTGAAAAAAGTGCTTCTCTTGTTCCGAACCCATTCTTAAAACCAAACTGAGTTTGACCAGTGTGTTCGTCTAGTTTATGGTATACTCTATTGTGTATTACTCGTAGGAAAAGCTTCAACATATGATTCATCAGGCTAATAATCCTATGGTCTTCACATTTTTTTGAAGTTTCTTTTCTTTGGTAGTGGTATAAACACCGATGTCAGCCAATCATTTGGTATTATGCCTGTTTCGTATATTTTGTTAAATATATCTTCCATTACTTCGAAATGTTCGTCTAGTAATATCTTTATTATTTTAATTGGGATATTATCTACCCAACAGCTTTTCCGTTCTTTATCTGATTTGCCGCTTTGATAATTTCTTGCTTTGTGATATAAGGTCCAGTCGATGCCTCCTGCATGTAAATGTTCGTCCTCTCTCGGTCTTGAAACATCTCTTCCACGTATTCTCTCCATATACCTATTTGATCTTTGATCTTCTATGTTCAGTAGCGGGTTCCCATGTTTATCTTCGATGAAAGACGTAGGAGTTTGTTTAAATATTCCAGCGGCTTCTTTTACTTTTTTATGTAGATTGAAAGTATCATGTCTTTGTTCCAACTCTTCAATTTCTTGGCATCTTTCACTTAGCTAGGTTTCTTTGGCTTGTTGGATCTTTATTCTGATATTCTTGTGTATTTGCTTGTATGTTGTTTCATTTTTACCTCTGTATTTTCTTCTTTCGTCCATCAACCAACCTTACTGAATTGAAATCTTATCTTGGGTTATTAAATGATTACATCAAATGTATTCCAATGTCTGAAAAACCGTTTTAATTTTTTTTTTGTTCTGTTTTAAAATTTTTCGTAAATAGAGTTTGAAGTAATAAGGTTTGAAGTTTTATTTACGTTAACAGTATAATTTTTAAAGCTATGTAACAGTAATAAATAAACCAAAATGCTTAGGCGGCCACTTTTCCCCCCTTTTCCCTTAAGTGTCTTTTAATTAAAATACCCAACAAATAGATATCAAGAAAACAACTGTAATAAAACGATAACCAAATTAAATTGTCGTATTTGTAGATATATTCTGTGTAATCTACAATTACTAATAAACAAAGGTATCTGTTGCAAATTTGAAGGAATGGTCTTAAAAAAACCCATGTTATATTTTTTTAACAATAACAAATGTCGTAGTGACTTTTAAGATAACCAACAATTAAAATAACCAGAGCATGGGAGTGCTGCAGAAAGTAAGAACATTATTGCTACAAAACATAACACGAAAACCAAAATTATATAACCACGAAATTCTCATAATCCGGGCGACCTTGAAGGTGATCGCCGCCGGAGAAATTCAAGAAGCGATGTAAGTATGTCGATTATTCTACCTCGCCAATTTTAAGAGAAATGCATATTTGTATACATACTTTTTTAACAAGGATTACCTACTCTAATGAATGGTTTCGACATTATTGTTTTCGCGGAAACAAAATAATACGTTGTGTGTGCTTTGTGCATGATTCATCTGATAAAAGATTTCTCTAAAATGTCAACTTGCGCCAACTTAATTTTCTATTGTTACGAAAATTCGGCGGAATAAGCACTTAAAGTGATTTGAGGTAATGAATAATTGCACAATTTTATTTATAAAAACAGGTGGTCTAGGTGTGGGATTTTATTGACACATCGAATCTAAAATTCTTAATTGTGAAAGTAAATTAACATCATAATTATTGTTTCCCTAAATCATATTATTATGCTTTGGTATCAAAAAAATTAGGAAGAATTTACAAAAGATTTAATAATCTTGTTATTGTCTTGGAATTCTTTTAATATTTTAGCAACATATTTCTGTAATTAGTTAGCAAAATTAAACATAAAATGTCTTAAACAAAAACTTTAAAAGGTCCGCAAAAAACTCCAGCCTGCAGATATGAAAATCCCACTGAATCTCTAAAAATCAGACGAACAAGCTAAATTTTGCTGGAAATGTCAATTTTCATCCGGTAATGGCGGTCAGAGTATGAGATAATGACGGTCTTTGATTAGAATAGCTCCATAAGAACAATTTTCATTACTTACAGTAATTTTCATTTATTATTACACATTAACACATGACAAATTTAAATGAACATAACAAATCATACGAACATTATTTTGCCATATCTTAAGTTTTTAAAATTGATAAGTTTTCCACGATGTCATGTTTACTGCTGAAACTTGTGTCATCTACTTCTGGGAAAACAAATATGTTCCGTGGACCTGTATATGTACACATAAACTTCACTGAAATAGAGAGTTCTTTCCCCAGTTCAACTATTTCAGCCTAAAAATTCTTCTTTGCTCTTTCATTTGAGACTGTCATAAGAAAAAAGTCACCTAAGTTAATTTAGCCACCAGGTTAGGATCCTACCTATTGTAAAAAAACAAGACTTAAAGAACCGATATAAAGCCTCAGAAACAGACGGAACCTAAGATGATGAACCACGTAAAGAAAAGGAAAACGAGAAGGAAAAATAAGCCCACAATGAGATTAGCAACATGGAACATTACTTCTTTTTAACAACAAAGACCAAGAAATAATAGAAGAACTGATCAATAAAAACATAGATATTTGTGCAATCCAAGAACCAAGAAGAAAGGTAAAGGTTAAAGAGACTATAACCAATATTTTCTAGCCTACAGTAGAGTGAAGAAAGAAGAAGGAGCACGAGCAGGCGTTGGTATACTTGTCCACAAAAAAATTTAAAGATAACATAAATAACTGCCGACATATATTCAAAAGAATAATACATATGAACATCACAATGGACTACCAAAAATTAAATGTCATATCTATCTATAGCCCCGAAGACTGCAAACCTAAGGAGGAACGAGAGGCATTCTACGAACAATTTCAAGCCATTCTAGATAAAATATGGTGATTATAATTCACGAATCGGAAATTAAATAGTTCCAGGAGCAAAACAAAAATTTAATGAAAACCATGTCAACGCAAATGCAGAACTCATGGCTAATATCTCTGTGCTTCTAACAAACTGAAAATCAATAATACATTTTTTAACTATAAGCTCTAGTATAAGTATACATTTAAAAACTCCAGGGGCACAAATCTGTGATTGATTTTATAGTCACCAATAGAAGCAGATTCTAGATATCCGAACTTTACACTCAGCAGACGCAGAGAGTGAACACAAACTAGTACTAACAAAAATAAGAATGAAAACAACACCAAAATATTTTCTACAGGAAATCATCGAGGAAAAATTCAATGTAGAATCACTCTGGAAAGACTCTACAAGAGAAATGTACCAAAGGAGGTTAGCAGCAACAGAAGCAATAGAAAAACGCAAAGTCATACTGAACAAAACAAACAACAACGATACACCATGGTTCAGAAAAGAAATAAAGGAGAAATGTAAAGAGAAACAAGAGGCATATACAAAGTACAACAATCAAATACTCCAAAATCCCGAGACCCCTATAGAAGAATACGAAATAAAACAAAACAGTTGGTAAGAAGAACAAAAACCAAAATCTCAACGAAAGATTATGCACACTAAAAATCAGAGGTAAATTCTTTAAATATTCAATAATAAATGCCCATGCACCAACTGAGGAGAAGTAGGATGAAGAAAAAGAACAATTTTATGAACAACTGGAAAATATCATACAACATTGTCCTAGAAATGACGTAAAGGTCTTAATAGAAGATGTTAATGCAAAGATAAGTAAGGAGATGGAATACATGCCAACCATTGGAATTCACAGTTTACATGAAGAGTCAAACAAGAACGAAATTCGACTAATACACTTAGCATCCTCAATGAACATGGTGATTGCGAGCAAATGCTTCAGGCACAAAGATATACATAAGGGAACGTGGAGAAGTCCAGATGGGAATACAGAGGCAGTATAGAGCCATATTGGAAGAAGTGGCAACTGAAGTTATCGGAAAGCAAAAACGTGAAAAATTAGGGTCAAACTGGTACGATGAGGAATGCGCACAAGCAACGCAAAGAAAAAATCAGGCGTATAGAAGACTACAAAGGCGAAGAACGAGACAAACAGGAAGAGTATAGAGAGCTGAGACCAGAAGCAAAACGAATACTTAAAAAAAACCGTATAGAGAGCCAACTAAAAGAACTAGAGAACTATAAGGCACAAGCAGAAACGCGAAAGATCTACAAGATGATTAACCAGAACAGAAAAGAATTCAAACCTAGATTGTCAATTGTTAGAATGGTGATCAGGACCAGATACTAGAAAGATGGACAGAAAACTTCGAGGAAAAACTAATATAGGAGGTGAGACAAGGCTCTACGAATCAGAAATCCAACTCGAGGACATTGACGATGAAAAAGAGAAAGATAACATCCCAACAGAGGTAGAATCATCATTATTGCAAGACGAAAGACGGACGTGATCGAATCATTCAAGGCGCTTGAAGCAGCAACAAAAAGAATGGGACTAGAGGTTAATACTAGTAAGACGAAGTATATGAAACTATTAAATTATATACAAGCAGCTCAACCCGAAGATCTAACGATTAAAACATATACTTTCGAAGGAGCAAGAGAGTTTATATTTCTAGGCTCACAAATGAATCAGAATAATGCAGTAAGTGCAGAAATTAACAGATGGATATATCTGGAAAATAGAGCCTATTATGAATTAAAAAAAAATTTAACAACAAGCCTAGTTACAAAAAGAACGAAACTAGTGTTATACAGAACTCTTATAACTGGACATGACAAAGAGCGATGAAGAACGTTTAAGATGCTTTGAACGTAAAATCATCCGGCATATCTGTAGAGGAGTACATGGCGTAGACACTGTAATTTCGAACTTTACCGCCTGTATTCAGTCAAGAACTAATACAAAGACTAAGGCAAATAATGGTAAAGTGCTATGTGTGGTCCGTAGTTTTGTATAGAGCAGTAGTGTGGACGCTAAAAGTATCGATCATGAACAAAATTGAAACATTGGAAATGTGGGTCCATAGACGAATGCTGAAGATAACTTGGACAGCAAGGAAAACTAATGAAGAAGTCTTAAGGAGCGTCAACAAAGATAGAGAACTACTAAACACTGTTAAACATCGAAAAATGTCTTATCTGGGACATATAGTAAGGGAAAGTCGATATAAAATGTTACAATTAGGTAAAAAGGTACAAAAGGTAAAATAGAGGGCTGTAGAGGTGTTGGAAGAAAACGGGTTTCTTAGTTAAGGAACATTGAATGGAGTCGTATATCAAATGCGGGACAATTATTCCATATTGCAGAAGATCGAGAAGCCTTCGCATGGTTATCGCCAACGTCGGAGAATTCTGATATAGCACGCGAAGAAGAAGAACCGCCTGTATGACAAACCTAATATTATTTGGTCCACCAAAATAAATCGGCTGCGGTGGTTAGGTCATATGATCGAGCAAAAAGACAAAAGAGGGAATGTAAAGGTAGTGAGGGCAAAAATATTGTTAGACAGGAAGTGCGATCTTTAGAGGCCACATTAAACAAGGAAAGAGAGTCTCTCTCCTTGTTTGACATCAAATTTAGTTGGGTTATGTTATTGTTTGTCCCAAATGTAACATGAAATCTTATTTATACTGAAGTTTTTTAACAATTGTGTCGCATTTTAGACTACATATTATCGTTAATAATTAATTAAAACTTTCTCGTCTAAGACACATTCTGAAAAATATTATATAGCTACTGTTAATAAGTGTCGGAAAATTTAAATTTGGCGCATTCGCATTTCCGGATATGTCTGCCATCAGAGGCCACTTTTTTGGTCTCCTTTTCATAAGGATTAGATTCCCTCTTTTGTCTTTTTGCTCGATGGGTCATATAGAGAGAATTAATGAGATAGAGCGGCCAAAAGATATCAGACAGAGCACGATTTAAAGATCAGGTGGAGGAAGACTTAAGAATGTTGGGAGTACGAAACTGGAAAACCAAGGCGAAGAACAGGAGAGAATGGAGACTTATCCTTGAGCAGGCTAAGATCCACCATGGGTTGTGAAGCCAATCATGATGATGAAGAAGAACAAAAAATTAACACTGGGAACAGTTTACAAAAAATGGAAACGGAAATTGATTTCTACGGTACATAAAAACAAATGGAGATTCATAAGAAACCAACGGAAAGAAATGTCAGAATTGGAGGAATACAATAACATACCAGCAAACGAATGGAAAAGATACCTGACGGAACTATTTAAAGGAAAGGAAAATAATAATCAACACAATAACGTACCTGAATTAAGACACGAAATAGAAATCAATTTTCAGGAAGTGGAAATAGCTATAAATTCGCTCAAAAGTAGAAAGTCACCAGGACCAGATGAAATAACGAACGAGCTTCTAAAATACGATTGAGAAAGTATAACCCCAGAGATGACTAAACTTATACAATCACTAATATTGCACTGCAAGATACCAGACGTTTGGAGAAACAGCATAATGATAGGGTCATAACAATTATAGAGGTATAAATCTACTGAACACCGCACTTAAGATTACCACAAAAGTCCTAACCAATAAAATTAATAAACTAACAACTTTATCAATCAAGAACACATTAAGTTTAAATTGAACCAACAATGTTCCATTTATTCCGCAGAAAAGTTTGCAATATATCAAGCTCTAGAATGGACTATTGAGAAAAGAATGTCTGGTCAACAAATAGTAATCATGTCAGATTCAAAATCTGCGCTGTCTGCTTTAGATAATTCGCATAAGCATTTATACAAAAACAGTATTATCGTCAAATATTAGAAAATCAACCAAAGTTACTTGAAAGAAATAATTCAGTCTCTTTCATTTGGGTAAAAGGACATGCTGGTATCTCGGGTAACACCAAAGCAGATTATTTTGCTAAAGAAGCGGCTTCAAACGGATTAGAAATTAGCTGGCTCAATAGAAGTGATTAAGTCTCGCTGCGTAAACAAGAATTACAAGAAAACTGGGAAATTGAATGGAATGCTTTTTGTAACAGAAGTAACAACCTTTACACAAAAATTCACCCTGTTTTACCTACTGCGCCTTTTTTTGCAAGAAGTCATCCCAATAGAAGAGTATATTCAATGTTTGTTAGATGCCTTGTTAATCATGCTACTGTGAAAGCCTATCTCCACAGATTTAATTTAAGTGAAACCAAACTTTGTGATTGTAATGGTAACACTGACGATATCAATCATTGGATGTTCGGGTGCATATATAATGAAGCTGCTATTAAGTATCTATTGGAAAAACTGATAAAAGCACAAATACCTCTCCCTCAGTGTCAATCTTCCATTTTATATATCTGTCGTCATAATATTAGGTTTAACCAAATTTTTTGGAACATTTAAAAAGGACTAAAAGAAAAATTTAGGATTGAATGTGTAATGTGAATGTGTAAATCTAGCTTTGTTCCCTCTGTCTATCCTTATGTTATATAGTTACCTTCTAACCGTTGCCTGTCTTGTGTTGTAATAAAGTCGCTATGAAAGGCACCTTAGCGTGAAAAGTATCCCTATATTATGTAATCCCTTGTGTCCTAAATATTGTTGGCTAGGGCATTGAATGGAACGAATGAATGTATGGTTTTTTATCAAGCTACTGATTCTTGTGATACTGATGTTTACATTATATTTTTAATTTACCTCTATGCGAAGTACTATTTTGTTAACAAATGCAATAGGTCAATACATCATTAACAAATTCAAGTCGTCAAATACGTTATCGTGGCTGAATGGATCAAGTATCCAAAGCCATTAATTAAATAAAAAAAACAACTTTATTAGATGAACAATAAGGATCCAGGTCCGGAAGATCCTGCGCTGCGTAGACGCCTCATACCTCAAGAAAAATCACAGAAAAGGCCATCAAGTATAATAAACCAGCATATCTACATCTACATCTTCAATACAACCTCCAAAAAATACAATATGATAATATCAGCAAAAAAAACAAATGTATGACAACATCTAAATACCCACTACGATGTAAAATCGAAATTGATGGGAAAATAATAAACCAGGAAGCATTGTTTAGATATATGAGAATAGATATAACTAGTTACGGAGATTAAAGGATTCTCTCTCCTGATGCGAACCAATATGCTTCGCCGTTTTTTTTTTAATTTTTAACTGTTTGTCTTTGTGTCGTGTAGTGTTAATGTACAATTTTATGTTTATGAGATTCTGTCATTGTTGGATACGCAAAATTTGAGGAAATGCCCCTGAAGATGCTCTAGCAGCGAAAGTACTTAAGCAAAATTTAATTAATAACACTGTTCAATAATTAAGTTCAAAAACATAATACAAGAGAATATCTTTAAAACCAAATCGAAAATAACACGAACAGAAATGACTGTTTCAAATATCGTTGTTGTTAAATATACTTTTTTGTTGTTATGTTGTTAAAATTAACATTTATAGTTGTTAAACTCTAAAACTTTGAGTACGTAATAAATTAAATAGTTGAATTTCATGAAATACATTAGTTTGTTTTAAAAAGAATCAGTAAAAAATTAATAATATGAATGTACTTACTTTTAAGGGCCCAATTTTCAGCTGTCAACAGACCCTGTATATACGCATCGACATCCTTTTGACACCCCTGGCTTAAACCGTTCTTAAATCTAGGAAAATTCGCCGATAGTAATTCCGTGTTATAGAAATCCAAAACTCGGGCTAAACTCGCCCTCACAATTTGAGTACCATTCCAGGCGCCACTCACACTTACGTTAACAGGGGGTAGAGAATAGATAGCCTCCACAGAAGTACCCTCACTGTACTCTATTTGATGCACGTCAGCGCTCAAAGGACTAGTACTAGTACTCGGGGTAGTTTCGCAAAGAGCGTAATTCAGAAAAAGCAGCACTAGAAGTGCTTTGGCGGCCATGGTAGACGCGGTACGACTATTTTTTATGCGGTACTCGCGCTCGCTGAAGAAGTACTCTTCGAGTATAATCAGCGGGATATGTCTGGTGCAACGAAGAACTTTCTCTCTCTTCAGAAGGATTATTACCATTTCTTCGATAATGATCCCCTCTTAAGGTGTTATTTAATAACAAGGAAACCGAGTAATATGCGATGCAAATGGTCGATTCGATAAGGATAGAATTGCACTACAGGGTAGGTCGAAAATTACTTTATTAGCCCAATAAATTTTATTAAAATCGATGTAATACATTTCGCAATAATTTTGCAATCTAAATTAAAAAAAAATCTTTAAAATCTTGCACCAGTTTTACCAATTTTTTCTTATAAAAAAAGTACTCTATCGATCTAACATACTTTATGGAATTGAAATCGGATTATTTGGGCGGTCTCAGGAATGTTTTAAAATTATAAACAATTTTTTGGCTAGAATATCTGGGTTACTATTAGTTTAAATTAAATTCAGAAAACGGCGTTAGAAAAACCTCAGCAAAAAGCTTATTTTAAAAGAAAAAGGTGAATTACGAGAAGTGGTTCCTGGGATTCAATTGGTCAAAGTTGATATAAATCATCAAATATGATGGTAATCTTTGAACCATTACCTTTTTCTTTCGGAACTCTTTCTCGATAAATATTTTTATATCTTCAAGATATTTATAACATATATTATAATAATAAAAAACGATCGGTACTGTAGGTGAAAAATAAAAAAAAACTACATTGAAGAAAATTGAATTTCAGTTAAATGAAGTTAGCTATCAGAAACTCAACGAAAAGAAGAAAACCGAATACAGCTTAAATCCGGTAATCTACTATATATTAATGAATCTACTATAATTATAAGGAAATGAAACGAATAGTAAATTTGGAGTAGGATTTATAATAAATAAAGCTATTAGTAAGCATGTCCAAATTATCAAAGGTATATCAGATCGTGTCGCCTATGTCATACTTAAAATAAGAAGAAGATATGCCCCCACGACAGCTTATAATGAAGAAGAATCGAACTATTTTATGAAGATATATCAAAGGCTATGGAAAAACATAATAATCGTCTTACACTAGTGATTGGAGATTTCAATGCCAAACTGGGTAGAAAACTAAACAAAAAGAAACTAAAATAGGAGATTTCGGGTATGGTCAGAGAAATGATAGAGGTGCTACTTTGATGAACTACCTAGAAGAAAAACATCTATACGCAATGAACTCCTTTTACAAAAAGAAGCCCCAACGAAAATGGACATGGATTAGCCCTAATGGATCCACAAAAAATGAGATCGACTTGCAGATGGGCAGATGATATCAAGAAACACGTGGGCTCTAGGTGGATGACTGTAGCGACAGACAGAGAAGAATGGAAAAGGATTGGGGAGGCCTATGTCCAAAGATGAACCGAAGAAGGCTAATAAGATAGTTAGCTATCTTAGCTAGCTAATTAGTTAGATAGAAGTTAGATGATTTTTATGACATATTTTACATGATTTAGATGTTTTAAGTCATGAGATTTTTTTCCTAGAATGCTTACTGACTTTACTACATATACTTAAATTTGGGCACGTTCGTAACATCAGATGTGGAAATTATGTTAAATTTTTTTAAGTATCCATGGTTCACACTTTCCCTTCAATTTGGGGTAAGTGTGACAATGGATTCTAGCTTACAACAGCCTGTGTTATTGTTGGAGCAAGTGTAAATAACTTAAAAGTGCAAGAAAAAACGAATTTTTTGGTGTTTGAAAAATTTTAATTTAATTTTTTTTAAGTAAGTTACAAACTTTTTAAGATTTAGAAGTTCAACCCGACGAAATTTACGTCAAAAATAAAATGATCCCTTCTGTCTTTAACGGGTCTGGTAAAGTTTTTACGATATCGTCTTACATGGAACTATTCCAAACAAACATAATTCAAATTTTATTTTAACCCCCTCTGTGGCTCAGTGGTAAGAGCCGCCTACCTTTAAACCTAAAGGTCGTGAGTTCGAATCTCACCTGGGTCGAGAAATTTTCGTTTATTAAAAATTAATTAATAAAAATAATTTCTATCCTTGTGCGATCGGTACTCACCGGAGGGACCGCAGACGTTCGCATACAATTAGCGTCTCTTAGCAAAGACAATGACGTCGACTTTGCTAAGTATCAAGACTATTACTCTACACACATACACAAACACTACACTAGGTACCTGACTGTACCATGCCAATGACCATTAGTTGTCGAGGCATTAACACAATAAAAAAAATTTATTTAATAAAATAAAGAACGGGACCAAAGTGCTCACATTATATATTTGAAACAATTATTATATAATATTAAATAAAATTACATAAAATTTTGCAAAGAAAAAGGTACGGTGTTCGGAAATTACGCTACGTTTGGGACCATATTTAACACGGAATTTAATATAAGCTTCTTTAAGCCCAAAAAAGACTTCTGTTCTCTATGTGAAAGATACAAAAATTGATTAGATAAATCTACATTAGAAGCAACCTATAATACTCACCGTCAAGAAGTGGAACTTAGTACAAAAGAAAACGAAAATGAATCAAAATCTGCAAAATTCAACAGTTGCATTACTGCTTGTTTTGACTTACAACCCGTACTGCCGACACCTTCAGGCTATGCCCCCTTATTTTATTATAAAAGGAGATTATCAATATTTAATTTTACAATTTTTGACCTGACCACAAATGCAGGACACTGCTGTCTTTGTTTCGAGGGAATTGTTAATCGTGGTCGTGCAAATAGTGTTGTGCCTGTTATTATTTCTGAGGAACCATACCAGAGAACAGGAAATATATATATATATATATATATATATATATATATATTATATATATATATATATATATATATATATATATATATTCGGATAATACGGACAAAAGTAACACATCCAAAGAGATAAAAAAAAGAATATACGTGGCTAACCGCTGTTATTTTGGCCTGGGCCCTCAACTAAGAGCGAGAAGTATGTCAATAGCAACAAAATGCAAACTTTATAAAACAATAATACGCCCAGTGCTCACATACGGATCGGAAACATGGGCAATGACGACCCGAGATGAAGAGTTACTACGAGTCTTTGAAAAAAAGTATTGAGGACCATATATGGCGGAGTAAACGAACAGGGTCTGTGGAGAAGGCGATATAACTTTGAACTCTATAGACTTTTTGGTGATGCAGATATTGTGAAGACCATCAAAATAAACCGTCTAAGGTGGGTGGGCCACGTTATGCGGATGGATGAGAGTGATCTCACTAAAATAACTATGCTAAACAGGCCGGTCGGAAGAAGAAGAAGGGGGCGACCTAAACTCAGATATCTGGACGATGTACAGGAAGATCTTAGAGAGATTGGAGTGAGGGGCTGGAGAAGGCAGACACTCGATAGGGAAGGATAGAAGAATGTTTTGAAGCAGGCCAGGGCTCACGAAGGGCTGTAGCGCCAACTGATGATGATGATATATTCGGGATAACTGCAGGGCAAAATAAAAATAAGTATATTGTCTGTCTTTATCTCTATGCAATACAGAAATAACATACTTAAAATTAACCACAAATTTTTGATAACGGTCACTCCCAAAATGAGGGAGAAACATGCATTCTTTGATGAAGAAACAAAAAAAAAGGTCGTCAAAAAGAAGTACAATGTATGTGCCTTCGCAATGGGTCAGACTAGTTCAAACAGCGAGAAAATCAGGCGAACCTTACAAAATTAATGAAATGTCTACGTCAGATATATTCTACTTTAAAAAATGTAAGGAAATGGAAACAATTATAACATGGACGAAGAAGGAAATCAGGTCCTCTGGAATGAGATTAAGATGATCAAGGTGAAGAAGACACTTGAAAATAAGTTTCAGGTTAAGACAAGCTACCACGATACAGAGCTCAGAACTAGTAATATAAGGCGAAGACAACGAGGGTTGGTGGCTAATACGGAACTAAGTAGTAAAGCATATTCGCATCCACCAGGAATATCCACTCTAAAAAAACAAATCTACTCTCACTATGTAAGACTAATATTATTCAAGAGCACTACCATAGGTTTTATTCAGATTTACATGTGAACAATGCAACAGTAGAAACCAAACAAACAGATTACAATATGCATGAGTTTGATTAAGTGCTAAAACCAAAAATTTTTAATAAATAATTACAATTTAAGTACACTTAAGTTAAAAAACTTTTATTTGATATGAATTTTACTATTCAGCTAAGACAAGCTACCACGATACACAGCTCAGAACCAGTAATATAAGGCGAAGACAACGAGGGTTGGTGGCTAATACGGAACTAAGTAGTAAAGCATATTCGCATCCACCAGGAATATCCACTCTAAAAAAACAAAATCTGCTCTCACTATGTAAGGCTAATATTATTCAAGAGCACTACCATAGGTTTTATTCAGATTTACATGTGAACAATGGAACAGTAGAAACCGAACAAACAGATTACAATATGCATGAGTTTGATTAAGTGTAAAACCAAAAATTTTTAATAAATAAGTACAATTTAAGTATACTTAGGTTAAAAAACTTTTATTTGATATGAATTTTACTGCTTCTCTTTTCCAAAATTAATATATTTTTTAAAACCATATGTGCTAAAATTCTTATTTCCTGAAGGAAATATCACATACTCCTTACTGCATATAAAAATATGCAAAATTAAAGACAATTATGCTAAATACCAGGTTTGTAGCTTAATTTTTGAAATTACAGTAAATAGTATTAACTTTAAAAAAATTAAAATGCTCATAACTCCAACATTATGGTTTTTGCAGTTACTGCCCTATGGTTTTCAAGGTGCGAGATGGGATTGTAATACTAAATTCTTTTGCTCTTATGTTAAGTCTGTCGACCAGTCTTTGCAGATTATCTTTATCTTGGGCTATTAATATTGTGTATCTGCGTAACAGAGTGTTGCGATTTCTCTGTTTCCCATTTTGTATCCTCTTCCTTTGTTAACTCTTTTGATGATTTCATAAATGATTAAATTTAAGAACATAGGGGTCAATGACTCCCCTTGTCTTATTCCGCTGCCTATTTTTATAGATTCTGTAAGTTGTCCATCTATTCTGACTTCCATTTTGTTGTTTTGGTAGATTTTTTTTATAATTTTTAGAGGAACTTCTATAGACAAAAATGAAATGCAGATTCAAGAAATTATATTTGCCGCTGGCAACCACACTGTAAAAAACTAGAGTCTAGAGACTTTAACTATGGATTTTCATTCATTGTTAACGGATATTGATCAAGATAATAAAAACAGTATTAAGATTTTTTAGTCAATTGTGTAAACGAAACATACATTATAATAAACTCTTTATTATACAAAATATATACAAATACATAAAGGATTCACAAAGTCTAATTCCTAATATTAAAATTAAAGGTGTCATCCGAGTATTAGCTTCAGCACAATCACTAGCAGGTTGATAACTATTAATGGAACTGTAATAAAAAAGAGAAATATAAAAATATATAAAATAAAATAAAAGTAAAATAACACACAGAGGATTTTTAGTAGAATTATTAAAAAATGATATAGACGTTTTCATCTGTCTTGGCGTGTGCGTGTAAAAACACTTGCAATAAGTTGTTTCATCTGTCTTTCCTTGTCTAAACTTGATTTGTTTACCTCCTCCAGTGGCAGCTATCTGTATTCGTAAAGAGGCCGAACTTATCACCAACACCGTATCGGCCAAACGTATTGGTGTTATTGCTACAATACTGGGAGACTTGAGTGGTCTCTTCATTCCCTTCTCATGACGAACGTGACTCGCACAATTGAATTTCGCATCTGTGTACCAGAGAGAGACGAATATTAAAAATTCCGTAGTAGCTTATTTCACGCACATGCCAAGAACGATGAAACCGAGTTTATATATTTTAACAAATACTTGACTTTTCTATGCAAAATTCATATTTGTTTAACTTGTTATGTATGGCAGTGAAAGCCTAATGCATTTTATCAAAATTCATATTTTTTATACATTGTATAAAGGACTGAAAAAATATATATGTAAGGGTTCTTAAGTTTGAGCAAATGCAGAACTTTTTATGAATAACTTTTTTTTCTAAAATTAATAACAAAAGTATTTTCTACAATAATGATTTCAGCTTAATTGGACTACGAATATATACTTCATAATAGCACTTACTTCTAGCTACTGTTCTTATAGAATGGAAGAGGGTGTAAATTTGTGATTTTGTTGAAGGATTTTCACCAAAGCCTTGAATATTGGCACCACCTGTTCGGGAACTCCAACCAACTGTACAACAAAATTAAAAATAAGGTTAGTAAATATCTTGTAATATAATAAAAGTGCAGTTACAGATATAACAACAGATACTATTTTCATTATAAAGGCATAAAAATAAAGATTCTACATCTGAAGATTATGACAAAATAATTACAATTCTTGATTACACCACGTATTACAATATGTTTAATGATTTATAGAAAATGTGGCCAAGTAAATAGTTATACTGAGCATTCAAAAGGCTCAATAAGTTGTGAAACTATTAAAACTATAAGAAAAGAATGAATTGATTGATAGTTTCTACTTACTTTTACTTAGAAATCTTTCCTCGTTCAAAATGCAAACTGCGTTTAAAAATAACAGGGACGCTTCAAATAAATTCCAGAGTGAAAATGCCATTATTGGAAATTATTATTTATTTTATTCAATTGAATAATTAGTTGCACACACATCGGCACAAATATTGTATTTGTCAGCACATCAATGTCAGTGTCAGTTCAGTTGTACCCTAACCTAAAAAATTGTGAATTTTACATTTGATTCCAGTGAAGATAGTCTCAAATGAGATTGACAGAACAAAATTTCTATACTTCATCTAATTTACTCAACGTTGTACGTCATTTGCGTCATAGTCCGTGAGATCACATGATACCAACACGAACGATCGACCCATCGAGCAATAAGACAAAAGAGGGAATCTAATCGTTATAAAAAGGAGACCAAAAAAGTGGCCTCTGATGGCGGACACATCCGGAAATGCAAAGGCGCTAAATTTAAATTTTCCAACACTTGTTAACAATACCTGTAAAATATTTTTCAGGAAAGGAAAGTTTTAATTAAATATCAACGATAATAGTCTAAAAAGTGACATAATTGGTAAAAAACTTAAATATAAATAAAATTTCATGTGACAGTTGGGACAAACAATAACATAACCAAACTAAATTTGACTTCTTAAACAAGGAAAGAGACTGTCTTTCCTTGTCTAAAGTGGCCTCTCAAGATGGCACTTCCTGTCTATCAATATGTTTACCCCTTCTACCTTTACATTCCCTCTTTTGTCTTATTGCTCGATGGATCGACCATATTATTGAAGAGTGTCCCCCAAGATCCTACAACGGTAGCCCTGAAGACTTCCTGTTTGCAACTTCAGAGTCAATTGATTATGTTAATACACTTGATGTTTGTTTGTAATTATTTAAAGTTTTTCATACACAACCTATATTACTAGTGTTTGTAATTTTGTTCTAACTGTGTTGTAATTGCCATACGATAAATAAATAAATAACCAACAGGAAATATTTAGGCGGTAGGTGTGTTCTTTTGTAGAATCATTTCGCCGAGTAAACTGGCATTACTGCCAGTAGACATATTTTATTATATATTTTTATATTTTTTTATATACGCGTAGAAATAATATTTAAAGATTTCTATTAATGTTAACTTAAAGGAATACACATTAATATGTTTCATTTAATTTGTATAAATGCATTATAAAGCGTTTTTATGAAAAACATTTGTTCAGAACACACTGTAACTGTAATCGAACAAAGCTGAAATTTTGGCATAAATTGGTAACACTCATTTGACAGTTGCGGTGTTGGACACTTTTTGTACTTTATTATTTTGAATTTTAAAGTGAATACCTCTTGTTTTATATTTTTACCTATTTAAATAAAATTTGTTCTTTTTAGAACAAAATTAGTGTGTTTTATTTCAAAAATTTCACGTAAGAATTTAAATAGTCGTTGTAAAGAGATGGTAATACTTTTGCAATCATTATGTTACCTCATCGAGTTAGATTCTATACCCGGTTCGCTATTCCCAGTCCGAACTGTCTAGTGATTTTAGTAATTATTTTTTTTGCGAAGTTAGTTACTTTTTGACAGACTCGAAGTGGCTGGAAATTACTATACAACCAAGCATACGTGCTCTTAGTCAATATTAATGTAAACAAAAGTAAATAAAATAGAACTTTGCCGACAATCAATATTTATTTATTTACACCGTATAATGTATTGATAACAAATAATAAAATTATTTATTGTACAAAATAAAAAAAGTGGGAATAAATTCTACAAAATTAAAAAGTCAAAGTGAGGTTAAATAAGACACAGCAAGTTCCTTATGTTGTGACTAGGATAGAATCAATGATTAAAGATTAACAGTTCATTGGATAGCATTAACATAAACTGTTGTTTTATTATCTTACAAAATAAGTGTACTTCCATATGCTAAAAGCAAATATTAGTAATTTGACTAGGCAAATTCGTGGTTCAATAGTAATTTTTGCTCATTAGCATATTTGAGGATGTTAAAATCTTCCACATATGGTGAATGAATTCAGTGTCCTGGCCGCAGTCTGCAGTCATACAAACCCAAACAAACAACAAAAACCTCCATGTAGGTATAAACAAGTTTATATTAAATTAGAAACAACTAATCTAAAAATATTAACTTTTAAAAAACATTTTATCATATTTATTAAGAAAAACTTACCAACGCATTAGCTGATGGAACAAATGGAAAACTTTGACTATCCATAATAATAAAATTTAAAATATAACTAACTAATTAACTGAATAGAACTAACAAAATAATTAAACAAAGATAAAACAATAAAACTATATTAAATTAAATAAACAACGCGAATAATACAAATATTTACTACAATATTTTAAATTGTAACAATTCAAATATTATATTTTAAATATACAGGGAAAATTTGATGGGTTTAGTATACACTTCCACTATTTAGAATAATTCTTCTTTTTTTCAAAGAAAGAAGTCTGCAATAGTAGTATACTCGAGCTATTAATACTGAGAAGTAGGAATTGTTGTGTTGTAGGTTTCCTACAATGAGTCTGTCAAAATATGCCCTAGCTAAGCGAATAGACAATAACTCGATGTGTTACCTATTTGATTTAAAATGGAGTCAGGATTTTTTAATACTTTGGCACTATGTCAACTTCGATCTCTGTCAATGGTAATGACGTGCAACGGTGAGTAAATTAGATGAAGTATACTATGATACTATTTATCTATGGAACAAAATATTAATTTCTTCTTAAATACGTATCGATATTACAGAGTTTAATATTCTGTGTCAATATTGAGGTACAACAACGAAAATATTTAAACTGAAATTTCAAAAAACTTATCTTTTTATATATTGAAATCAGAATGTATATCTTAAGACTTAGGAAATACAAATATTTTTTACATCCCTTCATTTATATGAAAATTTTGTGTTGTGTTATGATTATACGAATTATTTTAGATACAAATATAATAGGTTTTTACTATTAGCGTCATCTAACCATACTTAACATTACCATTAATAAAAAATTACTAAAAAAATCAAGCAAACTTTTTCGAAATGCTGTATAATTCTTATATTATTCTATAGCGAATTCATCGTCACCCAGATTTGAACATATTATAATATATTATTAGCCATGAGACAAATGATTTAATTTTATATTATCAACTACTTTTCTTTCAGTTTTGGATAGTATTTCGTGGATGACCCATCTATAGAAGTCGATCGAAGTAGATTTTTCAAATTTTGTACTCTAAATGGTAAACTCTGGAAAAACGGTTTGGAAAATAATAATCTTAAACCATATAAAATCCCTTTGGCATGTAAAAAACATGCCTTTGAAATTATTTGTCATCGTGGATGTACACCTACTATTTTTAGTAGAGTTTAACACGAAACCACGAAACACACTGCGAATGCGTTAGCGTGACATTCGTAAAATGGAATGGATTGTAGCATCAACAACGGCGCCAACTATGTGAAATGTCAGAGTAAATAATGAATGCCAAAATTTCAAGTTCATAAGCATATAAGCAATAATACTCAAGATTAATATGTCTAGTTAGGTACACCAGTGTATAGGTTATTTATATTAATTGTGTAGACATAATTTTAGAGAGAAATAATAAAGAAATGCATTGATTAACTAACAAGGAAAATTCTACATTACAAGGGATTTGAGCAAATTCTAGTAAAAGATTGAAAATAGGAATAGTAAAGAGGGTTTCTCACATAAAATGGCTACTGTTAAGTATGATCTAGATACCTCTGGGGGCCTAATGGATGTAAGTTTGACTGTCTTTATTTTTGCATGAAAAATTAAGGCTAGAAAATGGCGGAGTGTCATTATTTGCAATATCCGGAGAAAGGTAGCATATTTTCGATTGTTGAGGTCCTACAGTATCATTTTTCGTAAAACGTCGTTAAAGAACCATCAGCTTATAATGCCACCCATAAGTCTGAGCTCAGCAATTAAAGGATTTCATTGAATATCTCTGAATGCAGTACATACTTTTTGTCTTCATAGCCCTATCATTCTATATATGATTGAACCAGTGAAGAGATCAAATAGAGACATTGCCTTATGTATTTCTACAGATGGATTGAATATCAGCTTAAATGGATTGTTTAATTACATTGACTGCCTTTTGTTTCAATAAAGTTTTAAGTGTAAATGGTCCTTTACTAATCAGTACCCATTAACTAGAAATGTATAGGTGGTTAAAGCTTGTTCAGATATTCTTATTGTAGCATTCTACTGTGTATATCTGTATCAAAGAATTCCCAATTTTTGAAAAACTAATGGACTTCTTATTTGACTATTTTTGGTTTTCTTTATATTCTTGATGATATATTATGTTTTCAAAAGGAAAAATGGATACCACATGGCTATTTTTCAAGCTTTACTAATTTTAATATATTTTCATGTCATTAATATTTCGAATTTCTTCATTGATTTATCGAAATTTGCTAAAAGTATTATATTATCCTTATAGATTGATTCAACATTCCTCTATTTTCACAAATTGTTAATTCTGGAGATTGAATTCATTCATCTTTTCATATTATATTAGTCAAATGGTTATTTAAAAAAGAAAATACATTTATGTAATATAGGAAGTTATCAAAAAAGGCATTCTCCTCAAAAACAACTTCCAGATTTCTTTCTCTAGTTCATATTCATAAAAAAGTTTAATAAGTTTGTGCTTGTATAACTAAAAACAATTGGTTTTTGTTGGGAGGCTTTTTTTTATTTCAACTTGGATCCCCTAAACTAACAGGAAGAATTTAAATTTGGCTTAGCAATCATTCATAATGACTGAAAAGTTCCCCTTTATTTCTGTTCTGTTTTTAATATCTTTGTTTCACGATTATTTGTATGTGGAATATTTCATACATTTCTCAACTTACAATTACTACATTATTACTTACTAAATTAATAATAGTAAAAAGATAACTTTATTGAAAAGCAGTAATATAATCCACAATTTAATTAATAAAAATAAGTTTCTCAGTTTTAAGTGCAGTCTCTATCTATGGATGTGCTTCTTTTGATAGATTCTTCAATGGTAAATGTTTCCAAAATATGCCTGAACAAACCAATCATCATTGAGTGTAAATAATCACAGTTTTGTTTAAGTTTATAAAAAATGTACTTAATAAATATTTTTAAACACAAAATTTTTGTTTTATTTTATTTTTTAGCAAATCCAAGCATTGATAGCACCTCCTAAGAGTGATGATAATGGTGAAAATGGCAGTAAAAAACCTGACCATCCGTACTACAAAAGACCTGGCAAAGGGCACAATCATGATAGTTGTGATGCTTGTGGTGAAGGAGGAGATCTTATATGTTGTGATAAATGCCCCTATAGTTTTCATTTTGGATGCCAGTAAGTATTTTTGTGCTTTGGTCTTCTGATCGTGTTTATTTATTATTCCCTTTAATAAGAAAAGCTATATTAATGTACTACATGTGAGTTGTCATCAAAATTGTCTTATATTGAGACACTGGAAGTGTTTCTTAGTGCAAATGATTGGCCAGATCTTGTGCTTTTAACTGAGCACTGGTTATATCCTATACAAACATTTTGTGTTAAAAATTACTCCTTAATATCTAAATTTTACAGATCTGACCCAAGGAGGAACTTTGATTCTAATTAATATGTTTCAGTATAAATTTAATTTTGTTGACTACAATAAATTTAACCACCTCTGCATTGAATCTGAATTTGAATTCTTTTTTACATTCAGTAAGAAGCTTAATACTTTTCTCATTGTTGTATACAGACCCCTAAGTCTATTATTCAGTTATTCTTTCAAAGATTGGAAGTCTTGTTTGAAAAAATTCCACAAAATGCTTTTATTATCTCAACAGGTGACTTTAATATTGATTATCTGGAATTATATTTGTACTAATTTTCATCTGGATCAGGTGGTGTGCAGAGTGATTCTTTATTTTTCATTAGATCATGATCCCATTCTATGTGAATGTCCCTTTAAGAATCCACCTTACAAAACCAGACAGATTTTCAACAAAAGTAATTTTAGAGCAGCATTTGATAAACATAAAAAATTTCATTTTTTTGTCTTATTTCATTTTTTTATGTCTTCACAAAAAGAATGCATAGAGTGTTTGCTTAATGAAACATCTTACAGTCATATTATTGGTTTTCTTCAGTTATTTTGTAGCTATTAAATAAGGTTTTCCTGGTTCATCCTGTTTTAAGGTATGGATTATAAGATGCTCAATATATATTGACCACATGCATCTGTAATTTCCTCTACAATTTCCTTAATTAAACATCATACAATGCACTTACGGTGCCCTTTCTTACTGCTAACAGTGCTTTACACAGATCAATTACAAGAGATCAATTTTCATATGAGCTAAGGAACAAAAGTGTAATTGTCTACAATTTGATGAATTGGTGTAGTTTCATGCATCTCTCTATGGTCCGTCTTTATACAAGTAAACAAAAACACTAAACACGATGCAACATTTACTTTAAACAAATATTTGACAGAAACTAACAAAATAATTAGACCCTTAAAAGCAGGTAGCTGTCTACAACTTGCTATGCTAATAAAACAATTAATTATTAAATTCAGGAAGTGATAGGAAAGTCCAGACTATTATAAATGAGCTTGTTAAAATATGCAAAATAAATCGTGTTCAGCTTAAATATGCAATGTATGCATCTATATGCACTTTGCATGTATTCCGCTCACTATTTGTAAATTATAAACAATTTTAATGCACAGTTCTTACCATTTTACCATTTTTTTTTTTTGTTAGTGACCCACCTCTCGAGGAAAAGGACATACCAATGGGCGAATGGTTGTGTCAATCTTGTAGATATTTTAAAAAACAAAGTAGCATTAGTTCAGAGGTTCCACAACTTCGAAGCAAAAGATCCAATAGTACTCCACCTAGTTCTTCAGTTGCCAAATGTCCATCGAAAAAGCAAAAACTTAGCCCGATGGAAGTTCTGATTGAAGCTGCCAATGCTATGAACCCCAAACAATTTGAATTACCCAGAAGTATGAGTGTTCCTTGTGTATTTCCTGGAATAGATAAAGGTTAGACCACTGATTAAGTTTCCAGTAATGTTATTGGGTAATTAATATATTCTTTTTTTATTAAACACTGAATTAAAATAATGACATTGCTATTTTTATTTGCTGTATACCACCAACGGAAAGTGTCCAATTCATAATAGCATTTTTTTCTTTGTTTTTCTTGCATTCATCATGTTTTTTATCATTGAAAATGACGGAAAAGTACGAGTAACATGTTTTGCATTAAGTTTTTATTATGTATGATATGTAAATAACAGATAAATGTATCAAAATAGGAAAAAATCATTACCTAACGTATGTAGTCTTTGAATTAAATTATTTTGTTGGCTTTCTATGACACCAGGGGGTCGGCAGAATATTTCAACCTGTTAAGGGGTGGTGAAATCAAAAATAATGAAAAACACTGTCCTAAAGAATCAAATACATGGTTTGTTGTGGGTTATTCCTAAACAGTCGATTATTATATTTGAAAAACAAAACATCTTTTGTGTTTTTGCAACTGTAAAAATGTTTAATTAACACGAAGATATGTTGTATGATGAATAATTGTCAATAATAAATCCTTTTTATGATTTAGTTGAAATCCCATACTCGAAGGTAGGAAGGAAAACTTTCAAGATATCTAAAGCGCACGAAAAAGGACCAGGTGGAACAATACCCCTGCCGGCTAAAAAATGCAGTGAATGTAGGCGATCTTGTAGAGTTGCACCATTGATCTCGTGTGACTTTTGTGAATCCTTTTACCATTTAGATTGCCTCGATCCACCTCTGACTAATCCTCCTTCGGGCATGTGGATGTGTCCACAACATGTTGAACATTGTTTGGTAAGTAGACAAACCTTTAAATATTTTCGTAATGTCTTTTGAAAGGTCCCAGCAGTTTATTTCAGCACTTAAAGTTTATTACATCACTAGCACTAATATTGAACCCCCCCTTAAAGGTACATTCTAGGGGTAATTAGTTTTTGTCTTTATACAAGCGAAATCCTATATTTTTTTTTTTTTTTAGATTAGGTTAAAAATATCGCAACTTTGTAATTTGCAAAACGAAAAATTATTCAAGATAGAGGTTAAATACAAATTATTTATTAATAGGTATAATTGTTATGGTTTTAGGACTCAATGCTACTGAAATCTGTATCAGCCACTGAGAGAGTTAAATTATGGGACAAATTTACAGGACCCGTAGATCAAGACTCAATAAAATTACAGTTTTTTAGGAAGATACATAGAAAAAATCCACCGTTTAGAATAAAAACGAAATTGCCACCTAGAAATACGGTCATTGTACCAGATATGGTGAAGTATCATTACAAAAAACCTGTTCACCTTCTTCCTCGCCTTAGAGATGTTTTACGGTTAGAATATGTTGAAAATAGACGGAAATATAATGACATTGATGAGAGTATAGTTAAAGATGATGATACAGAGGTTATCGAAGATGGTATTAAGGAGGAGTTTAATCATGACGAATTAGATGAAGTAGTTAATTGTGATATTAAGAATAGACATTATGAAAACAGTTCTAGTAATAATATCTCTGATTGGACGGCTGTGAATGGTTTTATAAAAAATGAGAATTTGAATGGAGGATTTTTCGAAAAGGACCTTATCAAAAAAGAGCATAATTTCGTTAGTGATATGATATCTGGACTGACATCAGAGAGTAAGTAGGCTATATTTATCTTTATATTTCTAATGTAAAGTGTCTTTGCATGAAAGTATTGAACAATTTTTTTTATTGATGTTTTCAATATTTATATCTATGCAATATGAGTTTACCTTACATAATAGTGTAGTTTACACTTTGTTTCGCCGATAAAACTTACCATATCATTGAATTATATCTTGAAACTAATTAATTAAGACCAATACGATTTTTCTATTAGTCAAATGAATATTCATCTTACGTTTCGTTCTTTTAATATACCTCCTCCACAATCCTAATCCCTTTTGGGATGTGTTGACACCATCACTCCTTTACAGCTTTTTCACGATTTTCCTCCATCCTTCCCTATCCTGGGCTAGTTGTTCTGCTTCATGTAACCCTTGGTTAATCAATATTTTTGTTTGATCCTCCCAACGGCTTCACGAGTTTTTTAGATTAGCTGTCTGACATTAAGGATGTGTTCTCTTGTGCCTTTTCCTGGGACAAATACTGCTTGTTCTTCTGATATCTGAGGCAATAGAAAAGCTTTTAGTCTTTCATATATTACATGAAGTAAAACCTTGCTTACATGGGATATTAGGGTTACCGTTCTGTAGTTGCTGCAATATAGCGGAGTTCCTTTTTGAATATAGGGATGAAAGTGGATATTGTCCAGTCGTTGGGCCACTCTCCGTTTCCCAAATATTTTTGCAGATCATATGCATAACATTTACTCCAATATCTCCAGTCTCTGGATCTCAGTGATCTGGTCTGCGCCAGGAGATTTTCTATTTTTCTTTTTGATTGCTTTTCCTACCTCTAATTTTAAAATGTTTGGTTCTCTCTCTGCAGTGAACTCGTCGTGATTTGCATTCTAGGGATCAACTGCATATAGACAATATTTTCTCTATACCTCCGATATCCCTTTCTCGTCATTTATAATATGTTGGTTTTGATCCACTATTGTTTGTGTGATTGGTTTAAATTCTCTGGATGGATATCAGACTTTGTTATGTAGCTCATGGGATTCATACCGATTTGCATGTCTCTAATTATTCGCATTCTTCATTTATATGTTTATTTTTATCATCCCTACATGCTCTTTTAATTTTTCTATTTAACCTTGCTAATTCGCTTTTGTTGCTATCGTTTTGATATATTTGAGAGATTTGATTCTCCTTCGCTCTTCGAGATGTTGCAGCGTTCTTTCTGTCATCAAAATCGTATAGCAGTCATATTTTTTTGATGAAATTCCCTTTAAATCCTATCTTGAATATTTTTAACAACTATTTCCACATGTCTTCTTGCATTCTTAATGTTTTGTGGGTTTATAAATTTTTTTTGTTTATCAATTTATCATGAAATCTTAAGCTACATGACTAATTACAGTATTAATTATAAGAAATATCTCACAATTGTACCGGGTGGTCCAATAAGCCGATCTCTCGGCTATATATCAGAAACTATTCATGTTATAACTTCAGGAGAAAAAATTCCTTAGTAAAAGTGGCCAAGAGAAATCGCTGGAAATAACTTTCAAGATTCTGGATTAACCTCTAGGGGGCGTACCTGCGAAGAAAATTTTGAAAACCAGTTTTTTGGTAAATATGTCCAATTATACCAAGTGTTAAATAAGTAAAACTAGAAAGAGGCATAAAATTCTGCACAAAGTTGTTCAAGTACTTTTTTTTATTTTTTCCAATAAAGGGTGGGGGAGAGTGGGAAAGTATTTTGTAGTTAAATACCTATAACTTTGGTTTGGATCAACCGATTTTAACAAAATTAGTGTCATTAGAAAGAGTATAGATGAAGTTAATTTACATCTACTATAAAATAATTGCATTAGTTTTAATTGTCGTAGGTAGAGGGTACTTTCGAATAGAAAAAATTAAAATTTGTTTTTCTTCTCAAAATTTTTAATAATAACACCTATTTATTAGTAAATTATAATGGAACTGGATTAAATTCGTAACAAAATGGTGCAAACCGCATGTTAATAGCTTTTATAGAACTCGAGATATGAATAAAAACGCATAAACATAAGTAAGTATAGTATTGACACACCCTGTATTATAAAATAAATTAAAAAATAAGTTAGTAGGTACTTTCAAAATTTTTTTATAGCAGAAAACTCTTAATGTTGATACCTATTTTTAACCATTGTTATTTCATATGATTAAAAATTGTTTCTTCGAAACTAAGTATGCTACGACCAATGAATTTGACAGGAGTTCATATTGTTTATTTATTGACAGCAGTCAAAATATTGTTAAGAAGTGTTATATGTATTATAATTCGAATTGAAAATTCCATTTTTTTCAATAGATATTAATATTGGTAATATCAGTGATTAATTATCAGTACTAATAATTCGTGATGAGTATATCAAATTGTATGATATGATTGGAGTTTATTTCGAATAATCACCAAAATGGCGCTATTGCCTCACGTATATATTCTGTAAGATATCCTGGCAGGAGATATTGTGGCAAAGAAAGTAGAGATTTCGGACTACTTATATGTGGATTCTATTGAATTAAAGCAAGAACATTGATTGAATTATCTTCGGTCATAACTCTACTACGTCGTTTAAAACAAGGACGGGAAAAACTAACCAGTTTCTCTTAATCTTTTTGCTTTTCTTTCAAATACTTCTTTGCCATAATGTCTCCTGTCAGGATTATCTTACAAAATATATACGTGAGGCAATAGCGCATTTTGGGACATTCGAAATAAACTCCAATCATATCATACAATTTGATATACTCATCACGAATTATTTGTACTGATAATTAATTACTAATATTACCAATATTAAATATCTATTGAAAAAAGTGCAATCTTTAATTCGAATTATAATATAGCACTTCTTAACAATGTTTTGGCTGCTGTCAATAAATAAACAATATGAACTCCCCATCAAATTCGTAGCCTACTTAGTTTCGAAAAAACTATTTTTTTACAAAATAGTATCAACATTAAGATTCTTCTGCTATAAAAAAATTTGAAAATACCTACTGACTTATTTTTTAATGTAATTTATAATACAGGGGTGTGTCAATACTATACTTACTTATGTTTATGAGTTTTTATTCATATCTCGAGTTCAACAAAAGATATTAACATGCGGTTTGCTCCATTTTGTTACGAATTTAATCCAGTTCCATTATAATTTACAATAAATAGGTGTTTCCATTAAAAAATTTGAAGAAAAACAAATTTTAATTTTTTTTATTTGAAAGTCCCCTCTACCTACGACTATGAAAACTAAATGCAAATATTTTATAGTAGATGTGAATTAATTCATCCACACTCTTTCTAATGACACTAATTTCATTAAAATCGGTTGATCCAAACCAAAGTTATAGGTATTTATCCACAAATACTTTTCCACTCTCCCCCACACCTTTATTTGAAAAAAATAAAAAAAAAGTACTTTAAACAGCTTTGTGCAGAATTTATGCCCCTTTCTAGTTTTACTTATTTAACACTTTGGTATTATTGGACATATTTCCCAAAAAACTGGTTTTCAAAATTTTCTTCGCAGGTTTCGCCCCCTAGCGGTTAATCCAGAATCTTTGAAAGTTATTTCCAGCGATTTCTCTTGGCCGCTTTAATAAGGAATTTTTTCTCCTAAAGTTATAACATGAATAGTTTCCGATATATAGCCGAGAGATCGGCTTATTGGACCACCCGGTACATAATGATGAAAAAATATTTTTTCCGATTTGAGTTTTTTTTGTTTTTTGCGTTTTTTGAAAATATTTGCCATAGTATATGCCATATATTTTTTTACACTATTGGAAAGTAGAGATTTTAACAAACAAAAAGCCTACAGACTTTTTTAAAAAAGCTGATACTTTGACGCGTGAATTTTCGATTGAAAATTAGGGTGCTTTTTCGATATTAAATCAATATCAGGTAAAAAAATTAATTTTTCAATTCCAAAAAATTACAGTGTGTTTGGTACATACTAACGTAAATTTTCACCAAATTTCGTATAAAATTTTTTTTTTTTTTTGTAAAAGAAAAATTAAAAAACCAAAAACTTAGTTTTTTAAATTTTTTCACAAAAATTTTGAGGTTTTGTGAAAAAGTGTAAATACAAAAGTTGTAGATCTGTTTTGTTACCTACAACTTTGCCATTTAATCTTTTTTCCATAGCATTTATAGTTTCGCCGAAAATCGCGGTAAACCGATTTTTGCCCTTAAAACTCACCCCTCCCACTTTCCGACCTCGGATGGAGTGGAATTTATTTTTTCTCTTCATTTTTAGCATATTCTCTACCTTTTCCAATACGTTTCATTCAATTATAATTTTTTTTTATTTCAAAAATTATCGACCCTGGTCTATAACTTTACTACTGTAAAGACTTCCTTATTACTTTTCTTAGTGTACAAGTAGCGCAACTGTCATTCTCCCTTCGAAATTTGTACCGACAAAGCTTTCGCTTCTTTTTGGGTGATAATAATCGTAGACATACAAACTCAAGTTGAGAGTATAAGCAGTTATTTTGAAAATTGTGTAACAGTGTGAAGCAGCTTCAGTGACAGTTGAAAAAATAACTGCCACTGTTACCGCCATCCGAACCCATCTCTATGCACGACGCATACGCACTTCATTGACAGCCGGTGTAATGGCGGATGCAGTTTGAAATTTATGTCAAAATATCAGTTTTTTTAATGAAAAATACATAACTCAGTGAGAAAAAGGTATAGATTGTAAAGTGAATGAAAAGTAAAAGACAATCCACTGTTCAAATTTTAGACTAATCAGGCTAGCCTTAATAATGTAAGTAATTACCTTTATTCTTAGTCTTTTAGTTTACAATCAAACTTTATTTTTAATATGGCATGACATGAACAATTTGTTTATGATTATTTATATATTTTACTTACCCTTTTGTGTTTCTTATTTTATTTCTTTATTTTGTAAGGGTGAAATCATTGCTAAATTCAGTTCAAACACTCTAATCACTAACACTAAAATTACTGTACAGCGTGCAGTTCTAGTTATTGCTTATTGTAACCTGAAAACAACACTAGCCAAATACCAATGTGGTGATTTATAAAATAGACGTTATCGCGCACAAATATGATTAGTCTGCAAATTGTTTTGATTAGGTACGGCTGTAATCTTTATAGTCTTGGCTGATTCATGTCAGTTATATAAACAAAATCAATCGAATGCTGAGTATAAAAAACTAATAGGTATATTTGTTAAGTTAAATGTATTTTTATGGGATTCAATCACAATTGATTGCAGTGAGTTTACGTTTGTTTTTGACATTTCAATTTCCAATGCGCAAATCGTTTTTAAAAAATATAAATTAATATTATAATATTAATATTATTAGATAGGCATCTACAGGTTAACATAATTTCTTAATTTATATTTTTTGAAAACGATTCCTGATCGAAAATCGAAAGATCAAAAACGAATGTAAAATGTAATTATTCTATTTACAATCAATTGTGCTTTAATCACATATAAATATTATAAGATATTTAACTTAATGTCACAAGAAAACAGTTTTAGAACTCAGAAGTGGGTGGGGGTGAGTTTTTAAGGGTAAAAATCGGTTTATCGCGATTTTCGGCGAAACTACAAACGCTATGGAAAAAAGTTAAATGGCAAAGTTGTAGGTAAACAAAAAGATCTACAACTTTTGTATGTACACTTTTTTCACAAAACCTCAAAATTTTTGTGACAACTTTAAAAAACCTTTTGGTTTTTTATTTTTAAGTTGTCCCAGGAGCTCAACTCAACTATATTAGCAATATCATTTTAAAGTCGTCTACACTTCATCTAATTTATATAACGATGTACGTCATCGGCGTCATAGCCTGTGATGTCATAATACCAACACGAAATATTTAGGGTTTAGGTGTGTTCTTTTTAGAATCACTTTACCGAGTACACTGGCATTACAGCCACTAGGCATATTTTGTTATATACGCGTAGAAATAATATTTAAAATTTCTATTAATGTTAACTTAAAGAAATACACAATAATATGTTTCATTTAATTTGTATAAATCCATTATAAAGAGTTTTTATCAAGAACATTTGTTCGGAACACACTGTAACTGTAATCGAACGAAGGTAAAATTTTGGCATAAATTGGTAACACTTATTTGACAGTTGCGGTGTTGACACTTTTTGTACTTTATTATTTTGAATTTTAAAGTGAATACCACTTGTTTTATATTTTAACTTATTTAATAAAATTTGTTCTTTTTGGAACAAAATTAGTGTGTTTTATTTCAAAAATGTCACGTAAGAAGTTAAATAGTCGTTGTAAAGAGATGGTAATACTTTTGCAATAATTATGTAATCTATTTTATTTAAAATGGAGTCAGGATTTTTTTATATTTTGGCAACTATGTCAACGTCGATCTCTGACGTAGATAATGACGTAAGTCGTTATCTAAATTAGATGAAGTATACTTTAAAATGCATAATGTATGTCTGAATTGTCCACATAAATGAGTCAGATAAAATTAAATTATTAGAAGAATTTTTCACTAAGTAACAAAAAAACAAAATTTGTTTAATTTACTGTTTGTATTTTGAGAACTATATTCCGAAGTGGAAATTGAAAAGTCAATAAACGTATTTTTATCTTTAATTGTGGCTTATTCCCAGTTAAATAATAATTATGTTAAAATGCCACAAGAAAATAGCTTCAGAAAAATTATAAACATATTAATATTAAGATGTCTTATCAAATATAAACATAATTGTTTGTTTTTTTATTTGTACCAATGTACCATGAAATGTTACGCAAAATGAGTAATTACAGTATTAATTTTAATAAATATCTCAAAATTGAACATGATGAAAAAAAAACTTCCGATTCGACTTTTCTTCGTTTTTTGCGTTTTTTTGAGAACATTTCTCATAGTAATGTATGTTTTTTACACTATCGGAAAATAGAGACTTCAACGAACAAAAAGCCCACCGACTTTTTTTGTTGTTTTGTTTGTGTTTAAATGACTGCGGACACTAAATCCATTCGCCAATCTTACAATTTTGAGGTGTAGTGTGTGTGTGTGTGTGTGTGTGTGTAGAGTAATTGTCTTGATACCATCGAGCAAAAAGATAAAAGAGGGAATCTAATCGTTATGAAAAGGAGACCAAAAAAGTGGCCTCTGATGGCGGACATATCCGGAAATGCAAAGGCGCTAAATTTAAATTTTCCAACACTTATTAACAATAGCTATAAAATATTTTTCAGACGAGAAAGTTTTAATTAAATATTAACTATAATAGTCTAAAAAGTGACACAATTGGTAAAAAAATTCAATATAAATAAAATTTCATGTGACAGTTGGGACAAACAATAACATAACCTAACTAAATTTGACTTCTTAAACAAGGAAAGAGACTGTCTATCCTTGTCTAAAGTGGCCTCTCAAGATGGCACTTCCTGTCTATCAATATGTTTACCCCCACTACCTTTACATTCCCTCTGTTGTCTTATTGCTCGATGCTTGATACTTAGCAAAGTCGACGTGATTGTCTTTGCTAAGAGACGCTAATTGTATCCGAACGTCTGCGGTCCCTCCGGTGTGTACCGATCACACAAGGATAGAAATTATTTTCATTTATTAATTTTTTTAATAAACGAAAATTTCCACCCAGATGGGATTCGAACTCACGACCTTTAGGTTTAAAGGCAGGCGCTCTTACCACTGAGCCACAGAGGGGGTACCGACTTTTTTTTAAAAATGCTGATATTTTGACGCGTGAATTTTCGATTGAAAATTAGGTGCTTTTTTGATATTAAATCAATATCAGGTAAAAAAAATAAATTTTTTAATTCCAAAAAATTACAGTGTGTTTGGTACATACTAATGCAAGTTTTCACCAAATTTCGTAAAAAAAACATTTTTTTTTTGTAAAAGATAAAAATAAAAAATCAAAAACTTAGTTTTTTGAATTTTTCCACAAAAATTTGGAGGTTATGTGAAAAAAGTGTAAATACAAAAGTTGTAGATCTTCTTATTACCTACAATTTTGCTTATTTACTTTTTTCCATAGCACTTGTAGTTTCGCCGAAAATCGCGATAAACCGATTTTTACCCTTAAAAACTCACCCCCTACCACTTCCCGACCTCGGATGGAGTGGAATTTATTTTTTCTTCCATTTTTAGCATATTCTCTTCCTTTTCCAGTTGGTTTCATTCTACTATAATTTTTTTTTACTCTTTACCTTTTTTAAAGGCTTAGACACTGGTCTAATAGTATAGTGTGTTGCATAACTAGAGGTGAATATGAACAAATCTCTTACATCGTGTCGTTACGAACTATTAACAATATTCTTGAAAGAAAATAAACTTAAGAAATGTAGAGTGGATCAAAAATCGCTTCACAATGACAAGCTCTACTTGTGATATATGGCGACAATAATTCAAAAACGAATTATTTAACCATTTAGGTAGAAGATTATGCACTTGTAAAATGTAATATTTGTTTTTTGTTGTCAATTTAATTACATTAATACCAAATTTAAACAAATGCGAGCAAATTTTATTGAGATATTTAATCAGAAAACTATTTTCATTTTTATGTTAGATTCGACATTTTATAATAATTATAATATATACTTCATCTAATTTAGATAACGACTTACGTCATTATCTACGTCAGAGATCGAATTTGACATAGTTGCCAAAGTAAAAAAAATCCTGACTCCATTTTAAATCAAATAGATTACATAATTATTGCAAAAGTATTACCATCTCTTTACAACGACTATTTAAATTCTTACGTGACATTTTTGAAATAAAACACACTAATTTTGTTCTAAAAAGAACAGATTTTATTAGATAGTTAAAAATATAAAACAAGAGATATTTACTTTAAAATTCAAAATAATGAAGTACAAAAAGTGTCAACACCGCAACTGTCAAATAAGTGTTACCAAATTATGCCAAAATTTTACCTTCGTTCGATTACAGTTACAGTGTGTTCCGAACAAATGTTCTTGATAAAAACGCTTTATAATGCATTTATACAAATTAAATGAAACATATTATTGTGTATTTCTTCAAGTTAACATTAATAGAAATTTTTAAATATGATTTCTACGCGTATATAATAAAATATGTCTAGTGGCTGTAATGTTAGTGTACTCAGTAAAGTGGTCCTAAAAAAGAACACACCTACACCCTAAATATTTTGTGTTGGTATCATGTGACGCCACAGGCTATGACGCCGATGACGTGCATCGTTATATAAATTAGATGAAGTGTATTTAATTTGGGTCACAGGAATAAGAATTTAAAAGTTTTGAGTACGCTGCTTCAATGTATAGTTGGTTGCGTACTAAAATATTAACAAGTTTGACATTTTATAAACAGAAACAATCGAAGTGGTTAAATTAAAAATCATTTCTTGCGTCAAGTTATTAGGAAACTAGATTCGCATTAATTTACAAGAAATTAACAAATAATTGTAAGTATTAAATAGCTTTAAAGTCTTTATATATGATTTATTCTTTCAAATTTACCGGTTGTCAAATTCGAATAGATATATTAGTAAAATTTTGAAAAAATTTTTTTCTTTAATAAAATACTTTAATTTTCTAATATATGATTTTCTGACTATAAATACTATATTTTCAAAAATTTAAATATTCATATTTGGCGCCACTTTTTACGTAAGCATAATAACAATCTAGAGCTAATTATCAATATTAAAAACAGACACGAGTGTCTTTCTGACATATATCAAACATCATTATTAATCAATGTCATAATATATTCAAAATTAAAATATTGTACTTGCATAAAAATATAATTTAGGAAAAATTAATGTTTTGTGAATTTAATAATTTAATGGTTTAACCTCATGTTGTAAGTTTTTATATAGTTTTATACAATGTTTTTAGAGTTTTACTTATCCTGCCCTACTTAAGTGACTGCATCCTCAAAATAAAATTTGTTATACATTTATTATTGAATTTAAAATATTTATAAATGTATAATTTAAATTTAAACCTAAAGATCTATTGCTAGCCGTTCTGCTTGAAATTTAGTAGGAATATTTGCAAGGCTCCTATCATATTTAGAAGCGCTTAGCTTTTGGAGCGTCGTAAGATAGATCGCACAAGATTGTATTGAATATATGGGATTGTTTAAAATGCGATTAAATTGTAAAATATTGAAACCATATGCATATGCTTTTAAATTTGTATAAACAGATCATAATATTTTAGTTGAGTTTGAACTGAAACAACTTGATGATAGACTGATAAGACTACTAGCCTACCAGCGTATTCAACAACTACTAAACTCACCCTCTTCTGCGAACAATATGTTTTCGCCAGCCGTTCGAGAAAAGTTAAGTCACATGACGTATCCGAGTGAATTGTTGACTCCAGCCGATATTGATAGGATATCGAGGGTGTTCTCAAATCCGAAGAAAAAGACCAAATCTAAACCGACCATTAGAGCGAGAGCCATGATATGTCCCGTTGTTTCTAAGTATTTTTATAATCTCCATACTACCGAGGTAAGTAACTCACTTTATATCTATTTTTTATTATATTCGAATAAATTCTGCTCGTCATAAGTATCAAAAGTTTGCCTTACGAAAGTTTCATCTAGGCAGAGGAATTAAAATTGTGTTTTACTGAGTGTGGTGTCTAATAGACCCTTCTGTCATTAGATTCACAAATGATTTTCTTTGGTTTTGCTAATGATTATGACTCCATTTTGTTCTTTGGGCTTGGTGTTGATATTGGCCCACCTTCTTGTTGTTTTCTTACCTAGCTTAGTCTGACCACTCCATAATTCTCCTCGATGTTTCAACTCCCAATGCTGCCGGCGTGTGGATTCCCACGTTTTCTCTTCCCAGATCCTCCATCTTCTGTACCAGTTGCTTGCACGTTTTCAGGAATTTTACTGGCACAGGTTCTTCCTTTTTGTTTGGGAGAAGTTTTGGATCCATACTCTTCCTTGTGGATCCACGTTCCATCTTTATGAGCAGACATCGTAACTCTCATAGTTCCCAGGCCGCCCTTCTCGTTCAACTCCGCTGGAGCACCTGGTAGCTGCGGAAATATTGCTTTGTCCTTTTCCATGGCTTTGTTGTCCTCGTCGTTCTTGGTGACAAAGACTGCCACGTCTCCTGTTAATTCTGAGATATCTCCCTCTTTTACTACGATCCTCGTGAAGACCTCTTCCGGCAAGTCTTCATTGAGAAACTCTATAGTTGTTTCCTTTTCGTCTTCCATGTTGCCATCTTATCTGCGATAACGTCTACTCTTCTTTTAATGGCTTCTGGGTTCTCTAGGTCTACTTAAACCCCCATTGTCGCCATTTTCGTAACTTTCGAGGGTTCCATGTTGATCTGTACGTCTGTGGATGTCATGCATATAGACTTCCGTGGTGCCTATTCTTCCTTATTTTCCTCCACCTCCTCGATATAATCGAACATCCGATTTCTCAGGATTCGACCTCCCTCTTTATGGATAGCCTTGTATTTGGTACCTTACTCATGAGTTTTTCAAGTTCCGCTACGCTGTCTGGAGACGCTCCAACTTTAATCTAGCTTTGTAGTTTAGTGACTGTCTCTGTTACTCCGAACTTGTCGTTTCTGTCCTGTTGCTTGGTCTACTTTTTCTTGACCTCCGCTTTTTCCATTCATCGTCAGAGCTGCTTCCGCTGTCCGAGCTGCTAGCTTCTTCTTCCTTTCTTTCGTCTTCTTTCCTTAGAATCTCCTCCCTCATTTTATTTTTTCCGTTCCTCTTTCTCTTTTCTCCTCCCTTTATTTCTTCCTCTCTCTTGGTTTACTGTTTCTCTCTTCCTTGCCTGTTCTTTTCGCTACTTCTGCTTGCGCTATTTCTAGCTCCAATTTCTTCCACTTCTCGCCTCCAGCTTTTCTTCTCTCGAGTTTCAACCCTTTCTTTCACTCCTCCTCTTCTACTTTCTCCTTCATTCCTTCCTCCCTCTTCCGTCTTTTTTATTTTTCTTATTTCTGCAGTCGGACAGTGCGCCCTTACTCCACCAAGGCTATTCTCCCCAAGATTCGCCACCACCCTTTGGCCCGATGGTGTTACACCTTGATGTTGGGAAGGCGGTATATTAGGATTATGCATAGCCGATTGCCCATATCTGTTTTTTTTTTCAGTGGTTTCTTCCACTGGTTTTTATAATCGTGAAGGTTTTCTCCTCGGGTATAGGTTTGGCTATCAGTATGTACAGTTGCGGTCACGGAATAGTTTACACCTTACTTTTTATATTGTAATACTGTAAAATTGCAGTGTCGTACGGATTTGATAAATGTCAAAGTCAAAAAATTTCAAAACGTCAATGCTTTCGCGAGTGTTCAACAATAAAATAAAAGTATATTAAACTCTTCCAAAATGGTTAGAATACATTTGAATTATGCGCAAAAAGCAAGAGCAATTGCCAAACTCGAAGAAGGTTGGTCACTAAGGCAAGTTGCTGCTGATTTGAACGTGAGTCATATGTGCATATGGAAGATTAAACAAAGATGGGATAATTTTCACTCTATAGCACGGTTGGGCGGTTCAGGAGGGCAGAAGATTTCCACAGATCAACAGGATGAGATGTTAGTAGATTATTTGAGAGAATCTCCTTTTGCCACAGCTCAAAAGGCAAGAGAAGAGGCAGCGTTTCCAGGCAGTATTCGCACTGCACGTCGAAGAATTAAAGCAAGTGGACTGCTAAATTGTGTAGCTGCACGGAAACCTTTTTTGACTGAGGATCACAAGAGGAGACGAGTTGAATTTTGTAATGAATTTATAAACCGCGATGAGAATTTTTGGTCCAGGGTTGTATTTTCCGATGAAAAAGTATTTCAGTCGTATAATAATGGTCGAATAAGAGTTTATAGGCCGAGAAATCATAGGTATGATGAACAGTATACGCATTATTTAAGAAATAGTGGAGGATTCTCTGTCAACGTATGGGGATGGATAAGTGCCGAAGGCCCGGGCGTTTGTTATCATGTAGAGGAGAAGTTAACAGGATTATATTACAAACATATTATTGAGCACACAATGTTGCCATCGGTGATCCAGAGATTCCCCAACAACGACTTTATCTTCCAACATGACAATTGCCCGGTGCATACGAGTAGAATTGTTCGAGAATGGCTAGAAGAAACTGATGTTAATGTTCTTCCGTGGCCTTCCCGTAGTGCAGACTTTAACCCCGTCGAAAATGTGTGGGCAGAGTTAACAAAGAAACTAAATGAAAGAAACCTTAGACCACGGAATAGAATTGAATTATGGGAAGCAATTGAGCAGGCATGGGAAGAGCTTGTTAACTATAACATGAGGGGATTGGTGCTATCTATGAACAGAAGACTGCAAAATTGTATTGACAAGAATGGGGCTTCCACCAAATATTAATTATTATTTATCATTGTTTATCGTTATTTAATATAAAATAGATTTAAAATAAAATGCATATTAAAAAAAAAGACTTCTTTATTTTCGTTATTAAGATCATAATCCATTTTATTCAAAAAACTGTTTTCTATATTTTTCATTTTGTAAAATATTTTGATATTTTAATTTTAATCTACCTATTCTAGCTAGTACACCACTGGCAACGTCACTTTGACGTAAAAGGTGCGTTTAAACGAAGTAAAAATTTAAAAAATGGGCTCCTAGATACGTGAACCTGTAAACTATTCCGTGACCGCGACTGTACATGAAGGGTATGGGTCCGTGTCGTATGATAGTTAAAAGTATTTATTATCACATAGGGACAAGATATTTCAATAGGTAATGGTCAGCGGACAGCTGCTCCAATTTGTCGCCTTTTACGAAGAACAGGAGAAACTGTTAAGGTATTTTACTAAAGTGACCCGCCTTCACACGGAGAAAACCGTGTCACGGTGTCTAATAGGCCCATAGATACCCATCACAACCACCATTCACAAGAATATTTTTTACAATATATTAAATTTTTTATTACAGGTTGATTCGACTGATGTCAGGCATGACGCCAGTTTTATGGGCTTCAGACCTACGAAGTCTGTGCGTTTTCCTGAAGCTATAGCAATGCGATATAGAGTATTAAATATAGGAAAAGGATCTGCCAATGAAGTGAATCTAGAAAAGTTTGGAATTTGTAGTAATATTGTCCCCAAACATGCCGTTATTTTTTATGATGATGTAAGTAAATATTGAAATGAAATAACGATGAACTTTATCCATTAAAGCGTTTTATCATTTTTTTAGTATACAAACCATTATGAATTAATTAACTATTCGCCTTATGGAACATACGTAAACAATGTACTATATTCGAACAATAATTGTACAAATCGTCCAGATTTGAATGGATCACCGGTAGAAAATTGTGCCAATTTTGAATTGTTAGTAAGAGAACGAATAGATCAAAAGAGGAAAGTGAATAGGTCGAGTAAATTCTCTGTAGATGCCAAATGTCAGCTAAAGATTGCACAGAAAGGTAAATTACATATTTTTTTAAATAGAAAATATCTTATTCTTATTTAAATTCTTGTATTCAACTTTATCAGACAATCAGTTTTGGCATACAATTTTAGAGTTTATAATTTAAGCGCTATTTCTAAATTTCCAAAATATTTTTCAAGGAAACAGATGTCACAACCAAAAAAATTTCAAACCATAAAACATGATATTGTTCTGAAGCTATTTTCTTGTGGCATTGTAAATTAATTACTATTAAACTGGGAATAAGCCACAATTAAAGATAAAAATACGTTTATTGACGTTTCAATTTCCACTTCGGAAATCGTTCTCAAAATACAAACAGTAAATTAAACAAATTTTGTTTTTTGTTACATAGTGAAAAATTCTTCTAATAATTTAATTTTATCTGACTCATTTATATTGACAATTCAGACATACATTATGCATTTTAAAGTAGACGACTTTAAAATGATATTGCCAATATTGTTGAGTTGCGCTCAACATACAGTCGTCCCAGGAGCACACAAATTGAGCACACAAATTGACAGCTCAACCTAAAATTTACAATTTTATATGTAACAATTTTTAAATTTCAACGAAAGCAATTATTTTATAAAAAAAATTATCTGTCTACTTTAAATCTTGAACACAAAAAAAAACAGTTACCTTGATTTTCACTTAACAAAAAAACTTGTCACATCTTTGGAGTATTGACATCATCAGCGAAAACATCCATTGGGGACTGGAACAGGATCAGGAACTAGACTTTTTAAACATCTTAAAATCTTCAAAAAAAAAAAAACGAAAAAGTGGTCACTCTTTCTAAAATGACATATTACATCGAGCGAAAACTCCACCAATTTATGCCGGTCACTTCATGACGGATAAAATTTCACGACTACTGCTACTTATTTCCACGAAATTGACCAAAAAAACAGAAGAACACAAATTCGATGGAGAATCTGTGGAACCATACCTCCTAACACTACGAAGGCCCGAGTATGAATCAATATTCACACCTCACTCTGCGAAGGCCCGAGTATGAATGACGAATTTAAAAATTCGATCTTAAATTGAAAATAAGACAAACGCTGACAAACAAAACAACGAAATTAGAACGTAAATATCCTTTTGCGACGTATTTGAAATTATAACGCGGCTTCCAATGAACATTAAAACAAATTGCCGAGAAAGTTAAAATAAATAAATAACTTTAAAATGGTTTACATTAACCTCCAGCAATGCAACAAGACAAATATGCGTATTTCAAACTTGAAAGATGCGAACTAACAAAAACGGAAAGAATTCCTCGTTTTATTTTTTAAACATATATAAGGAGTTTTTAATATATTTCATTATACGAGGAGCTTTCAATATACTTCAAAGAATCAATGAAATTGAAAATGCTACAACTTAAACAATTTCTTTTTGGCACTATTCGCGAGGGACTGGACCAAAACTCCTGAGTAACGTGTTTAAACTGATTTTGTATAGAATTTACACAAAACTTCAGGACTTTTCTTTACTTTGCACCTCTTTTATCATTTACGCAGTTATTCGTCCTCTCCTGTCCCAAGATGCACGAAAAGATTTACCATGTAAATTTACCGTGAAACTATGGGTAGAGCCTTTGATTTGTATTTGATTACACTTATGGATTGGCAATATGTTGTAAGTAAAATATTTCATTGGTTTATTTTTAGGTTTGAATGCCATTGCGTGAACAATTCAGATGATGAGCAGAAAGGCTGGGAGAGTTCAGCGATTGTGAATCATGGTTACTCCCTTCGTTTTGGTTGTATTTCATTTGTCTTTTCAATCGTTGAAAGTACAAACTAATCAAATAAGTTATTGTAAATAAATGTTATTTTTTGTATATAAATGTATAGTACAATATTAAAAGATAAGTATTGATATTAATAAAGTATTTTGTTAACCTACATGTTTCACTACTTAATTTGTTACGATTTGCATTATATTATGCGGTGTGTCTTCGTAACTTGAAACGATATGGGAACCTTTTTTATTATTTATTTTACGAAAAGATATTTTTCATAAAAGGTTCCGATTGATCTAAAACCTATGCAACTATCAGATCAAGTTTTATCAATATTGTATGAGAGGTATGTTAAAAAATATGAATTTCAATCAAGAGTAGAATACCTCTATATTTGACAATACCGAAAATTGCTTATAATGAAAAGTTGTTTGGAAGTAAAAACCGTGTTTTAATATGCAATTAAATTCTTCAAATTAAATAAAAAAATTGCAAATTTTTCTCAAATTACCGATACCGAAATCATTTTTATTTATTACAAATATAATAATAGAAGAATTCATAACTTTTCAATTAGTTAATGTGTGCCTTGACCATAATAATTCATTTTGTTTTTGTCAATTAGCAAACCTTGTTAGCTCCCCTCAATTCAGTAACCACTCAATATATCCGTCTTGTCTTCTTTTTCAATACAGGTAATTGTTATGTTATGAGTAAGACTCTGAACACATTCTTCAATGGGCAACATCTGTAAATGGGCTTTGAAGATACGCCTTTTCTTTTAGGTAACCCCACAAGAAAAAATCGAGTGGCGTCAAATCTGGAGACCTAGGAGGCCAAAAAATGTATAACTACTTTTCCATTAAAATGACTTTTAAGCTAGTGCCTTACATCTAACCCACTCTTACATTTTAACACTTACATATTTAACACAAGTGGATCGCTAAAATGTTACAAAGCAGACATTAACTAAGTGAAGGTTAATAACTCTTCAATGCTTATTAGATTTTTAATCAACTTTGTTTTGTAAACATTTGCTTATCATGTTTTATAGCAACGGAAGAGTTTCATAATTTCGTAAAAACGGTTTTAGGTATCCGTAATTTGAGAAGTGATATCTCACTGAGACTGTTGGCAGTTTATTTTTTTTCTTCATCTTCTTTATAAGCAATTCTGCTTGTTCATTGGTGGATTAACACCTCTATGGAAGGTCGTCACTCCATCTTTTGTGCGGTTGTCTGATATTTCTGCCGATTGGTGACATCTCTTGCTATTTTGACGACACGGGTCTCATCTATTCTGCTTATGAGGTTATTCCATTATTTCTGTCTGTTTTGTGTCCAATTATTTATACACTGTACGTACATCTGATTAGTTCTTTGCTGACTTCTATTGTTTTAGTTTTCTGAAAGAGTTTTCTAATATGAGATTCTCATATTAATTAAATTCTTTTGCTCTTATGTTAAATCTTTGGACCAGTCTTTGCAGGCTATCGTCATCTTGGGCTATCATATTGTGTCATCTGTGTAACGAGAGTATTTTGATATTTTTGTTTCTCAATATGTATCCTCTTCCTTTGTTAACGCTTTTAATGAGTTTGATAAAACGCAGTTGTTTATTTTTATTGGTTTAAATATAACATTATTTTGTTATTTATTTGTTTGAAATATATATTTATTTTAAGGCTGTTTTATCGGTGCACCAAAATTTTTTCTCTGTTATTTACCGATGAAATGTCTCGAAATTTGGACATGTTATACGAAATTATGTTGCCTTTAAACTGATGGTTTTACTTTTTTTATTTTTTTGAATTTTCTGTTGAAAAATTGGATTATACTGTTTAACGTTCTATTATAACCAAACTTTTCACGCCCATCAGTTGAAAGAGTTTTTTTTTCTGTGTTCGTTTATTCTTTTTTCACCTTTCTGTGTCCAGTAATAATCGAGAAAAGCGTATTCAAACTTTGAAGAAAATTGCTAAAAAATACTGAAATCTAATAGTGAAACGTGTTCCTCATCATTGTCGCTGAGCTTGATCGTTATCGCATTAGTGACGTCAAATCTCATGAGCGTACGGTACGGTCTTATTTATATTTCTCTATGGGTACGGTCAGTTAGTTCGCTTGAATTAGAATCCATTTTAGTTCTTTCATTCTTGTATTTTCTTTATCAACTTGCTTAGTTTTTACAGTTTACAGTATTCTTATTTATTTTGAAAATCATTGAAATTATATAGTTTACGTGCATGTTAAGTAATATATTATTAGTTTAGTGGTATAAGTTAAAAGTTCTTTAGTTTACGCGTATTTTTAAGTATTACATTAGGTTAGTGATATAAGTTATAAGAGACAAGATAAAAAATGAGTCCCAGTAAACGTCCTATGTCAAGGAAAAGGAGAGCAATTGCACTGCAGTAATTTTTTATTATTTATATTACAACCGTTTTTAAAAGCTTTTATTTAACTTATATATATATATATATATATATATATATATATATATATATATTATATATTTATATATATATATATATATATATATTTATATATATATATATATATATATATATATATATATATATATATATATATATATATCTGAAATTCGAAATGTCAGTTTTTTGTATGTGTCAACAAATAATCTTTAATAAATAGTTTGGAGATAACTTTACCTAGTGGTAGTGTCGATTCGTAAGTAACCCTTTTTACTTTTTTTTTTATTTACTTACCGTAAAGTAAGTAAATAGAGGGTTCATGACCTTACGTATTATTTGTTTATGGTCAAAATATTACCAATGTTCAAGAATAGTGGACATAAACTTTTTCATTAAATCTATTCAAGGTTTGAATAATCCTTCTCCATTTTCATGCAACTTTTCTAATATGGAGATTATCAAAGAAAAAATGGACGGATTGATAAGTACATTGACTTTTAAATGTCAAATGTGGAATATTGAAGAGGAGATAGCAACATAGGATTCTGGTAACAATTCACTGAACTTGAATGGTTCTGGTTATTCAGACATACAGCAGCAGCACGCTGCATTAAATATACCTGTGATGTCCTACAGGCAGTATGCAAAACATACGGAAACAGTTGCAGATATCATCGGCCAAACACTTTGTGATTCCTTAGAAGAGGCTGGACGGGAGGAATTAGCTTTAGCCAAAGAAATTGGTGAAGTAGATTCCGACGGAAATGGGTTAATAAACGTTATAGCTGATGGTGCTTGGCCAAAAAGATCGTATAAAGTAAACTACGATGCTTCTTCAGGTGTAGTACCTGACGTTGTAAAATTTATTAAATTAGTACGCCTTTGATGGATAGGACATGTAATTAGGCGAGATGAAGATGAAACGATCAGAAAAATTTTCGACCGAAGAGGACCAGTGGGAAGACGATCCAGAGGAAGACCAAAACTTAGGTATCAAGATAACATAGATGATGATCTAAAATCCATCGGAGTTAAAGCATGGAAAAAGTTGCCAGAGGCAGGGGCGAATGGAAGATTCTTCTGAAGAAGCCTTTGGCTCATGACGAGCTGTAATGTAACTGATGATGATGAAATAACTATCCACGATTTATGTTTTATTCATCAATTGGATACTTTTCTTATGTAACTGCAACCTATAAATATATTAAAATAATGTATATTCCATTCAGAGAACTTTTTCCTCGCAGTGCGTCGCCTCGAAATACTTGTCAGATAAATACATTTACTATTATGATGGTTTCGCAGGTACCAATTTTTTATAGATAAATAAAAATATTTTTTGTTTAGTTTTTACTACGCTAATATCAGTTTTCTCTAACAAATAAATAACTTATTGAAATAATTTTCAAGCTATAACTGCGAAATTGTTTATTTGTTTGTGACAACAAATTGTAATTTTTTTGATAATAATATTCTTATGTTATTTTAAATTTATTATAAATAAACACCATGGTGTTTTTTGCAGTCACGTTTCACAAATTTTTATTTAATACTATGTTTAGCTAAGACATATAAATTTAAAATGTGATTAATTATTTTTAAAACATTATCTACGATAATTAATCTAAAAAAAAGTATTCCGACAAAACTAATTTGAATGGGGAATAATGCATTTATTGTCATTAAACAACCCGTGGGCCGGCGCCACTGAATAAACATCCAAACTGACTAAGCTGTGTAGAAAAGTAAGTGATACGCCCACTTCAAATCGCAGTATGCTATAACTGCGAAAACAGCCTTAATTTAAACCTGAGTTTTAATGAGTCTGTTGTCTAAAAGAGCTACCCGTCACAAACTCAAATATCGTTTTTTCAGAAATTAGTGTCTTTTGATACACAACTTTAGAGATCAATCAAGGCAGTGACATCTACCAAACAAATGAGTGGGATAAATTGTGCAACGTTGTCAACTGTATATTCTTTTCTTTGGGATTTCCAACCCTGTATAAAAGATATATACAATTTAATAACATTCAATGCTGAGTCCTAAAATTAACCGGAATGTTTAGTATGTAAAAGATTTTTGGTATCTGGTATATCGCTAAAGGATTGATTTTGAATACCAATAAATAAAACAACAAAATGGCAATGGTAAAATTCTTTATTCAAATCACGATGCTTTATCGTCCCTGTATCAGGTACATTTTCATTATTCGTATAAAGCTGCTCGGCTTCCTTTAAACTGACAATATTATACAAAATTGAATAAAAAATCTTTTTGATTGAACAACCTGTGAACTGCTCGCGAATTAGGAAATTATTTATTCGCTCAATAAACTAATTGAATTGTATTAGTTATAATTTATAGTTTTGAGAAGTGGTTATTTTTGGTACTTGTCAAAGATATAGAAAAATTTAATCAAACTAAGCAATGTACAATAAATCAATTGGTTACAATACTACCAACGTATAACAGACGACTTTAAGTACAAAAAGAAAAAGGACGAATATAGAAATACTGATTCCTATAACCAGATTCAAGTTGCCAGTAAAAGTGATAATGGATAAATTCAAGTTGCCAGTAAAACCTGGTTGAACTCCATCAAAAAATATTTATTTCTTTACAGCTCTACTGTTGAGATTGCTATAAATTACCAACTAATAAACAATATTAGATATGCAGATAACACAGTGTTGCTGGCAGATAGTGCGCATGGCTTCAAAAGATGATTGATGTAGAAGCATGTAACAAAGGCGGCCAAAAACTAAATTGCAAGAAGACAAAAATAATGATCATTAGTAAGAACACCAGCCTAAACACCCAAATTACAATAGGCGATAGAGAAAAGATTAGAAAGGGTGAAAAAAATATGATTTGGGCTGCAATATTAAGGATCACAGCTACGAAATAAAAACTCGTATTGCAAAAAGCAGAAGCTCTTTCAATAGCCTTAGGAAGATTCTCTGTCTCTAAAGATTCTCTCTTATCTTTAAGTATCAATATACGCATAAGAATTTTTAGATGTTACGTCTTTAGTGTCCTCCTCTATGGAATAGAAACTGTAGACTTACAGAAGATGCCATAAAATGATTAGAGGCATTTGAAATGTTGGTGCTACCGATGTATGTTGAGGGTCTCATATATACATTAAACAAGTAACATAACTATTCTCCAGAGGCTAAGAAAAGACAAAGAAATTATTAACTATAAAAAATAGAAAATTGGCTTACTTCGGCCACATCATGCGTAACGATAAATACCGACTTCTACAGGCAAGATTGAGAGTACGAGAGGTCCTTGACGTAGACGTATATCCTGGCTGGCAGATCTTAAGAAGTGGACTGGTCTAACGTCAACTGATCTATTTCGAGCTACTGTGAATATAATAAGATTGTGGTCGGCCAACATCTCTAGAAGATAGGCACATTTAGAAGAAGACAGCTCTACAGTCCTTAATATGAAAAATAGTTCACTCTGCAGAGACAATTCACCTCCTGATATCTCCTTACTGCTAATGCATGCCCCAAGTGTTTTTTGTTATGTTTATTTTTGCAAATTTTTGGAGGTTGGAATCGCGTTTCTATCCATCTGTATACGTCGTCGAATTTCCTGTTCACAGCTCCTGATGACACTGAATGTTATGCGTAAATATATCAAACTGACTACCACTTAATATCTAACAGTGCAATCTGAGTTTCCATTCAGTTATTGGCTTTATATATAACCATTACTTTTGTCATTTTATTATTTCGTAGTCCATGTTCATCAACAACTCTTTTTAGTTTATCGAGTATCAACGCAAGCACTTATTGACTTTGGGCTATACACAATTTATCATCGGCAAAGCGAAGAGGATACATTATCTTCCCGTACTAAAAATGCGTCTCATTACGGATTTACTATATACGCTAAATAATTTTGGGGATATGTAGCCCTAACATATGCCTTTTCTACCTTTGTACCGCGGAGAATAATATATGTTTTCTAATCCCACGATTACTAAATTTTGATTCGGGATGTTTATATTAATAAAGGCGAACTCAAACGACTCTTGTACTTGTCAAGTGCACAATTATTTGCTTACCTTGCAAATACACGAGCTCTGTGATAGCGATGGCAAGTAGGGCGCTCACACAACGTGTATTCTTAAAAACTTTGATAACTAAATCAGTCAATACGGATAGAGGTAGTCCGGAAAATATCGTTACTTCCGCAGCTTTTGTTATAATGAACTCTGCTTATTTAATTGAATTATAAAAAGAGAAGAAGATGGTGGATGGTATCATATAAAAGTCGAAACAGGTGAGTATTTGTATTTAAAATTAACTAAAACAGCATTACAGAAACTGAATATATATATATGTATATATATATATATATATATATATATATATATATTATATATATATATATATATTTAAATATTTTTTTGTAGATACAGCGCTAACCATATGTTCTCAAAGGAGAACCTTCAGGCCATTGGCGAATCTTTGTTTTTTCTTCAGTTCATTTATAGTGCACTGGACAGATATGTTATCTTGTATTCTTTTACAGGCATCATTAACTGCGTTACGATTTTTATGTTCTTAGACGAGTCAAGTTAGTAGAAAATAAGCGTTTTTCGTCACAAGTGTATAGACGGGTTTGACAGTTAAAATGGATAGTATGAGATATTACAAAAAGACTCTCATCTAGGGATTCATGAATTTTTTAGTGGAACTGTTTTTAAATAAACAATTAAGATGTCAATATCATTATTTTGCTCATAACTTATAAACTTGTCTATTTAGAGATTTGACGTCCACAGACGAGTTGTTGAGAAAGAAAAAATACACAAAATGAGATATACTAAATTAAAATCGGTTAATAAACAAAAAAGTTATTGCATAATAACCAAGCAAACCGGCTGTCTTTGATTATTGTTAATAACTCTTTTAGTAATCAATAAAATTTATTTAAATGTATCTGAACTTAAAGATCTCATCGTGTTCGAAGTGTGTGCGAAAGATAGGCTAGATCCGTCAAATAGTTTTTGCACAATTTAATTTGTTTATAAGATTTTTTGAAAAATGCACAAATTTCTAAGGCCGGTCCAGATAATTTGACTGAATGGATCTTAATAATCCGGGGCTTATTTTCTTCGATGAGACATATATTAATATCCTGTGGAAAAAAAATTAAAAAAAATACGTTTATGTACACAAAATGATTTATTAATAAATAGCACTTTTTAAGTTTATAAACATTTACAATAACTCCGTACTATTTAGTTTAAATTAAATGGCAATAAAATATTCGGAAGACGGGTTTAAAAAACAACAACTTTAAAAAAAAAAAAGGTCCTGCGACCATTAGGAGCCGAGTTAGTCCTTTTTTTTTTTAATCACTGTTACGTCAATTAACAACATTAAGGGCTGAAATTAACCAATCTTTTAGAAGAAAAGTCAAAGTTATTCACAAAATGTTTAGCAAAAAAAATAATTGAAAATTGTTTAAACAGGAGTGTTGTAAACGAAGAGTACTTTGCGTTCCGACTGGACTGGAAGGAGTGGGGATTGCCGATTGCACACAAGCCGCGCTCTCCAAAAAAGTCGAGCGCACGGTTTCAAAATAGAGTGCTTGGAAAAAAATGACATATCTCGGGTTCTAGTGGACCAAATTTGTTCTTTTTTTTTTAAACTGGGGTACAACGTTAAAATAATAACATTTAACGTACTTTCATTGCAAAATTATTCAAAACAAAGCTGCTAATGACTACGGAATGTACAAACTTTTTCTTAAGTCGTCTTTTTATTGTTATTTTTCTATTTATTTATTTCAAATATAATTATATTAAATAAATGTTATAAGTAAATGAACATTTTGAATAATGTTTACTAAAAATTTATTAATGAAATAATAAATTAATTTTATGTTATTACAGAAGTTGAAATTTTGTGTAGTGATTTTTTAAAATAATTTAATTTACTGTAATTTTCTACGCTTAATTTCTATATCGTCACTGCTACTACTATGTAAACATTCATCTTCACTTTCATCTTCAATTTCACTTGTATTATAACTTTCATAAATCATTTCATTTTCATTGTCGCTATTCTCATCAAACCCAGTTAAATACATTTCATCAATTATCTCTTGTTCATCTGTTGTATTGTTTTCTTCTTCATTAATAATTTCATAAATATTAGTACATTATAATAGTAAAATAATATTATATTCAAAGTTAACCGTATATTATTCAGACAACGTGGTACAACCATGTGTTTATATTAATATATATCACAACACGTAGTTTTTTTTAATATTCAGATGAATTTTACTTACCATTAATTATTTGTAAAAATTATTAAATAAAACAAAACACTAAATATTTCAATACAACAAACCGGTTGTATAGTCGCAGGAAAATGAGTTGTAACTTAAACGGCCTAACAGCATCTGCTTTCGACGTGCGCTCGACGCTCGACTTTTTTTAGAGCGCGGCTTGAGTGCAATCGGCAATCCCCACTGCTTCCATTTGAGTCTGAACGCAAAGTACTCTTGGTTTACAACACTCCTGTTTAATCAATTTTCAATTATTTTGTTTGCTAAATATTTTGTTAAAAACTTTGACTTTTCTTCTAAAAGATTGGTTAATTTCAGCCCTTAATGTTGTTAATTGACGTAACAGTGATTTTTTTAAAAAAAAAGGACTAACTCGGCTCCTAATGGTCGCAGGACCTTTTTCTTTTTTTTTTAAGTTGTGTTTTTTTAACCAGCTTTCTGAATATTTTATTGTCATTTAATTTAAACTAAATAGTACGGAGTTATTGTAAATGTTTATAAGCTTAAAAAGTGCTATTTATTGTTAAATCATTTTGTGTACATAGACGTAATTTTTTTTAACTTTTTTTCCATAGTATATTAATATATGTCTCAACAAAGAAAATAAGCCCCGGATTATTAAGATCCATTCAGTCAAATTATCTGGACCGGCCTTAGAAATTTAGGCATTTTTCAAAAAATTTTATAAACAAATTAAATTGTGCAAAAACTATTCGACGGATCTAGCCTATCTTTAGCACACCCTTCGAACACGATAAGGTCCTTAAGTTCAGATACATTTAAATAAATTTTATTGATTAGTAAACGAGTAATTAACAATAATCAAAAACAGTGGTTTTGCTTGGTTATTATGCAATAACTTTTTTGTTTATTAACCGATTTTAATTTAGTATATCTCATTTTGTGTATTTTTTTTTCTCAACAACTTGTCTGTGGACGTCAAATCTCTAAATAGACAAGTTTATAAGTTATGAGCAAAATAATGATATTGACGTTTTAATTGTTTATTTAAAAATATTTCCACTAAAAAATTCATGAATCCCTAGATGAGAGTCTTTTTGTAATATCTCATACTACTTATTTCAACTGTCAAACCCGTCTATACACTTGTGATGAGTAAAAACCTAACTTGATTGGCCTATCTTTATGTCATCCAAATGACCTACTCATTTTTATAAAAATCAAGAAACTGCAACACAACGTCATTTGTCCATTCCATTTCAATTAAAACAAAAACACATACAAATAAAACTGTACTCTCCTCAGGTCTTGAAACTAAATGAATATTTTTACCGACAACATGGAAAACCAACAAGTGACAAATAATTGTATGAGTAACACACTTACACGACATGACAAAAATATACAAGTGATAATTATTCGCCAGGTACAAGAGTCGTTTGAGTCCGGCTTAAGGATTGGCCAAAACAAACACTACTGTACGTTGTCTAAGACTTTCTCACAATCTACGAAACGGAAATAGATGGTCCTTTGATGTTGCGATAAGTTTTCGTATATTCAAAATTTGTTTTCGTGTTCACACTCTACGAATTCGTCTTCTCCATGACCACAGCCACCTTTACTTCCAAGCCATGAAGTAGAAATTTAGCAACAACGCGTGGTAGTCCGACCGTGGTTTGTTTTGTTTAAACATTTCATATAGGAAGGCTTGTAAAGTGTGTTGAATTTGTGTTTTTTGTAAAGTGAATTTGTTGAAGTTGAATTTGTAAAGTGTTTTTTTAACTTTATTCGAACGTTTTATTTGTAAATTGTGTTTAAATCAATTAGAAAATATTAATATAAGTGAAATTTCATTAAATTTAGAACTTTTAGAAGATTCTTAACGACAATTTAAAAGGCAAGTATAAATATAACCTACAAAACAAACTAAAAATAATAATACATTTGCTTCTTGTTACAAAATATGTAAACTAAAAACAACAATAATAATACTTTTGTTTTTGTTACAGATGCCCTGGCATTGTTGTGTACCTGGTTGCAAAACCAATTATGCCAGTACTTTAAAAACGAAACAGGCAGAAAGTACGTTTTCGTTTCCCAAAGATCCCCAAAGAAGGTATACTGGGTTATGCTCTATTCATAGAGAAGGCTATACAATTACCAAATCTTCCGTAGTATGTGCCAAACACTTTCATGAAGATGATATTCAGCGGACTGAACAATGAGAAGATAAAGATGGAAATGTACACATTGAAAAGTTAATATTTCCCAAATTAAAAGGCAATGCAGTTCCTAATATATTTCCTGAAGTACCATCATATGTACCTAACTGTTCATCGTACTAAAGAAAGAAGGAATCCCGAAGACAGAATAAACTTTTTGCATAAGAAGAGGGAACAAGAGATAACATAATTATGAGAATTAGACTTAGACAATAATATTCCATTGAAAAACTGGACAAGTAAAATTACAAGTGACTGTGTATATTTCTATGTATTAAACATTAATCAGTTGGGACACAAGTGTGATAGTATTTGTGTAATACATAGTGTAATAGTTAGCAGTAATTTTAGTGTAATTGTCAATGTAGGTAAGAATAGATTAAGTAGTAATGATTTGAAATGGATTTTACAATATAGTAAATTAACAAGATGGTCACAATTAGAGAACTTACTTTCTCATTTAAATCTGCTTTTTAGATAAGTGATAACAAATTTGAGTATTACATTCAAAAATCTTTTGAGAATATGGGCCATTTTAAATCGATATACAAGTTATAAATGGTATGTTACATTCAACACATTTTTCATGTATAGGTACCTCTCTTAACTTGGTCTATATGAGAAAAAAAATATTCATATTTAAAATTGCTACTTTCGTATACCTAAGTATGAAAATTCAACAAAAGTTATAAGTAAATGGTAAAATATTTAATTTTCAATTAGATTAATTTAGAACCATAATATTTATATTGTGTCTGATTTCTTAGGATGAATTTTTTAATCATAAAACACTAAGTTTTTACTGAACAAATTTTATATCTCTTGTATTTTTAATAATGTTTTTAAATGTCGTGTTAATGTATTGTGTTATTTAATATACTTAATATTTAAAATTTCTAGAGATTCTTAACTGCATTTGATTGCAAGATTAACTGTTTGACACTGTATTTTAAGTGCAATAAATTTTACTCTAGTGATTATTTTATTGATAATATAACCTAAATAATAATAAAACTTTATATATGTTTATTAGGTAAATATAAGGTTTTATTAATTTAATTTCCCTAAAAATATTTCTGTAATGAATTGAAGTTTTCAAAATATCAGTTTCCTAAAATTCAAATTAGTTTAATTTTCTGGTAGACCTTACAGCTGATATCGGACTACCGACGTCATAGAATGCAGTGTTGCCTTTTTTACTTCATGGCTTGGAAGTAAAGGTGGCTGTGCCATGACCTATTTGACGAATGGTAAATTAATCTAACCTATTGTGTATTATAGAACTTCTCGTAACGAAACAGTGTTTGTCACCTGTTATCCGCATTCGAATATCTGCTGACGTGAACGATGATCATGTGTTTGTAAAGATCATATCTAGATTGATAAAATGCGTTAGGCTTTCACGGCCAACGTTTAACTTGTTAGGCTGTTTATTCGGGGTTGTGAGATTAGTTCTCGACGTTTCGCCAACACTAGGGGTTGGCATCTTCTGGAGATGTCACTGCTTCGCTTGTAAACTGAAACTGGTGCCGCGTTGTACTACGGAGGCCATATTTATATTTCTACTCGCCTCCGGCGAAACAAAATTGTATTGGGGAGTTTTTGTAATTACCTAACGTAACGTATCACCCTATACGTAAAGAACTAACGTGTCGAAGAAGATGAAGGTTAAATTGAGAGTTGAAGTTCTGCACGTAACGTAACGATGGTGTTGCCCTCATCGAATTAGTGATAAACTAATAAGTTGTCAGTGCCAGTGTTGTCCTTGTCACTTAACCCTATTTTTGATATTCAAAATAACTAAATATATTTTCAACAATTTTTAATTTTGGAGATGGACGCAATAATAAATGTAGGTGCCTTTATTGGTGATGAAGAAAACGAGGACATAGAAAATGCGCTTCTTCTCCACATCTTGCACGAATATATGGCCGCTTTAATTTATATCATGTCTGCTATACAATGTAAAAATATTTTTCGCTTTTGGATTAAATTCCTTCTTCTTCTTGGCCTCCTGTAACTTCTGCCTCCAACAAAGGCGATCCCGCGCCACTCGTCTCCAAGCCCTGACGTTCAATAAGTTGTGCGCATCTGCTGTGACTTCGTTCTCCCATCTATTACGTGGTCTTTCCTTTGGTCTTCTGCCCTGCATTTTACTATCCAAGGCCTTTCTCGGCAATCTGTCGGCATCCATCCGTATCACATGACCAGCCCATCGAAGCCTTTGTACTCTAGCGAACTCTGCAATAGGTGCTTCTTTGAACAGTTGGTAGAGTTCATGGTTATATCTAGATCTCCACATCCCATTTTGAGTGATGGGTCCAAAGATCTTCCTTAGGATTTTTCTCTCGAAAACCTCTAATCTTCGTTTAGTGCTTTCTGTCAAAACCCATGTCTCGCATCCATAGCATACTATCGGTCTGATGATAGTTTTATAGACCTTAAGTTTCGATTTTCGATGTACCGTCTTGGAGCGGAATATGTTAATCAGGGAAAATAGGCTTTATTTCCCTTCATTATTCTCTTCTGAATTTCGGCCTCTTCTGTTCCCTCCGTATTCATTTCGACTCCCAGATAAGTAAAACTCTTCACTGTTTCAATGTCATCCTCTACTTTGATTTGATTTCTTGTTCGCTTTGTCCGCGTCTGTGTTAGTATTTTTGTCTTCTGTGTATTTATTTCAAGTCCAATCTCCTTGGCCGTTTTTTTCAGCTGCGAATATGTTTCTGCTGCATCATCCACTCTGCGGGACATGAGGCTAATGTCATCCTCATATGCGGCGAGCTGGACAGATTTGTTTGTTAGGAGATTGGCTCTTCCGACATTCAGTTTTCTGATGACATATTCAAGGGCCAGATTGAACAGTGTTGGAGCTAGTCCATCACCTTGTTTCAGCCCTTGAACTATTTCGAAGCTGTCAGTTAATTCGTACTGTATGCGTACAGTTGCTATTGTGGAGTCCATCGTTGCTTTTACTAGTCGGATATATTTCGAGGGAATATTGAAGCTTTCCATGATGTTATATAACCGGCTTCTATTTATGGAGTCATAAGCCTGTTTGAAGTCGACAAATATATTGTGAACATCAATATCGTGTTCCCAAGCTTTATTAAGGATTTGCTTTACTGTAAAAAGCTTATCTATTGTCGACCTGCCTTGTCGAAAACCGGTCTGGTATTCGCCGATAATATTTTCACATAATGGTTGAAGTCGCCTATTCAGGATGGATGTAAAAAATTTGTAGGCCGAACATAGGAGGGTTATGCCGCGGTAATTTTCGCATTTAAGTTTGTCCCCTTTTTTGTAGATTGGGCAGATAATCCCATTTTTCCAATCGCTAGGAATTTTTTCTTCCCTCCATACCTTAGATATGAGCGCGTGCACCTGCGTTGTTAGATGTTCGCCACCTAATTTATACAGTTCGGAAGGGACATCGTCAAATCCCGGCGCTTTGTTGTTTCTTTGCGCCTGTATTGCTTGTTTGACTTCTTTAAGAGTCGGGCTGCTTATTTCTTCGTCTCCTTCCTCGATGTGCCGCAAATCCGAAGATCGTGAGCTTCCTTGTGCTCCTAGCAGAGCTTGGAAATGGCTTTTCCAAACTGATTTTATTTGCGTTGGTTCACTAATTATCTTATCTGTTTGGTTTCTGCACAGAATTGTTCGGGGTTTGTATCCTTCTCTTAGTTGTCGAAGATATTTATATGCCTCCCTTAGATCGTTGCTTTGGAGGTTTTGTTCCATTTTCTGTATCTTATTATTTTCCCATTTTCTTTTTTCTCCTCTACATATTTTATCCGCCCTGCGTCGTAGCTCCTCGAAAAATGTCGGATTAAATTCCACCTTTCTGGATAATCGTAAGAATTCTGGCCTACGACTTCCTTCGACAAAAACAAATCATTTTCAGTGCTGAAGCGAAGTCGTTTTCTACTGCTTTCCATTATTTATAAAAATCAAAACAAAACAAATATACTTAACCACAAATTTGATAAAATGTTAATGTTGATAGTTTGGTAATCGGGTAAGATCTCCTTGCGCATTCGGTTACTTTCGGCTCGATAGGGATGCGTATGAACGTAACGTATCAGCCCATTACGTTAGGTAATACGTATCTAGATACGTTAGTTCAACAATTAATGCGCATGCTTATATGTCAAAAAGATACGTTACGTATACGTATTTGCTTGCACAAAAACTCTCTATTATTGAACAAGGAAAATGCATTTTCCAAAGTGTATTTTTAAGTTGAAGTAGAAAACTTATAAAGTGATTCGGAAATTCTTTTGGTGTCTATTCGTTTCGAATATTGGCGATCATTCTGGCTATAATTACTTTATTAACTGATGCTTTTAAATACATTAATTGTTGTTGTAGAGAACCATTTCCTCAGGTTTTTTAACCATGATATTCTTCTTCTCCCAATCCCTCGCTTCTCCCAATTCTTCTGTATAGCCACATCTCAAAGGCTTCAAGTTTTTTCTCCAATGCTTCAGTGAGTGTCCAGGATTTAAATCCGTAGCTTAATATTGAGAAGATATAACATCGTAGGAGCCTTACTTTTATCTCCAAATTAAGGTTGTAGCTTTTAAATAGTTTGGCCATGTTGTTGTATGCACTCCTAGCTTTCTTTTATCTATATTTGACTTCTTGTGAGTGATCCAATTCTTCGTTTACTATTGTTATAAGATAGGTAAACTGTTTTACTTGGTTCACTGGTGTATTCTTGATAAGCAGTTGGACGTCTTAATTTTATTTTTGCTGATGACCATAAATTTAGTTTTTGATATGTTTACTTATAGTCCAAATCTTTCACTTACTTTGTTAATTAGTTGCTGTAAACTGTTGAAACTGTCTGAAAAAATAACGGTGTCATCTGTATAGCGGATGTTGTTTAGGCATTCTCCATTTAAAAAGATTCCATATTCGCAATTTTCCAAGGCTTCTCTAAATATTTCCTCTGAATATAGGTTGAATAATATAGGCGAAAGTATACATCCTTATCTAACGCATTGCAGAATCTGGATAGCTTCCGTCGGTTCATCTCTAAGATTTGTTCTTATTGTGGTTGATTGGTTCCAGTATAAATTTTGTATTACACGCCGGTCTTTATCATCTGTGTCAAATGCTTTTTGGTAATCCAGAAAGCAGGTGTAGATATCGTGAGTCATATTTCTGCATCTTTGGAATAATACCTGTAGACTAAACAGTGCATCTCTCGTACCTATACTTTTCATGAATCCAAACTGCGTGTCTTGTATTCTCTCTTCGCATGGCTTGTATAATTTTAAGAAAATAATTTAGTGTATAGCTCATTAGACTTATAAGCCTATATTCTCTGCACTGTTTCGCTCCCTGTTTCTTTGGTAACGTAATAAATTCTAAAACTAACCAATCTTTTGGAATATTACCAGTGTCATAGATAAAACTCTAGAAACCGAGACCGTCCTGAGAATCAGGTGTCTCACACATCATCTCCAACATGATATTAGTGTTGAGCGTTCCCAAAACCCACCATTAACAAGTTTGCTCTGATTTTGTATGTCCAAAATACTCCAGACGATACCCGGGTGCGGGTATCATCACTTTGAAATGTATTTTAGAAAATGCATTTTCCTTGCTCAATATTGCAATTTTCATATCGTCACTTTCGTCATTTTTGTTCGCAAAATTTCCTGACACTCATACAAATCGAATGCAATGTTTCATTGAGATCCACCTTCTACAAAAACTTGGTAGGTTTATTGCTTCATTGCCTCGTCTATATCATACCCAATACTGCGAAACGGAATATTTATTCTTATAGAACAACAACTGCCATTATCTATCCAACAATTTCTTAAACAAAAAACTAACACCAAAATAAAAACAGTGAAGATAAAATCACATCAACAATTTGAATATGTTTTTATTAAGAGTAAAATCTTGTATTGAACAAGATTTGCGTTTGTAAAATAGTCGTCCACAGGTTATTCAAAAATTCGTATATTAATGCAAAATAAAAAATTTATTGAACTGCATAACGGATTAAATTAATTATATATGATTAATAAATGCGCATGATTAGGAGAGGAATTTTTTTCATAAAAAAACAAACTGCTTTTTGATTTCAGTTAAGAGATGGTGTAATGTTGTCCCACCAGTTCACTTCAATGTTTGGCCACTTCGTCTGTAGTACGGTAAGCATCGGGTTCGATTCGCACACCGATTTGATATCGGATTCGAGCAGAATGGCAGAACCTATGTGATAGTGGACCTAAAAAACAAAATATTTACTTACAAATACAATAGGCTGAAATAAATAATCAATACATGTTTACATGATACTATGATAAGAAGATAAGATCTTGCGCATAAGTCGTGACGTCATTGGAGAGTTTCAAGTTCGAAATGTCAGTTTTTTGTATGTGTCAATAAATAATTTTTAATAAATAGTTTAGAGATATCCTTATGTGTACGATTATTGTAATTATTGAACCTCTTAACTTATTTTCGTCTAATAATTTCATGACAGAATGCATACAAATCCCATTTAACTTTAACAAGATTTCAAATTCCACTCTCCAATGACGGCATGCGCGAACACGACCGATTTTGTGCTACGGGAAGATCCTATCTTGTTATTCATAGTATCATGCATGTTTATGATGCAAACAAGTATAATATTCAACTACATAGTCGTGAACTTATGACTGTTAATTGTTGAAATATTGATATCAACTAAACAAAATTTGAATATTAGGGCTATATGTCATTAACAGTTAGTTAAGGTTGGTACAATGTAAACTGTCAATTGCATTTACTTTTGGAACAAAATAAAGTCAGTTTTAACTATTTACTCTACTGGTTCGTTTCATTTAAAAGTTTTAACATACAGAGTGGCCCAAAAGTCTGGAAACGTCTAATTATCTCGTAAAATGCTAATCATAATTGTACAAAATTTGAGGTACACCTATTTTGGGATACGGAGATTCCATATTTGATATTTACAATGTTGCCAGATTTGCCGTTTTTCTTATGTTATTAGTAACTTTGGTTTTTCAAATACATCACCCTGTATATTCAGTCATTATTGGAATCTCCTATTAAATACGAGTTCAACATATGTAACACTTATGATTTTATGTAATCTGGAAGGTCATAAATACATAAAACCGAAGCCTGGCAATGCCTAAATTGTTTCAATAAATTTTTTAATACTAACTATTTTGAAATACATTAAAACGTAACAATTGATAGTTTAGAACATTTTTTAACATAGTAGTTACGTTATTAAGTGTTCAAAATGTGCTTAATTTGTGAGTTAACAGCACCCTAATCGATGGTAGAAGGCGTCTACCACATTTCTCCATGATTGTCTAGAAATTATTCGAGAGTCATTGATAATTCGATGCCTTAGCTCTGCGAGACTTGCTGGTTAAGTTTTGTAAACTGAATTTTTCGAGTATCCCTAATAAAAATTATCTTTAGGATTGAAATCGGGTGAACGTGGAGGCCATTCAATTCTACCTTGTCTACCAATTTATCGTCCAGGAAATATCTCATCTAAATATCGCCGAACATTTACACCAACTATCTGACGTTAAATTTCTTTGGACAAAAAAATGACCCAATGGAATAAGTAATTACTATATCTGACCATACATTTAATTTTTGTGGTCTTTGAGTATAGTTTTCACGCATTCAGTCTTCAGTGTGAATTTACGTGACACGAGTACCTTAAATTGTGTCGATTCACACTTCCACACAGTGTAAAAGTTGCTTCATCGGAAAAACATATTCTGTTAACGAAATTTTAATAATTTTCAATTTTATCCATCATTACCTCAGTAAACTCTAATCTACGACTAAAGTCATCTTCACTTAATTCTTGCAATAAGTTAATTTTTGTATGATTTAAATTTATTTTTACGTAATAAACGTAAGACTGAAGAATGACCTACATCATGTACTTGTGCAACCCTGCCTGGGGATGTATGTGGATCTTCAACAAAACTTTGCTTATATCTGAAGTTTTGTTGTCATTGATAACTCGTTTCGGTCAACCTGATCGGTATCTATCTTTTACTTCTCCAGATTCCTCAAATCGCCTTACAGTTTTTTGTACCGTCGTCTTATGAATAGGAGAACGGTTTAGAGAACGGCATTTTAGAGAAGCAATTTAAATTGCAGAACTTTTTGAACCACAACTACCGTAAATTTTAGTTCATAATTTAAATGGTGAACAACTGTCAAAATCACAGCATTCTCCATTTACATATTTAAATTTATTAAAATCTACATATTTTGCACTGTTTTATGTATTTAAGATCTTTCAGACTACATAAAGTCAAGTGAACATATGGTTGAACTCGTATTGAATAGCTGAACTCGTGTGAAATTCACACTGAATGCGTGAAAACCATACTCAAAGACCACAAAAATTAAATGTATAGTCAGATTGGGCCATTTTTTATCGAAATAAATTTAACGTCAGATAGTTGGTGTAAATGTTCGGCATTATTTAGATGAGATATTTCCCGGACGATAAATTGGTAGACAAGGTAGAATTGAATGGCCTCCACGTTCACCCGATCTCAATCCTAAAGATTATTTTAATTAGAGATACTTGAAAAATTCAGTTTACAAAACCTAACCAGCAAGTCTTGCATAGCTAAGGCAATGAATTATCGATGAATCTCGAATAATTTCTAGACAATCATGGAGAAATGTGGTAGACGCATTCTACCATCGATTAGAGTGCCGTCAACTCACAAATGGAGCACATTTTGAACACTTAATAACGTAACTATTATGTTAAAAAATATTCTAAACTATCAATTGTTACGTTTTAATGTATTTGAAAATAGTTAGTATTAAAAAATGTATTGAAACAATTCAGGCGTTGCCAGACTTCTGTTTTATGTATTTAAGACCTTCCAGACTACATAAAATCATAAGTGTTACATATGGTTGATAGGAGATTCCAATAATGACTGAATATACAGGGTGATGCATTTGAAAAACCAAGTTACTAGTAATATAAGAGAAACTGAAAATCTGGCAACATTGCAAATACCAAATACGGAATCTCCGTATCCCAAAATAGGCGTATCTCAAATTTTGTAGAATAATGTCTAGTAATTTACGAAATAATTAGTCGTTTCCAGACTTTTGGGCCACTCTGTATATTTTATAAATTTGCTTTCATAAATGTTTTGAACATAAACCTTTACTTTTAGAAAATCCTTACTGTTGAAAATCTTAGTATTTTCGTTCTTCAAATTATCGGATTTTTGTTTATAACATTTTTTGTAATTTTCATGGTATGGTATACTTACTTGACTATTGACGTTACTCCTGGCGAGTCCGTTGTAATGAACGAGAGTAAACATGTCTGGAGTCGATGATTCTTCCTTGGGAAAGAATTCATCCATGAAAGCGTTTAATAAAATTATACCTAGATTTTCGTTATCTAATTTTTTCTTCATTATATTGACGCTAAAAAATATAATAAACAATTTTATTCAAAAATACAAACAACGCGTTATAACTGGTAAAGTGATAAAAGAAGGAAAACTTCTATACGGAACTGTACAAAAAAAACAACACAACTAATTCTAAACCAAGTTTCTAACATACTTAAAGACATAACACCTTACAATGAAAACAGAAAAGTTGTTTTAAAAACGAAAAACAACAAAACCCAAAGAGTAACCTGACAAACGAGAAGATAATGTATTTAATGCAGTCATGCATTCGAGTTCAAGGTGAATTGAGAATTATAATTCATACTCATAATAATAATATTAAGAATACTATAATTTAACGATGAATATTCATTAAGAGTACCAAAAAGTATATATGCTGAATTATTTACCCTTTAGTTATTTACTACTTACTAAAAATTAAACCCACTTACTATTCAAGTTCGCTTACAAGGTCTAAATTTTGAAGCACCTCCTGCAGTTTGTCAGAACTAATAAAATTATTTCCGTGAGGATCAAAACTTTTAAAAACCCTTCTGGCTTGTTCACTTTTGGTTTCTGGACTTACTAACTTCCTTTCATCACTAAAGAGTACTAAAAAAAGAAATATAATGATTCAATCTGAAAGTAAATGTCTTGAATGAAGTTGAACACAAAAATGTTATTTGTTTCAAATTCGGATCATCACCCATATATTTGCTTATATGCAGTGAAAACACTTTTATTTCTGATTACAATGGTTTAAAGATTTATTTACTATTATTGGATAACCTGCAGAGTTATACAAATTGGAAAATCACATTCATAAATGTGATTTTTCAGTTTTCAAAATGAAATAAAATAGAAGTACAAAACATCCAATTAGCCATTTTCTAATTCTTATAACTGATGTAAGTTAGGCTCACATATTTTGGTTTTTTTCATATAATATAAATGATGACAATGTACAAAGATCCAGAAAATCCACTGTGTGTATCAAATTATGTGATACATTATGTCCTGAACATGGAAATAATTGAAGTAAAAGTTTCCTTCACACAAAGATAAAAATAAGAAAGTCTTTACTCACTATCAGTTTACTATACTATACAACCAGTTTACAATTGTTCTTTACCTTTATCTTTCTCTAAAGTTGATACACATGTAAAAATGGTTCATTATTTTTCCTTCAGTTTGTTGTTCAAACTATTTAAAAAATTACTACTTGGCTCATCCAAATTCACTAAAGACCACTATTTTCTCGCTGTTAAGAATAAATCTGTTCTCATTCAGGAACTTGTTTATTATTTATTTAGTTAATACTAGTTGTTTAGTGGTAACACTACAATCACTTCTATTTTTTGTTTGAACAGTAACATCAACAATTACAAGACAGATGTTAATGAAATATCTGTAAAACTTCACTATCATACAAAAACAAATTTTTAATATTGAAAATATTTTTCAAATATAAGACAAAACTATTAGAGCACACGCACATAAATAGTTTATATGATATTAAATAATTATTACCTGTTAAATGTGTATCTGAAGCAACTACCCAAACAGGATGGATTGGATTTTTATAAAATGATCCAACTGTACAATACCTATGATATTCCATTACAGTTATAAAACCTATTTGACTTTGTCTTTCTATTCCTAATAGTTCTAAAATATAAATGTAAATAATAACTAAAGTCTTGTGTTATTTTATTTAAAAACTTACTCAAACCTCCAACATCTTCATGGTGATCCCAAACGTAAGTAGTTGCCCTACCAGTTATCATTAAATTTATAAGGCTTTGGCTACCATAGCCATATGTCTCATCTATCAAAGGATCCTGAGAATCTGACTCAGACTTTACCATCTCTAAACCCTAGAATTACATTTAGGTATCTATGTTGTAATCGATATAATTTAGGCTGACAAAGAAAAAATGTTAATATATATAATAAATGAATTTAAAATATGTTAAAATTGAAGACAAAGTGACACCTTGAGCTTCTTCTAGATAGCGTCACCCTCTACCGCGTGGAAATCCATACATGGATTCGCTAGTTTACTATTTTTTCTTATAAGTTTAAAGTTCAGCACATACGCAAGCATAGCATAATGTGAACCGTACATTTGTTTAGAAACCTCTATATATTTTTAAAATCTGGCAACTCTGCTAGACAAGTCAACCCAATCATTTTAGTTACAACATGCTGTGCATTGCGATTTTTTAGAACAAGTGAAAAATTGATCTTCAAACATCAGTGTTTTACAAGTAATCAATTTTTTTATTATTTCATGTCTAATTGGTGTTTAGTCTATATAAGTTAGATAATATTTAGTGATTATTTACATGGGTTTGTCAGAGAAAACGACATTTAGTGATCATCCATATATGACTTCTTATGCATTATCGTAAAAAAATATACAGATTTTGTCCATATGGCTTTGTATGCATTTTATGTAGGTATTATTTGTTTTCAGAAATGGATCCCCAAATGTTTTATCGCAGTTCTATATGTAAACGCTATTCCCAGTGATAGAGGGTTAAGCGACGATTATTATACTGATTCAGACGAAGAATATTTACGTTCTTCATTTACAAAACAACATCTTCAGTCCATAGTACTATCTGAACCTGATTATTCTGACATAGAGACATCTGATGCCGAATCAGAAGTTGACGATGTAAGGACTCAAACCAGCAGACAAAAAATAAATCAATATCTACATCTAAAAACAAGAAAGAGCAAATATTATGGAAGGAATAAAAATTGAAGAGTTATTATGAAAATGATTATGCTTTCCTGAGAGAATCTGAATGGCCAGAATGCATGCAGAGATTGGAGAGTCTTATAGACTTTTTAAATTCTTATTTAATGATATTTAATGACGACTTATTGGAGTTAATAGTTAATGAGTCAAATTTAAAATCAGTGCAAGATAACGTCAACAAACCCAGCAACATTACAAAGTATGAAATTGAACACTTTATTGTAATCAGCGTATTTATGGCAATTTTAAAATTACTTTCTACTAGACTCTACTGGAACTTCCATTAGGAGTTAAAAAGTTAGGAGTAAAAAAACATGGTCGAGGTACTATGGTAGAGAAAACTGCTGTTATAGAAGGAGTAGAAATCTCTCGTGTTTGTTGGTACTACAACAAACTAGTTATTATGCTCTCAACATATGTAGGTAATTCTCCTATTACTTCCAGAGAGGGCTATTTTCGAGAAGCCAAAGAACATTGTGAAATTCCTTGTCCTAAATCAATAGATGTTTATAACAAGCATATGGGAGAAGTTGATCTATTGGATTCCATGCTAGGGCTCTAAAAGATTCAGTTACGTTCAAAATAATGGTACAAGAAAATATTTTTTCACCTGTTGGACATGTACATTGCAAATGCATGGATCCTGTGGTGCCAAAAAGTGTTAATTATTATGCCATTATTTAACAATATATTGCAGAAAATTTATGCCAGGTGGGCACGAATAGTTTGACAAAGAAAAGGGGTCGACCATTATCAAATGTTAATTCACCAAGCATTTCCATAACTGAAACAGAAACTCCCAAATCCAAAAAGTGGCTTACTTTGCATCAAGATTGTCCAAGCAATGAAGTTCATATAGACTCATTGGCCACTTTCCTCAGTGGAACGATACAAGATTGTTGTGCTATAATGACTAAATTTATATCTTTTGTTAGATGTACTAAATGTACCGTATTTTTATGTTTAAACAAAGATAGAAATTGTTTCGTAGAATTTCAGTCCTAAAAACAATACCTAGTTTAAGTGCATAAGAAGCCATATTTAGACCTGTCTATTTTTGTACATTTTAGGCTTATTGTATAGGAAGCCATATATGGCTTATTTTATTATTTTCTTAATTAGTAGAAAATTGTTGTTAATACTTTGGTAAATATACTTCTTTATAACAACAAAATCTTAAATTTTGCAAAAAAGTTTTTTTTTCTATCTAAAACATAATTCAAGCAGTAGAGGGTTAAGAATGAGATTAAGTATAAAATCTCACTAGAAGAAGAATTATACATATATAGGAAATAGAATTCATAATGTCAAAATCTGGAGAGAATTTGGTTCATTACTTTGGAAATTCTATGGCTTTAGAACAATAAAAAGTTGTATATGAAAAAATATTAAAAAAATTGCATTGTTATGAATGAATTTAATATGATTAAAATTGGTGATACCTAATTATCATTGTTACACATACCTTTGAAGCTATTACAGAATATATAAACAACAAAATGCCGTACTGTGCTCTTAATTTTGTGATATTCTCACAATAATAGTTTTTAACTTCATCTAGGCACTGATAACTATGTACTTTGAGGCCATCATGAAACCTAGTAGGATCTATTTCTAAATTTTCTACAGCTTTACTTGACTCTGCTTCACATTTTAGTTCTGCTTGGTTGACTGCTGTACTAAATTCACTGTTTAAATATACTACATAATACTTCCGGATATTACATTGTCCCAATATTTCACAGAGAGCTGATACTAGACAGTGATTCTGGAGCTCTAAATTAACCTAAAAAAAGTAAAAAATATATACATATATAACTACACTATATATTGTATACAAGATTTTATTTTCAATATAAATAAAATACCTTTTCTCGAAATGAAAGATCTTTGTAGTCTAATAAAAGGTTTTTGAGTATAAATGCCTGAACAGGAGCTATTATTGCACAAGGCCCTCCCTCTGTTTGTTCTAAAGCACTTTGTTCATTCTTGCTAAAGTAAAAGCCTACAAATATTAAATGTCATATAAAACAAAAAGAAATAAACTTGACTAAAGCATTAAATAACAATATTTCTATCAATTACCTTGTGACCACCTTTTAAAAATGTCTAGTTTAATTTCGTTGCCCCAGAGAAGATTTTTAATACCTAACAATTCCTGTTCAATGGCAGAGGGTAGAGTATCTGCCATTGTTAAATTAATTATTTAAATATACAATTTTTACAATAAATATTTAGATTACATTTAAGGTTATAACAAAATTGACATTTCGTAATTTACGTAGTAGTGCCAATTTCGAACTGAAAAACTCTTTCTATAGCCAACATAAGAACATAAAAATAAGTTGTGTGAGAGGGAAATATAAAAGAAATTTTCCTCCGAGGCATAAAACCCTTTTTGGTAAAATTATATCGTTTATATTAAATGGGTGACATTGCAATAAAAAATTAGGTGAAATATTTTTTAAACCTTTAGATTCCGCTCGAGTATTTTTAGCATTGGTACCTAAGTGGTCCAAAAATAAATTGAGTGTTACCTAAATTCCGTTTATAAAAAGATTGTTTCAGTATTAACCGCTTGAAAATATTCTTATGGATATTCGGATAGTTTACAATTAAACAAATATGTATTTGTGATTTATAGTTAATTTAATATCAAAGTTTTTACATCTCTTATCTATAATCCCTGTGGTCCACAAAAGTTTGTTAAATATTTTTATAATTACCACATATCGGAGAATATGGAAGAAATAGAATATATACGTTCAAATAAAGGCGGACAAAAAATTATACATAGGGGTTATATGTATACTGTACACAAAAACAAAAAGTGTGGTGGTATTAGATGGAGATGTGCACAAAGAAGTCTTAATTGCAAGGTACCTAAAAATAAAATAAATTGCTTGATTAAAAAATTGTTAAATAAACGTCTGCAGCTTCGATAAAGAATGAATTATTATTACTTACTTATATAGCCTTATATTTTTCTAAAAATAAGTAATTTTTTATTTAATAAAAGTGTTTGGAGAAGCATAAAAGTTCAAATTTTAATTCATATCCCATGACAGACGAGATTTAAGAAATTATTTAACAGTATTTACAAATCTAGTAACATTTTTTTGCAGGGTAGCATATCAACCACCTCTTCAGGAATTCCTTATTTAAATATACCCCATAATCACGTTTCTAATTCGCAATCTTTAGTCATAGCCAGAAATAAAATTTTTGATCCTGAACCTGTGGATTTGCATAATTTTTTGAACTTGGTAATTGACGAGCAAAGGGAAGAGAGGCAAATACACCTTTCAGGTTTGTATTAAATGACCATAGTGCGATTTGTCAAGTCTTTACTAATTTTAATACTTACTATGTCTGCAATTATTATAATAATACTACCTGTATGGGAGAAGAGGGAGACTTGGTCATATGAGAGACTTGATCACTCTTTAAAATTTTAGTAAACAGTCTAAAATTATAAAACTAGCAACATAGCGTAGCTGTTAGTTTGGTATTAGGTCCCATGTAATTTAATTCTTGTTAGAATACACAACGTAGAGCACGTGTTCATTACAATTGTTTTGTTTTGCATAGTTTGCAATGAGTTCTAGTTTGTTGTCATGGTTTTATAAACTAAAATATGAAAATGGCCTGTTGGGGGAGACTTAAACTTGGCCTGTTGAGAAAAGATTCTAGATCATTTGTAAAAAAAGTTATCTGAAAAAATGTAACGGTGGGATCAAGTTTCCCTCTTCTCTCCTATGCTTCATTGTTGGTATATTTTTCGGACGATTAGGATAATTTGTAACTTGTGTTATGTTATAACTGAAAAATAAATGTAATACTTTTCTGACATCATCATCAGGGGTGTTACCACCGCATTTTTCAAGTTTCCTGTCCTATACTATTGTGGTATTTAACTAGAATTTTCTAGTTAAAAGCACCGATCTTCTTAACATTTTGCATCCATTCACTGTCTAGCCAACTGAACCCCAAGGGTTCTCAAGGTGGTATTTCATTTATTTATATTTGATTCTAGTAACATATCCTGTTCATTGTAGAGTAAGTTTTATGACATATGGAACACAAAGAAACAAATTCTTGTATATATTTTAATTAACAGGTTCATTGCGTAAGGCGCGGATCTCCCTTGATGAATTAGTAGTTTTTGGCGTGATCATCTCTGTTTTAGAATGTATATTAAAAGTAAGCGCCATAAATTTGGTAAAAAATATATGTACGTACTGAACCTAACGGATTAGTTCAAACTATGAAAGTTTATGCTGGTAAATTTGATACTACCGCCGAAACAGACCATTCCAAAAAAAGTTGACCTGGAATTGATGCATAAACATCTAAATGCAGGTCATTCGATGGATGGGAAACGTTTACATGAGTATGGACCTTGCCGAAATACTTATGAAGAACAAAACATATTGTACAGAAACTCTTCTGGAAAGAAGACAAGGAAATTCAGTAGAAGTGACTAAAGACAAGTTAAAAAAAGGTGAGTCAGTAGCAAAATATAAATACGGCAAATGGGTCGATAAACGCGAAGTAATGTATATATCCACTGAGTTCAGCAATGTTATGGTAGAATGTGAGAACAAGCGAAAACAAAAAAACTAAAAACCTCTTCCAATCTCCTAATATAACGTGTTGATCGCAAAGATCAAATTTTATACTATCCTTTCGAATGAAAAACCCTTCGCTGGTACAGAAAATTGGGTATACATATACTACAAGTGATTTTAGTAACGCTTATTTTCTATTTAACAAATTTTCTGGAACAAAACTGTCTCTTTATGACTTTCGACTAGAAATTATTAGAGAAATTTACTACGCTCTCCTCAGAAAAATGTTCCTAAAACATTGAATAACTTGTCTGAACGGCATATTTTGAGCAAAATAGCTGAGAAAAATACAAAAGTAGAAACGAAACGTAAAAAGTGCAGGGTGTGTACAGTGAATAAGAAAAGACACGATTTAGGAATGTCTTTGTCTAGGCGCATGCTTCGTAACATACCATGAAGGCCGAAAATTACTCTAGTTGGTGTATTTTTTGTACTATTTGTTACCTATAATGTTTAAGTTGGTCTTATTATATTATTTTTAGTGTACGTTTTGTTACTTTTCAAATAAAACATAATTTTTTGTAGCGTTTTATTTCAAAAATGGATCCGCGTCCGTTAGCATTTGGTGTGAAAATTTAAAGTGTGGTTTAATGACGCGGATTCGTGTCCTTTTGACATTTGCTCCCAAATGTGGCAAATAATGTCTAAAACATCATATAAAATACCAACAACCAACTCTTATCATTGTTGAAACAAAAATTCCTAGCACCTGGCATATTAATATTAGATTACGTACGCAGTGAACGTGTTAAATAAAAACGAAAAGAAAATACCTTTTTAACATGTTCACAGTATTGTACAACAGTATTAAATGTGATGTTTTGATTCGATTTTGATAATCTATCCTGCCATTTCCATGTCCTGATAGACAACATGTTTTATACTTAATAAATGATAACAACGTCCAAATGGTAATGATAGTTTAATAAATAAACAAAATAATTATTAATAATTTGATACCTAATTGGAAATATTAAGATGATTTCTTTGTTTTAAATGTATTTTATGACATTTTGTTTAAATACGAACATATATTTTGATATCGTCCCTTGTATCGGTTGGAAGCACGAAATCAAATATTAATATATAATAAAATTTAAGAAAAACTTCTGTTTGTTATTCTTTGATAAGAATACAATAGCCTAACTTATCGACTTTCTCTTCCTCCATATTTAGATCCAACATTTTGAGTAGCGCTGATATTTTCTGTCAAATTTTCCGTCTCAAATCTACATCGTTCCAATACGATTCCCGCAAAACCAGTTTAGTACAGTGGTCCAATTCGTTATTTAATAAATAATGTACAGACAATATTCACTTCTTGAGATGATCAACTATTAGTTATGATTTCTGAACTTGTTTGTTGTAAGCCAAAACAAAAGTGGTCTTCTTTGAACGAGTTCCCCTACTTGCATTTCCGAGGCCGACGGGAAAATCGGTAAACTGTAAACTGTTGTGACAATTGTTTTTAGCTAAAGTTGTAAATAAACTTACACTGATTATGTAGACACTATCTACTAGAGTCTATTGGAGGCGATGTATCAATTATAGATTTAATTTAGACACTGATTTAATTTAATATTAAGTGTTGTGCACAATCCAGCTGTGGTAAGGTTATCTCCAATGTCTATTACCCTAAATTCGTGTTTTTTGCCTGTTTATGTTACCGGTTGTATGGGTCAGTAATATGTATATACTCTTACGAAGTTTGCCGGTTAACTAGACCACGTTTTCGTGTGTAGTTATTTTTATTGATTAATAGAAAAATGATTACATCAATTGCTCTTTTATGATTGTTTTAGAACCTCCGTGCTTCATTAACGACTAGAATCGGGACTAGCCTAGCACGTATAATACATTATTATTCTCTGTTATTTTCCTATATATATCATATATTTCTATGTTATACTAATTATTGAGTTTAACAAATGTTATTTTCGTGTTTATCATTAGAAACTGTCAGTGTTTATGTGGTAGTGCTAAGTGTTTTATCAAAATGGCCGAAGTACTAAAGAAACAGAGAAAAAGTAATTTTTCGCAGGACGAAGTGGAAGTTTTAGTCCAAACAGTGGGCTACTATTATGAAACTTTATACGGGGAATTCTCCAAAAAGGCGATCAACAAAAGTGCACGGCACAAGGCTTGGTTAGAAGTAACAAAAGAGGTCAATTCTGTTAGTCTTGAGAAAAGAACATTGCAAGAAGTTAAAAACAAATGGAAAAAGTGCCAACACTTGTATCGGCCAGACGATTTTTTAAGCATTGATTACTATACAGATGAAGGTATGTCTTGACATAGGCCCTGGTGCTAGGATTAATTTCTCCCTTTTTTTGTCTATAGCACTGGACGTCTCGCATGTTTGGGAACCGCTGACTGAACTCGAGGATGAAGGTTTGTTCACTGAAGTATTGCCATTTCTTGAGGCGCTAAATTTAAATCATATTCAGGCAAAAAGCACTAGTTTTTAGGTTAATGGTTAAAAAAATCATTTTTATGAGTTCTAACTTTTTTTTGAAATGTTTATAACCACAATTCTCTAAAAAAATGTAACATTGAAGCTTTCGATAGCTATTTAAGCTTATATTATTTTTTTATACTAAGTTGTAAGAGGTTTTAATTATTACAGTTGATACCTCAGTAAACTACAGGGATGCAAACAACTCCACAAGTAACTTTTACTTTCTAATGCACTTGATAATATTAATAAAATATAATGTTAATATGTGTAATAAAGACACAATTTTTGAAACTTCATCTAATATGTGGTTACCTTTCTACATGTGTTCAACTGCAAATATATTCGTATTTTTACACAGCATTACCGTTCTCTACGCCTAAATAAAGTTTCTAAAGCTATGGTTTATTTCCACTATCTTTGTTCTTCTTCTTATAATAGCAAATGGTACATAGTCTGATCTCCAAATTTAGATTTTTGCACGTTAGGAGTGGCTTCATTCGTATAAATGCTGATCTGGCAATCTCTATTTGCCTGTCTTTTTCTGCAGTATGATCATTGGTTTCATTGATAAAAGTTTCCAAGTACTGATATTTTTCTACTTGTTCTATCACATTACCATTGATTGTCAATAGGTGATGTATATTTTGTGGTCTTTTTGTAATTAGCAATTACTTCGGTTTTTTAGCGTTTATAGTAATTCCCATCTCAGCACTATTCATATTTAAGCTTTCGATAAGATGTTGTAGATCTTCTATATTCATTGCTATGATCACAGTATCGTCTGCATATCGTAAGTTGTTAATTAATTTTCCGTTAACGGTAACTCCTGCTTTGATATTATTAACCGTGTTTTGGAAAATTTCTTCAGAATATGTATATAAGTTAAACAAGTGGCGATAAAAACACATCCCTGTATAACTCCTCTACAGATCTTCATTTCTTCTGAGAGTTGCCCATCAATTTGAACTATGGCACTTTGGTTCCAATATAATGTTTGCACTATATTTATGATTTTACTGTTAATGCGCTTGTTCATAAGTATTGATATTAGTTTTTCATGTCTTATTTTATCGAAAGCTTTTTCATAGTCAACAAAACACAAGTGTAGATCAAAGTTTACATCCCAACATCGCTGAATCAATATGTTGATGGCAAATAGTCCTTCTTGAGTACCCATTCCATTTCAGAACCTGAACTGTGCCTCGCTAATATCCTCCTCTAGCCTTTCGTATATTCTCTTATGTATTACTTTCAGCATTACTTTTAAAGTATGACTCATGAGTCTCAGTGTTCGATAATCAGAGCACTCTTTTGCTGCTTGTTTTTTAGGGATGGTTATAAATGCTGACTTCAGCCAGTCTTGTAGTATTATTCCTGTATCATCATCATCATCATCATACAGCCAAATTTGTCCACTGTCGAACATAGGCCTCCTCAAGATGTCTCCACTCTTCTCTGTCCTGTGCAGCTGCGATCCAGTTTGTCACTATTCTTTTAATGTCGTCCGTCCATCTGGTAGGTGGTCTTCCACGATTTCGCTTGTCTGCCCTTGGCCCCCATTCTAAAATCTTCTTTGTCCATCTGTTGTCTCTCTGTCTTGCGACGTGTCCTGACAATTTCCACTTCAATTTCGTAATCCGTTTTATGACGTCTTCCACTCCAGTTCTTCGCCGTATCTCATCATTTCTTATTCAGTCTCTCAAAGTTACGCCAAGCATAGATCTTTCCATTTTTCGTTGTGCTACTTGTAACTTTTTTATTGATGCTTTAGTCAATGTCAGTGTTTCAGCTCCATAAGTGACCACCGGAAGTACGCACTGGTTAAATGCTTTTCTCTTTAGCTTTATTGGGATGTTTTCCTTAAACACGTCTTTTAGCTTGCCATAGGCTGCCCATCCTAAAGCTATTCTTCTAGATAATTCGCATGTTTGGTTGTCTCTACTTATTTGTATTTCGTGGCCCAGATATATGTATTTGTCAACCGTTTCAATATGCCAGTTTTCTAGTTTCAATGGTCCACTAGGTACTAAGTTGGTCATCATTTTAGTTTTCGCAAAGTTTATTTCCAGCCCTACTTTTTGGGAGACTCGTTGTAAATCGACACTTAAACCTCTGTTTTCCCATTCTAACATCTGGAATGCATGCTGCATTACGGCATTGAATAGTTTTGGTGACATGTTGTCTCCTTGTCTAACTCCCCTTTTTAGTTTTATTTTTTGAGTAGGGGTGTGGAGGTTTATTGCTGTTGTGGCATTTGCATATATATGTTGAATAATGCTGGTATGGCATTCCTGTATCATACACTATATTAAATAAATCTGCCACTACTTCCAAGTTATCCTTTTCCCCTAGTTTTAACAGTTCTACTGGTATTTCATCTAGTCCAGCTGCCTTATTGTCTTTAGAGTTTTTGATAGCATATTTAATTTCAGTTATAGTGATCTTCTGTCTCTCTAAACAATTTAAGTATTCTATTTTCTGCATTTCACCTTTTTCATCTTTGAAAAGTTCTCTAACTTACTCCTCCCATCATCTTAATTTCTCTGGTAAATTTTCCTCTAGTAAACTATCTTTGTTGAGATTCTGTAACTTACCAGTACTTTGAACTTCCTGATGAGCAACAGAAAAATAAAATCCTTTAAGTAAATTAGTTTGTAATAAAATTTAAAAATATTCTAACTAGCTGTAATTTGTTTAACTTTTTGGGCATTTAACCCAATTAAGACTATTTATCTATTGTCCTCTAGAATTATCGTCATAGGTGATAACAAATTCTTACTAAATATGTCACCTACAATGATCTATTTTATTTTCTTATTCCTAGAGTTGCTACAAACACACACTGCTTGATTTCCTACAAAAATACTCTTTAAGAGTTGTATCAGTTTTTTTAGGAGCCAGCTCTACATAATTGAAATAAAGGGTAAACATTTATTTACCCATTTAACAATTTTATATTATTGGTCAAATTTGGGACTAGATTTTGTCCTTAGCAGCATTGAAGATTTTTCTTTTTTATGGGAATGTTTTTATGACTTCTCAACAAGTGTATATAAGTCAAAAAAAGTCAGATTTGACTGGATTAAAATTTACTTTGGTGTACTGTTGCATGTATTTTATACCAATGTTATTCATTTTTGTGTTTGTGGGGTTAAACATTTCATGTAACTTTATAATTACACTGGAGATAACCAACTTTGAAATCTATTCATTTTCGCAGCAAGATGAGGTTAAAAAAATCCAAAATTCGCCATGTCAAGCAGCAAATGCTAGATAAACTAAAATTAACTAAACCCGCAGTTTATGATCCTGAGTTTAAAAAAACTGTTGTTTCATTTGCTGAAAAGAAAGGAAATAAGGAAGCTAGAAGGCTGTATGGAGTGCCTGAATATAATATTAGGAGATGGCGGGGAAAGACTAGACATTATGGGCAGCCACCTGAAATACCTGAAATTGTTCCTAAAATAGAACCTAAGCAGGAAGTTGATACATTAGGTATATACATTTTGTGGTAAAAATTATTTTTTACAACACATCAAGTAATTATTTGTTAGCTATTTTTACTCTGTTATAGAATATATACAAATACAAAGTATTCCTGGACATTTCCTGTAGTCATTAGTGATAATTCTCATTAAATGTCAGGGGCTTAGGGTATTATGAATTTAACTACATTTTTGTATTTTGGTTATTTTTATGTACAAACATATCAAATTTCAACCTATTTAAGAGTTACATGAACATATGTCCACCTTGCTTTAGTTTTAACTTGTAAATGCGTTTTCTGTCCCCCTTCCTATGAGGTGTGGATAAGAGTAGTAAACTTTTTTTGCATATTTTTGGGGTCCCAAAATCGACATTCTCAGCTTATTCGTATGATTTTTAGAGATCAATTCTGACGATTGGACTATACAATAGACTCCCGTAAGTTCAGCCACCTCTGGACTGGACCAAAGGCCGAATTTAAAAGTGGCTGAACTAACTGATGCTTATCTAAAAAATGCCCATTTATTGTTTATGGATCTAGCAAAAACAAAATACTTGTAAATTAAATAGAAGGCAGTTGTTCCTTTTTGCTGGCTCAGCGTGGCTCATTTTCTTTTCTTCATTCTCCATTTCATTCTCAGCATCCTCCATTTCATTCTCAGCAGCATCTGTGTCGTTAACCTTCTTATTTTCTTGGCGAATGACACACTCGGCGATTTCATCGTCATTCAAAACCTCACTGTGTAGCTCCTTTTCAAAGTTGATCCTCTCCAAAATATCTTCAACAATGGGACCACAGTTCGGTAGTTGCTGAAGGTCATGCAATAGAGCTGCATTGTCATGTCAACCATTACTGACGTTAAATCCTGTCGCAGATATTTCTTGTGGAGTAGCAAAGTCCAAAATTTAACTCAATTTCGTCGATGTTGCAGATTTGTTCTGGACTCAAGTTTTGGACACTAATGATTTCCAGCCAACCCTCTCCAGTACTTCTTTATTTGTAATTCTATCAGTCCATGATATTTTCAATACTCTGCGGTATAACCAGAGTTCGAAGGCCTCGATTCTTTTTAAATTACATTTTTTTAATGTCCAAGTCTCAGCTCCATATAATAAATTGAAAATATGTAACAGCGAATGGTATGTAGTCTGATCAACAAATTTATATTTTTGCACGTTAGGAGTGGCTTCATTCGTATAAATGCTGATCTGGCAATCTCTATTCACCTGTTTATTTCTACAGTATGGTTGGCAGTCGCCAAGTGTATGACTAATGCTCAGAGAGCCGGCCGGATTAAGCGGAGACCGAACTAACTGAAGCTGAACTTACGGGAGTCTACTGTATGGGGTTTTATCAAGAACGACATTAAAAATAAAATGTTTCTATTCTTGGGCCACCCTATATATAGACATACTGTATATTTGTAATAATACGTTATTTTTTGAGCAACAATGAACATTATATTTTAATACTAACCAGTAATTTTGTATATTCTCTTTTAAGAGTATCATTAATAATTGAATATTGAAGTCATTAGTTTTAAATAACGACCTTGATTTGAACACTGGTCTGTTTTATGGGATATAAGAGTATTTTTATATCATTACAATGTACCCTAACCCTTTTATTTTATGTAACTGGTCGCTTGGCGTATTTTGTATGCCACTCAAATAAGAATGTCTTTATAATCAGTATGGATTTTTCCTTTAAAAGTAGTATGGAATCCTTAGTATTTCAAAATATTGATTTATTGACAAAAATATAATAAGATGTCACAACATAATACAATTATTATTATTATTTATAAAAAAAAAATTTAAAAAATATGTACTTATCACAAACATATTAACTCTATACTCCAAAATCCTTTTCACATGAACTAAAATAAATAATTAAACATAAATATTGATACTATACTAAACACAATTTACTGACTACCTTCCTCCTTACAACAAATATGTGTCGTCATACACGTTCCTTATATGGGAGGCAGAGGTAAACATCTTTATGCCATACTTTGAAGTTTATTCCGAATATACTGAATAAAACTGCAGCGGTCACGGAAAGGAACCAGTGTCTCGCCAATTGTCGCAAAATTTGCCCAATAGGGGCCAGTTTGTCCTCTGACTTTCTTTGTGAACGGTCATCTCAATGATTTAAGGATAAACAAAAATCTTCTATAGCCCATGTTGGCTTGAAAATGGTTATTCCAATGTCGTCGGCGGCCTATATTTCTTCAAAAGTTGTATGACTAGGTTTTTATAGTCCTGCAAGATACAGCATTCCAAAATGCTAACTCTTCTTTGCTTGTTTCTTTTGATTCCCTCTCCCTTGTATAATTTTCTTGGGTACTTCGGTTGAAAGCATTTGTATAATTTAGAATTTCCTCTATCATCTCTTGCATAAAAAATGTGCTGAGTTCATCAGGTACTTTCTCTTTTTTTATAAGGCTCTGGGAAAAATGTTTACAATATTTTTAGCAGGAGTTTTAGCAAATTTGCTTCTTACATACACATACCACATCATTTTTTTGTCACAGCTAGCTAGAAGTGGGCTCTCCTCTTTTGTGCCTTAAGCAGTCATCTCCTTCGTGTTCTGAATCTGAATTGTGATCACTGTTTTCGGAAAATTCGTCAGTTGCATCAACTCCCTGCTTCAACGCTAAATGGTAGTTGACTAACGTGATTACCACTTTTCTTGTGCATAGAAGACACTATGGTGGGAAGTTACATAGGCGGTCACCGTCGGTCATTTGCCTGTGTAAAAATGTCACACATTTGAATTCGTTTGACGTGTATTTTATGCCACAGCGATCAGTTAAGGTTTAAAAGCCATACCTAGAAGTTTATGCATTTGGCATTTTGCCTGAATAGTTACTAAATGCAACTATGTCTTACCAGGGCAACAATTAATGGAACTTTTTCATACGTGAACTGGTATCACAAGGTTGATCATCAAGCTAATCAAGAAAAATAAAGTATCAATTCCTTGTTACAACTACTCTCTGTAGTACTAGTTATTAAATTTAGGTAAATTTCAGATTCTATGCCCCTCCAGCAACGTCTTAAAAATCCTGCGTCTTCAACTCCACCACCTGAATCACCTGAGCAAGTATTACAAAGCCAACCGCTCTCCCCTACCAAATTAAAAGTAACAAGACATGTCAAACCCTCCGCTCCATCACCTGTTCAACTTCCACCGCCGCCACCAACTCCACCAATTGAGGAAGTTTGTCTTAGATGGAATAGCCATCACTCTAATATGCAGACCACTTTTCCCACTTTGCTGCTTAGAGAACAATATGTGGATGCCACCCTAGTAGCTGAAGGACAAACTCTGAAATGTCACAGGGTAAGACGGTTTTTTCAATTGGAATTAGTTTTAATATTGCTTTATCATTATATTATTTTTATTATTATTATTATTAATGTAATGTTAATTTACGGACTTCCATTTTTTTACAAATCAATTTAAATTTAGCTTAAACTATGAAAGCACAATGTGATTATTCTTAATAGTACTTAGTGAGAAATGAAAAAAATCATTACTATTAAATTTGTTTGCAATTCTACACATTCTCTGTAAGGGTCTCTGGAGGATTTGTCACTTAGTTTAGAGACACAAGTGGGTCCTAATTTTCTTTCATCTCTTTCGCTGTTATGCCGAAATACATTTGTCTCTACTGCACTCAATATAAACCTTCCATTCACTTTGATCTGATTTCTTTCTTTGTCTTCCTTCATCCATATTTCCATAATCTGGAACTCCCAGTCTTATCATTATCATCTGGATTGGATATGTGCTCATTTTGATTTCCAGGCATTGTCAACTGAAGGTTTGTAGTTTCGTCAGTGTTTTCTTCTGCATTTTCAATTAGCATTTGTTCAATTGAAGTTTGATTAAAAACTCCTGAGCCTTTTATATTTTCTCTATTTTTTTTTTTACTTCATTTTCTGTCAGGAGTTGAAGAATCCTGGCAACTCTGGCCATAGGATACCTGTATTAAAAAAATTCCGTTCAGAATATGCCACACATTAATGAATTTGGTTGAAATCGGTTTTAAATTGAGTTTTTCATAGATACATTGATGTATTGATTGAATAAGTTGTACTTAAATGTTTTCAGTAGTATTATTATTAGATAAATCCCAATGAAATTATTCAGGTGGTTTAGTTTTAAAGATTCACTAGGCGGAATCACCGGAATTTTGTTCGCGTGGACTCAACATGTAACTATTGAGATAGGAGTGGTTATGTCAACTGTTTTTACTTGCAATGAGATAAAAGGTATTGTTTAAGACGAAATATTCACTGTTAATACTTTTATCGACTTAGCAGATATTGCTGGAACATTCGCAATGAAATTTTAGAGAGAATGCAACAAATAACTCATTTGTAAAGATAGGAGATATTGTAAAAGAAGAACTTTAGAGATTAAAATCTACTTCGGATGAACAAAAAGTTAAAAAACAATTTAAAATATATTTAATAGGTACGATAAAATTATTCATATTTTTTTTAGGTAATTCTCTCATCATGTAGTCCCTATTTTGAAGAAGTTCTTGCGAGTATAAGTCCATATCAACATCCAGTACTTTTTATGAAAGATGTTCCGTTTTGGACGTTAAAATGCATTTGTGACTTTATGTATTCAGGAGAAATTCACATTATTCAGACCAAACTAGATGAACTCTTAGCCATTGCAGAGACATTAAAGGTTGTAAAACATGGTTATATGAACACTGAAATTATTAGTGATATGATTTTATTTTACTTGTTTAGATAAAGGGATTAGCTGGCCAAAAAGATGCCCAAACCGTTGACACCAAACCGGATTTGACAATTCCTATCAAGGAGGAAAAAAATGATGAAAAAGAAGTGAAGAAAAAGGATGAAGTAAAGAAGAAAGAAGAAAAAGAAATAAAGAGAAAAGACGAAAAAGAAATAAAGAAGAAAGAAGAGAAGGAAGTAAAGAAGAAGGATGAAAAGGAATTAAAAAAGAAAGAAGAAAAGGAAATCAAGAGAAAAGACGAGAAAGAAATAAAGAAGAAGGAAGAGAAAGAAATAAAGAAGAAAGAAGAGAAAGAAATAAAGAAGAAGGAAGAGAAAGAAATAAAGAAGAAGGAAGAAAAAGAAATAAAGAAAAAAGACGAAAAAGAATTTAAAAAGAAAGAGGAAGTAAAGGTACCTGAAATAAAACCAGCTAAACGAAAAGAAGATAAGGAAATCAAGAAGAAGGATGAGAAAGAAGCCAAAAAGAAAGAAGAAATAAAAGAAGTAAAAGAAAAGAAAAGAACTTTATCCACTCCTCCACCGGAAACGCCGGCCTTAAAGAATAGAAAGGTGCCCAAACTTGTGCTTCATGGTAATATACCGGTTTTAAAGAGTTTTGGTATAAGGGCGAGAAATAGGTCTGGTGGAATATCAAGGCGATCCGAAAAGAAGCTAGAAAAAGAGAAAACACCCGTAAGCGAAAAACAACAAAAAATACCCATAACCAAAGATTCACCAGGTCCTAGTTTTTCAAATCCTTACGATTTGTTAAAGCCTGTTTATGAAGAGGTTGCTAAAAACCTAGATCCGAAACCGGCTAAAGTTGTTCCTACAAAAGAAACTGTGAGGCGCACATTACAAAAGAAACTTAAGAAAAGGAAGATTTCAGATACGAGAGAAGAAGTAAGTATTTATATTTTAGTTGAGTTGTGATACTCATCGTCATTATCTTTACCTTTATTAAAAAAAAAAAACAATTTGAAAAAAGGCATTTTTTTCAAAATTTCAAATTTTTTTTACTTTAAAACCAAATTTTTTCAAAAATAAGCACTTTATACCGGTAAAACTTACAGATCATATAAAAAATAAATTGTAAAGGGTAACGAATAATTTCATTTGAGGTGCTAATTAGGGGGTAATTTTCATGATTTTTTTACAAAAATAGTACTAACTTTATTTGAGCGCAACTCACTTTGATGCTAAAAACTATTTTAAAAAACAAAAATAAAGTTTGTTTTAAACACTGTAAAAAGTGATGAGTTTTCACCGAAAAATGCTTAATTTTTTTTGTTGTTTTACATTGAAATATTCGATTTGGAATTTGACAAATAAGAACCTACATTTCATGAGTTACAACTCTGCTTTTACTGCATACACAGACCTCATTTTTGCTAAGAATGTTTTTTTTTTCGATAAAAATTCTTACATTCGAGTTATTTGTGAAAAATCATCTGAAAATGTGGTTTTTTTTGAAGTGAATACTTCTTAGCGCTCAATATAATATTTTCATGGATACGAAATTCTATTTGGCGTGACCCGAAAAATCGAGACGGGTGTACTAACCTTGTGGTATACCGTAATATGCATAATATATATCCATAATTTTATAAAATATATATTTTTATAACAAATCGAGAACGACTGGATCGATTTGATTAATTTCGACTTTTGTTTAAATTTTAATATAAAATAAAATTAAGCAAAATTAAAAAAATATCTAAAAAATTATAAAAAATTATGCAAAATTAAAAAAAATTATTCAAAAAATATAAAAAATTTACAAAATACTATAAAGAATTATAAAAGTTTAATTAAATTAAACAAAATTAAAAAATTATTTATAAAAAATTATAAAAAAATTATAAAAAATTATACAAAATTATAAAAAATTATAAAAAAATAATAAAAAATTATAAAAATTGTTATAAAACCATCAAATTATTAGAAAATATAAACAAATATAAAAAATTATAACAAATCTACAAAAAATTATAAATAATTATTAAAAATTAAATAAAATTATTCAAAATTATAAAAAAATATTAAAAATTATACTTCTTCCTTCTTTTATGTGGGCTTTTCTTTAATATTAGCCTCCTAAATTGGTTTAATTATCGCACCATCTTTTTCTTGGTCTGTCAATATTTGGTCACTATTTGGTGACTTATCTCGTGCTCTTGTTATTTCTAGTAGTTCGTGTATCGCATTCAATAGGAAGTCTCCGCCTTCTTTTATTAATTCTGCGCTAATGTTGTCTAATCCCAGGTGAGTTGTTGTTTTTTCAGTCTGGTAACTGCTTCTTGCATTTCAGTTACTGAAGGGGAGTTGTTTCTCTGGTATAATATAAGTATAATTCCATTATATAGTGGATCTTCGTTTTTTTTTTCGAATCCTGTCCATCTTTGTAGTATTTCACTTGTTGAGTTACTATAAATTGTCTCATTTGTTGTTGTCTGTACAAATTATGTAGGTTATACAATAATTTTACTAATTTAAAATTGGTTATTCTGTTTTTTACTATATTGTTTTTTGTTTTATACTTTTGTATTATTGTGACTGATTTATTTTTTAGCTTTGTCCATAAAATTGTTCAATAATTTTCAGTGACAATAATGCATATTTCTATTCTATTCTATATCTCCTTCTTTGTCTCTGTACATCAGTGTTCTTGGTTTACAATTCTTTTCTACTTTCGTTAAGTGTTTGGTTAAGAATTTTTCTGGTTTCTGATGGTTTATTTAGTTCTTCCATTTCTTGGAGTTCTTTTTATATGTGGTTCTCTTTTTTTTCTGTGATGTATTTTCTTTCTTCCCTCCTTAGCATCCTATATTCCTCCTCTGCCTTTCGTGTTCTATGTCGTTGTTGTAGTAGTTCCTCGTAGTAGTCCTGTGTAGTATATCCTCGTACTTTTGTCTGTTTTCTAGCCTTCTTTTTATATATTCTTTGTATTTTGCCTTTTTGCTGTTGTCTGCTGTTTTTTATTTCATATTTTTCAATTTTGTGTGTGTGTCTAGAGTAAATATAATCATGATCTGTCATGTTAACTGTAACCCCATCTGGAGATTTCCACGTTCCCTTGATGAATATTTTTTCGCTGGAAGCATGTGCTGGCAATGACCATGTTAAGAGAAGTTACTAGATTTATTAGTCTGATGCCATTGTCATTAGATACCTCATGAAGGCTGTGCTTACCTATAGTTGGTAGGTATTGTTGCTCTTTTCCTATTTTTGCTTGAGATCACTATAAATAATTTTGATGTCATTCTTTGGGCATGAATGGTATGCAGCTTCTAGTTCTTCATAGAATTTTCTTTAACATCGTCTTCCTTTTCCTCTGTAGAGGCATGCACATTTAAGATGCTATAATTAAAAAATGTTCCCCTTAGTCTCAGGATGCACATTCTAGAGTTCATAGCATGAAATTCTCTTACGATGTGTTTAACCTTTGTTATTTACAATGAAGCCAGTGGTGTGTTTTGTCAATGATGCCAATCCGGTCCATCTCATTTCCTGCATGTTATATCTATGTCATATCTATTCAGTTCACCAAGCAGATTTTGGAGGGCTCCTGATCTGTATAAGGATCGGATGTTCCATGTCGCGATTCTTAAATCATGTACCTTTTTCTCGCGCAGTCGTCGTCGTTTGATCAGTCCGGTTTTCTTTCCTTGAGCATTCGTAACATGTGTGTTTTCTAAGATAGGGTTGTTAGCCCTATGCCTAACCCCCATTTCTCCCTTCCTCGCCGGCCCTACTTTCCAGTGGGGTTGGTTACCTTATCTCCGGTAGGGTTGCTCAAGTTTGCCAGGGTCCACCCGTGTGATTAAGTCACACTTCTTGGAGATGAATTGAGTAGGAGTAGCTAGAGGTGTTATCAGGAAGCAACACCTTATATTGTGCATCACTACTCCTTTGAACCCCAAGAGTTGCCATTACACACTGAAAAAAACAACTGTTTGGTGTCGTTTATGAGCTGGTGGAATCGTTGGTCCATATTTCTTTAAAACAGGGGCTACCAGAATGTTACTGGAAAGGAGACCGTTATCGTGCCATGATAACGAACTATTTGGTACCTGAAATTGAAGCTCTTGGTCTCAGCGACATTTGGTTCCAACAGATGGCGCCACTTGCCATACAGCTCGTGAAAGCATGGCTTTACTGAAATTATTTCACGCTTTATATATAATATATATATTACATAAATAATAATAAACTGCCTTTATTTAGTCTGTAAAATTTTACAAACACTAGGTACATGAGGCGAAGTCTAGCTAGAGCTACTCCACTTAACCTCAAGTTTACAAAATTAGTTTAAAATAATTTGAAAATGAAAAAAGTTGGAAGTGAAAAAATAGTCATGTGGCTACTAGAAAAATAATATATAAAAAAAAATAATTAAAAAAAAAATAATTTAAAAAATAATTAAACAAAAATAATTTGTGATGTTGTGTGATATATGATATGATATAAAAGATAAAGAAAAACAAAAATATCTAATAGTAACAATAACGACAACAATATACTATATAATAATAATAATAACGTTACTGCGATTGTAGTAAAAATTTCTTATAATGCCGCTTCATGAAATCAAGAGATTTACCTCTTAAATTTATTGGTAAACTATTAAACACTAAAACAGCATTATAAGTAAACGATCGCTGGAAAATAGCTAGTCTATACCTAGGCAGCATAAGACTATGAGGATATCTCAAATCCAGATTATGAGCATCTCCACGAAATACTAATTTGTTCCTTAAATAAATAGGATTTGACGACGAAATAATTCGATATATCAATGAGGCGAGGTGATATTTGTATAAATTATCTATGGTTAACCATTGAAGTTCTTTTATTTTGCATGATACACGATCATATTTTCTTATGCCAAAAACAAATCTGCATCAATTATTTTGAATTTTTTGCAACCTTAATTTCGTAACTTGATCTAAGCAAGGATAAAATACCAAGAGCCCATAATTAAGAATTGACATTACCATAGTTTCACAAAGTAAGTATATATATATATATATATATATATATATATATATATATATATTATATATATATATATATATATATATATATATAGTCCCAAGATTCCTAAAAGGAACATAGGGCTTCCACAAAGTGTCTCCAGCGAACTCTATTTCTGGCTAGTGCTTTGATTTCAAGCCAGGATTTTCCCATTTTTCTCTCTTCGTCCAGTACTGTCCTTCTCCAAGTTCCCTTAGGTCTGCCTACTTTCCGTCGGCCTTGGGATTCCAATCCAGCACTGTCCTGGCAATGTCATTTGGCGGTCTACTGAGTGTGTGGCCCAGCCATCTCCATTTTCTTCGCCTTATTTGCTTTATGACATTTTCTTGGTTGCTTTGGTTCCATAAATTTTCATTGGAGATTCGGTTAGGCCAAAATATACGAAGGATTTTTCGTAACGCTCTATTGATGAAAACTTGTAATTGGTGTACTATGGGTGCTGATATCTTACACGTTTCGCAGCCATACAGTAATACAGCTTTTACATTTGTGTTGAAGATTTTTAATTTCGTTTTAGTTGGGTAAATCCTGGATTTCCATATGTTGTTAAGCATGTTGTAGGCGTTGCGAGCCTTATTTATTCTTTCATGTACATTACGCTCTGTACCCCCATTACAGTCAATTATGCTGCCCAGATATACAAATTCCGCTACTCTCTCAATTTCACGCTTTGGACCAGTGAATTGGCCGCCTAGATTCTGTTACATCTCAACTCTAGACTCTTTATTTTGGGGCTACCCAAAGTGCAAAGTCTACATGAATAAACCAGATAAGATTTTGGCATTGGAGGCCAATATTACTCGAGTGATTGGTGAAATAAAAATCGAAATGCTGGGACGAGTCACCGAGAATTGGAACTTCAGAATGAACCAACTTAATCGTAGTCATGGGCCAACATTTAAAAGAACTTATCTTTAAGAAGTAATTGTAAAGAATGGTTCTTTTGTATAATAATAAATATTTTCAAATAAAATTTATTTTTTCATTGTTTTTTCTTGTTGAAAAAAATACCTCTAAATGAATCACCGTTTATAATGTTATTAATGCAAAAATATTAATAATTTAGTAATAAGAAGACATAAAATTTCATTAACTTACATAATTATAATAACACGCTATAAGAAGTATTCAGTTTTGTCGGCACTCCCCAAGTGCCACAAAGTGTCACGCTCTTTTTTTTGAAAAAATCACATTTTCACATTAGTCAATTTTTCCATTCTCGGAATTAGTTTGCACGATTGTTTATTCACTCCCGAGAGGGGGTGGGTGTCACAACCCAAGTAAAAGCAACCCTGGCCTCCAAAACGGTCATTTAATGGCGAATATACAAAGATTAGTTTGATAGATTTTTCTTCGGTGATCTGGGAATGTGTAATTATAATTAATTATCTGCCATTTTAAAATATCATTTACTTTTATGCTAGCTAAATATATTAATTGATGTATATTTTCAGTCCCCTCCACCTTCCAGTTCCCGTAAAGGACGTCGCAGAAAAGTTCCCAAGTACTCACATCCAAATCCACTTGCCAACTTTGACCAGTCTACAATAGTCAGAGAACCACATACAGATCAAGCGGAATCTTTTCTCCAGATGCAAGCGATAAAGTCAGAACCGCTCTATGACGACTCTATAGAAATTGAAGACAATCTAGTAGGTTTTAGCGAAACTTCCGTGTCTGTAGAAGAAAAACTAATTGGAAGTTTCGGTAGGAGGAGTACGAGAAGATCCAAGCAACATATCATAATGGACGTGAACAAAATTGCTAGCAAAAAGGAGGAACCTACTTTAAAGATAGTGAATGTGGCAGAACTGCAAACAGCAACGGATCCTTTAGAAGACCCGTTGGGCTTGAACCAAAGCAGTTCAGACAGTACTGCTATTGTGGAAAATGCTGATAACAACCTGGGGTTTCGCATTAGCCAAGTTATAACTGAAAAAGAAGATAGCCAATCTTCCGACGTTTGTAGAGAAATGGGATTTCAAATTAGTAGCATTGTAAGTGAACACGACAAAGACAATAAAATGGATGATGAAGTGACAACGAAAATTGAAGCACCTGATGAGGAGGAAGAAGTTTTTAATGACTTTGAAGATTCAACGTCTCAGCCTGAAGATCAGAAACCGATTATTTTTCCAATTATAGATGAAGTAGACAAAAAGTCAGAGAATATTTGTCAAGCAGTTGATCAATCAGACAATGCCAATCTGTCGAGAGAAATATCAAAGGAGGGAATAACTGAATCAATGAGTACCACCCAGGAATATAATCTAGATAACACAACTGATATAACTTTCAAAATAAAAACGGAATTGCTTACCGAAACAGAAAATGAACCTGAGATAAGTCCAGAAGAAGAAGATGGCATTCTTAATGCATTTGATGATGAAACCGACGAAGTTGAGGACCACTCAACTAATCCTATGGAACTGGGTCATGAATCTGAACAGTCTATGGATCATGCTGATGAAATTGTAACTGCATCTAATGCCTCTTTGGAGAGTGAAATGACAACGCAAATACGAGTTGTAGAAAGTGTTGAGCAGGTTGTGAGCCATTCAAAATGTTCAGATCCGGTGGGAGTCCTTACGGATGAGTCAAGATCCCAACAATCTCTTAATGAAACCACTTTAGATAACTTAAGAAATTCGGAAGTGACAGAATCCACAGCAGAAATATCGACTTACGCAACCATTGGTACCAACAATGAATCAGTCGTCAATAATGAAGAAAGTGCTTCCTTTTTACCACTTGGTACTGTTAGTCTCAGTGCTAATCAGTTAACTCTTCAGGATAGTTTAACAAGCCCCAAACCGTCTGAGTTTTCTCTAACGAATGATGATGAAAAACATTCGTATGTAGCAAATACCGAAGTAGACCCCCTCAATGAAGATCATCTTATGGATGATGATTTTAACGACGATTCAAATCAGATAAATGAAACTAATGATTTTGCGAAGAGTCCACAGACAATAAATGAAAATTTGGAAAAGGATTCAGACATCATCGAACCTAATATAGCCCCATTATCTGGTTGTTCGAGTACTCAACATTCAATAGATAATTCAGTTGAAATATCTCTCGACCTAGGATCAGATAAACTAGAAGACATGCCTCAACCGACTGACGGGAATTTAGAAACGCTTGAAGAATTACAAGCTCCTGAAGTTTCTCCTTCCTGTGCAAACTTACCGATGGAAGAAGATTTTATAAATGAAAACGAAGAAGTTGCAAACGAAATTAAATCGATTGACGATATATCGGTTGCACAAGAAAATACTCACGTTGAAGAAAATCGTGTAAATTCCCCGAAAGATAATTCACTAATCAATTCAGATTTGGACAAAGAAATAAGTATTCCTGATTCTTCAAATGATCTACAATTTAATGAAAATCTGAACGAGGAATCTAGAACGGATACACCTCAAGAGAATCCACAAATTGATCAGCAATTGGATCTAAATAAGGAAGAGACTTCACAAGTAGAAGAATATCAAGACAAAGAAATCACTCCAGTTGATTCCGGTAATACTTCACCAATTAATGTGAATGACACTCAAAATAAAGAAAACATTGGAAATGAAGCATCAGGATTTGACATAAGTGAAAGTAATAACGAAAATCAACAAATCGATTACCAAGAAAATTCTATAAATTTGCTGCAAATTGAATCTGATCGACAAAGTTTACATTCACAACCACAAAAAGAAGAAGAGTGTTTAGACTTAAATCAACAAATTTTATCAACAGAAAATGATCAAATGGAAGAAGAGTATGACAAAGATTACTTACGTAGCCCACAAGGTGCATCTAACCAAGAAAATTTAAATGTGTCTCAAGAAAATCAGATGATGGAAGAAGAGTATGATCAGGAAATGTTACAAGGTGACTTTGGTAATGATAGTGCACCCCAAGAAAATCAACTACTAATGGACGAAGATAAACCTCCAGATGTTAATCAAGTTCCACTAGTGGATGATAGTAGTTCTATGGCAATGGACTATGAAGAAGAGAATAATGCCATTGAAGAGCCTGTAACGACTTTAGAGGAAAATAAAATGAACTTCAATCAAGGTGATAGTTCCAATATTCCTCAATATGGTACGACTGAGTCAATGCAAGAAGATGAAAATAAAATAAACTTAAATCCAAGTCACAGTACTAATATTCCCCAAAATAACGTGAGTGAGTCGATGCAAGAAGATGAACATAAAATAAACTTCAATCAAAGCCATAGTTCTAATATTCCCCAGTATGATGTGACTGAGTCGATGCAAGAAGACGAAAATCAAATAAACTTCAGTGAAAGCCATAGTTCTAACATTTCTCAATATCATATGCCTGAGTCAATGCAAGAAGATCCTACAAATATTGATGGGAGCGTTACTAATGAAAATTCTTTAAATTCCGAAATGCTTGATGAGAATATAGAATTAAATACACCCATTATTGAAAAATGCGACATTTCAAATATGCCAGAGTCTCTTCCACATGACTATATTGAAAATAAGGCACTAGATGAAAGTAGTTCAAATGTACCTCTCCTAAATGAACCTCTATTTTCTACCAGTACTGGAGATGATGAAATGGATACTAATATAATTCCTTATGAAGAACATCAAGAAAAAATAATGTCCATTAATGATGGAATTGAGTCTTCTGTCTATGGCAGTGATCCAATTATATTAACACAGCCTGATATGCCTTCATTTGAGGTTAGTCAGTCAGGTGATAATTCAAATAATTTAGATATAACCATCATCCAGTGTAACCGCGTTTGATACTTTAGATAAAGAAACTGATAATACATCACCCGTAGTAGAATCATATTTACAAAATCAACAAAGTTTTAACCAAATACAGACTGATGAAGCGATTGGTTCCGGTGTAACTGCGCTTGATACTTTAGTTCAAGAAACTGATAATACATCACCTGCAGTCGAACCATATTTACAAAATCAACAAAGTTTTAACCAAATACAGACTGATGAAGCGAGTGGTTCCAGTGTAACTGCGCTTGATACTTTAGTTCAAGAAACTGATAATACATCACCCGTAGTTGAACCATATTTACAAAATCAACAAACATTTAACCAAATACAGACTGAAAGTTTCCCGACTGATGAAGCGATTGGTTCAAACGAACCAGACTTTCCCACTGCTCACGAAGTAAATGAACAGAGTAGTTCAATTGAACCAGACTTTCAAATTGCCTCTGAAGTAAATGAACAAATTAGTTCAAACCATCCAGAATTTCAAATTGCTCCGGAAATAAATGAACAAAGTAGTTCAAATGAACCGGACTTTCAGATTGCTCATGTAGTAAATGAACAAAGTAGTTCAAATGATCCAGCGTTCACAAATGAAGTGAGTACTTTAAATGAACCAGACCTTCACACTGCTCAGGAAGTAAATGAAGAAAGTAGTTCAAATGATCCAGCGCTCAGAAATGAAGTGATTACTTTAAATGAACCAGACTTTCACACTGCTCATGAACTAACCGAGCAAAATAGTTCAGATGAACAGGACTTTCAGATTACTCGACTAGTAAATGAACAAAGTAGTTCAAATGATCCAGACTTTAGCGGTGCTCAAGGAGCGAATGAACCCGGTTTTCATATAGCACAGGTGGTGAATGAACAAATAGCCGAAATAGAGGGTATTAGAGATAAACGGCAGTTTGTCGGTGATAATAGCGATATGAATGAACGGTGCGAGAAAGTTAACACTAGTAACGATTTTGAGTCTATTGTGAATGATTTGTCGCAGATTGTAGGCGATTCGTGTGGAGTGACAGATTTACCACTTACAGATGATACCAATTCCATTGCAGATAGTCTTGAGAATCTCTTACAGAAATAAATACATAATTAAATTCAAAAGCAAGATCTTGGATTGAAGATTTGTTCATATATTTGTTGTGGGGCATACCTCATATGCTGCTATTGACTTAAGCAACATATCTTGTTTATTTGGAACTGAAAAAAGCGAACATTATTTTTGTGATAAACGTATTTTTCAGTGCAGTAGATGTCTATTTTAACAAACAGTTATGTTTACTTTGAAATGAGGATTCGAGCAAGTTTATAATAGAACATTTTTCATTTGTTTCAACTAAATAAGATAGTTTTACTTTTATAATTTGCAAAACTTTTGGTGTAGTAAGTGTATAAAGTATTTTTACGTTAATGTTTCACATTCTTATAAACATATTATGTTTTAACCCTAGGATGCATGACTGGATCTTTCTTTACATTTACATAACATATCGTCAGTGTAATTCGCATAGTGAACTCCATTTTATAAAATTTTAAGAGCGAAAAAACTAAGTTAAATGATTAACACGTTCAGTGCCACATTTATCCAACATGGATACAAACGTAGTGGACGCGTGGCACATGTATATTTGTATTTTGAGCCGTGTACATCCGCATCAGATACTTCTTCTTCTTCTTCATGTACCATGCCCTTTCAAAACGTTGGTTACCATCATAGCTATGTTAATTTTATTCACTGCCACCCTAAATAGGATGCTTGTATCAACACCATACCAATCTCGCAAGTTCTTCAACCATGAGGTTCTTCTTCGTCCTGGGCTATTTTTCCTTGCATGATACTTTGTAGCAACCTATATTTGGGACCTCTCCTTACATGTCCGAAATATTCCAGCTTTCTCTGCTTGATATTTTTTATGATCTCAGTAGTCTTGCTGAGACGTTCTAGTATTGTGGAGTTTCGAATCTTCTCCACCCAGGAAACTTTTGGAATTCTTCTATAGCACCACATTTCGAAAGCCTCAAGGCGATTTAGATCGCCTTCTTAGGTAGAGCTATAAATAGTGAATTAGACCAACCATTAGATAGTTGTCCGCTGGTATAAATAGTATTGAAAAACGAAGTTATAGCTTCTAAAACATTGCTATCATTTATAAGCTTATATATTTCAGTTGGAATTTCATCAGGACCAGTCGCTCTGCCATCTTTTGATGATTGTATGGCTTTTATAACCTCAGAGCGTGTTATTAGGGGTCCGTCGCAGTTTCTACTTCTCCGGAATAGAATATATCGTGGTCGTCTATGCTACATTTACCAGTCCCCGGCCACCGCATTTCGCTTATCCCGAGAATGGTATTTTGAGCCTTATCATCTCACGTATGGTGTTTTGTATCTTACTGGGTTCGTAAAGACTTCTCACGTTCCATGTGTCTATTCTGATACATGATTTTATTCTTATTTCTTTTCCAATACTACAGGGATTTCGCTGAATAACGGCCTCAGAAGCCCCGTGTGCTTGCCTTCTCCTGCCGGATCTTGGTGTCCGAGGACCATGATCAGTATACTTTTTCTTATCATATGATAGTGCCATTATCATTGAACTATGCAATAATAATGGGGTAGTTTCCCGTTGCCTTCCCCATCGCAGTATCACAACCATTTAAACTTCTCCAGTTATGCTTGTGATAGTCCGGTGTCAAGCCAATCCAGGATTATTTGCCCTTCATCACATATAGTGATTCTATATAATCCCTAAAATCAAGGGGTTGCCACTTGCTGCCGTTGTGCACTTCATCCGTGACCATGGATAAGGGACCTTTAGCAGGTACTAGCTTCCCGGGTCAGGAAACACCTGGAATCTGCGAAGGGATTGATTCATTTTTCCTGATAGAACTATCCAGAGGAGTTCCTACCCGCTACTCTTATACTTTTCATCAGTTGTTGCAATTGCTCATATTTTTTTCTTTCTTAATGAGGATTCTACCTCTGTATAATGCAGGCTTTACGATAAAGTTCAAGAACAACTATTGACTTGCAATTTTCTAAATGCTACGGAGACGCTAAATGCTGCGGAGATGGGTATTTTTCAGGCTAAAGATATGGTATCGTACCAGATGGCGTAAAAAGTCTTATTTGAACAAAAAAAAATGGAGTTACGCGGTAAGCGAATTACACTAACGGCATTGGCTTTTATTGAGCAATTTTTTTGAATAATACATTAAAATAAATAAAAGTAAAGAAACCTTAATTCAACAGCATGTTTTGCGTACGTAAATTAATGTTATTTACAAATAAATGCATTACACTTGGCACAACTTTTGGATGGACACATGGAGTATCGTTTTTTTTTTTTCACAATTTTGTTGACAGTCTGTCACCGAATAGATAACAGGCAGTATGGGAGGGGCGGAGATGCAATAAATTGCTAATGAACACAAAATATTGTTTACGCACGCAAGTAACTCGATGGAATCCAAGGATCTTATGTAAAAGACGCAAAAATTACCAATTTTACAATATTTATTATGTACATGACATTAAGTCATAACTAATAATATTCAAAATCATATGAAAAAAACGTTGAAAATACCCAAGATATGCATCCTAGGGTTAAGACATAATTCTCTCAACGATCATATTCACTGCTTATTATAAGGACTTTTTTTTAAATGATTTATATCCGTTCTATACATTTGGAAATTTTCCTTTATCAGTAAATGCCCATTTAAACATATTGGTCCACTCGAAAAAGTAAGGTGATGAAACTCAATTTCATCTTCACTATTGACAACATAATCTAACACATCTTAGAAGTTTTGTTGATTTATCAAAGGATGTAGACTTTTTGACGTTTGGTAATGATACATTGTTTTCTCAGTTTATATGCCGTGGTCTGACATTATTCAAGGCTATTACAGTAGAATCTCTCTAATCCGACCTCAATGGGACCAAAAGATGTAAAAAATATACAAAATATCTCTAGATTTGCAATCTTCATGAACTTCGACGTATCTTAAAGCGATTTCGAAGGCTTCATTTGCAGTGACATGAGTTATTTTGGGATTTTCTGCAGGTTCCTCCCCATTTTCTACATGTGGAAGCGGCAGATATATTTAGTTCTTCATAATTTAATTCATCACAATCAGGATCATTTTTCTTACCATGCTGAAGCTGATGTATAAATTACATCTTCGATTGTAACTTTTTTTGTCTGTATAGGGCCGCTATTTTTCTGTTCCAAAATGGATCCAACGAATTTCCTTCGATATATTTATTAAAGCATTCAATTACTCCTTGATCCATATATTAAATTAGTGGAGTCACGTTCAGCAGTAAGAACAGCGAGTTTATTTTTCTAGAATTAGAATACTTTCACCTAGATATAAACTCAAAACTGCTTTTTGATTTTAAAAATTGACACTCAGTCGGAACGAATTCATTTGGAACCACTCTTTAAAAAGATAATAGTCCATCCAGGCCAATTTCTGGTTTCTGTAGTGAACGGGAAGGGCAGTCATATTAAGATTTTTAAATTTTTTTCTGTTTTTTTTTATTTCCCGATTACAAACACGGCAAGTTTTATGATTCTCACTTGCATTGCTACACAAAGCAATCTAAAGATGTTCTTTCGACACTTTATATCCCGAAATGTGTTCTTTTCTTGATTCCAATGTTTTATTAGGTAGCATTTTACAATTCAGGTCAATTATTTTCCAAGATAAGTTGCTTAAATTTATCGATGAACGCGTTTGGCTCACCAACGTGCGAAAATAGAAAACTGTCGAATCCATTGCTATTTTTCCACCGTTGTATCCACTTTTCTGAGATGGTAATCCCTATCAACCAAAGAACTCTGCTCACTTATTTTGCATACAAAGCGATTGCTTTCTCCTGAATAAGCGGCTCTGAAAATGGTGACCTTTTACCCTTCTTGGTTAAACCAAACCCATACCGCCTCATCTAATATTTGCAATTTTGGTTTTTTCAATGTCTTCCTTGCTGTTTGGTCATCTGTCATGGAAAATGACTCGAATTCCCTCTTTTAATGTTTTTAGGCTTTCGCCCTAAAGAAAAAAAAACATTCCTAATTATTGGTGAAACGTCATGGAATACAAATTCAATTTTTTCCATTTTTCGCCATAAAAAGTTAGAAGCACTACTGCAAGAATTTCTAATGAAACGATAGCAGCGTGGGATAGTACTTTGTTATTGTACTATCTGTTACTTCGAATTATATGTGATGGTTGTCTTTCAAAGGCAAGAATTGATCTTTCGAATGGACCAAAGATACAATTCCTCTTGTGACAATATCATCAAATTTTTTTCTGCCATTAGCCGGTCGAAACTTGATATCACCAAGATAGTTCCTTATCATTGTCTTCCTGAATAATGAGTTGTAGTAGTTGGTATTTTCATCTGACGATATGACAAAATAAGTAAATTTTCTTTTAATTGAGTTTAGCAGTATTCTCTCGTTATTCGTCATTCTAAACACCTTCTTCTTGATAGTGTGTATCTTCACCAGTATATTACGAATTCGATCGTAGCACCACAGCTTAAATGCTTCCAACCTGTCTATAGTTATTACTAAGTCCAGGTTCCACATACGTATAGTAAGACTGACAAAATATAACATTAAATAGTTCTTTCGCGAAGGTGCATAGATATATTTCTGTTGCATAATATCGTTTTCCAAGACATGAAGACCATCTGAGATAGCGCTATTCTGAAATGAATTTCCTTGTCAGGGTCACTATTAGTATTTAGCCGAATCCGATGGTATTTAACATAATATTGATATTAAGACCTTTGCAACGGTCTGGAGGTATTCCAAGATTCCAGTTATTGCTACGCTAAGGGAATTCTTGAATGTTTCGTATACCTTAAACATTGTTAGTGACAACACATATATCTGCATCATTCCTCTTTTATTTGAATCCTTACAGATACCTTTCATTTTTATGGTCGAGGATTGATGGTAGTGTCAGATCATAGCAGCTGTCAAGTCCAAATAATTCTATATATTCAAGAAGAACGTTATACTGAACGAAATCAAATGCATTTTCAGCAAATAAAGCAGAATTGTACGTTGTTTCTTAATTTGATAGCAAAAAAGGAAATAGTGTTAGTAATATGTGAACTTATTGCATTAAAACGTGTTCATTTTTAAACTTAAAGTCTCTGTATTTGTCCAACGATGTCATTGCAGTTTGTTCCACTGTTTAGCTGGTACTACCACCTTATTAACTCGAGTTGACTGGTATTAGTAAATGCGTGTTAATACTGAGGACTTTTTATATAAAGCAGTATTGTTATTGATATCTCCAGTAAAATAATAACTTGATAAACGACCTTGTCAACAAACAAGTTTTCGCCGGATCTTAAACTGGTAGTATTATCACCGGGTTGCAGCCAATCCTCACTCGGTACGCTGTTCCTACACCCAGCAAGATTTTACAGTGTAGTATGGTAGTAAATAAATGTTGTTAACGAGACTGATGTGTCGACAGTTAGTAACATTAAATGCATGTTAATCAAGAATTATTTTAAACTGTTTTCGGTTTACAACAGGTGTAACGTAAAATTTTTACTCTAGAGTAAAATTTTCAACAACACGGAAGAGCTGTGGCAAATTGTGAATAATTTTCTGACTATATGCATAGCCGCTAGACTCTCGGCTAGTAGGATTCAAGTACCACCCTAGCTTATCCTCGTGGAGCTTCATGCTCGAAGTGTGTTTCAATGTGTCTAGTGAAGTATAATTTTTTCAGGTCTGCATTGGGTGATTTCAAAAATGTTAGAAATAGTACAAAAAATAAAGTTTTTCAACCTATTACGTTTCCTAGTTGTCTTTCGGGAAGTGATTTCTCTTACAATTGGTATTAACTTGTGTGAAAGACGAGCAATTACTTTTCTGTTTGCCTTTTAAAGTGTTACGACTCTTGTCAAACCTTCGGCTCCGGGATGTGTTTCTATCTACTCTTGATCTGTGGTTGATCAGTTTCCATTGGTTCTGTATATTTTATATATTTTCTTGATTCTGATAAATCCTCAACCGATTTTTAATTCAGACCCTTCTGATTCATCTACATTAATGTTTGGCATATTTTCGCCCTCCTCTCTAATAATATCACATTTATTAAAAATTCCATTTGAAATGACTGTATTTTTTTGTTGTTTTGTCAATTTAGCCTTGCTGGTTTCATGTTTCTCGGTAAATTTAGTTTCCTCAGTTGATACGACAATTCTTCTTGGAGAATAAGTTTTCAAAACAACTTGTTCTTTACAAAATGTATTTGACATTTCAAAATTTTAATTTTCAACCATAACATCACTTGATATGATTACATTTACTTCTGATTGCCACCAACTTTTTCCGATTCCGTCACAATGTCTTCTGTACTGTTTAAATCAATTTTAACTTCTTCTACATTAGCCGTAGCCTGCTCTGACTCTTGGCATCTATATCTTGTAACAGTTTTCACATATTCTGTATCTTCTGTAACTGTAATAAGCTGTACTAATTCTTTTGAACCTGTTTTACTTTATCTCTCTTGTACAACCATGTCAATTGTATTTTGGTATGTACCCTCGATATCAGAAATCTCTTGAACTTCTTTATGTGATTGTATCTATTAACTCATCAACTTTTTCATTTGTTGTCTTTGTATTTTTTTCGTCAGGTGTATGCGAAATTTTACTCGAGAGTAAAAATTTAATGTTACACTGCCTCGGCTAAAATGTCGTCGTTAGCAAAACAATTCTCAGTATTCACTGCTAAGAGCATTCTGGCATGATATAAAAACTTTACCTACTCAGGAAAAAACATTTTCTACATATGCAGTCGATTTTTACGCATAAAAATCTGTTATTTTCTACTAATTTAAAATTTATCTAACATTCCAATTCCTTACAAAAGTTGGTTTATATATTTTTTTTATCGGAGATAACTCAAAAAAGAATCTGTTGACATTTAATATGACATTTTTGTTACATTCTTTGCTACTACTAAGTATGTACACACTAATTGAGACTGAGATTTCAAAAATCTTCGATCTAAGTTTTATGTAATAAGAATATTGTCCCGTGTATTAGGTTTAAACTAGATGTAACCTATTAGAGTACTGATTAAGGCTTAGAATCATTAGTGAATCTTTGTTTTTATATAGTAGTGTTGTATATAAAAATATTTTGGATTTATGTTTCTAGTAGTAGTTATTTCTATGTATGCTTTTAAGTTTGTATGGTGTTCTTTTTGATAATCGGTGTTTTGTGCTAATATGGAGTCATTTTTAATACAAAATAAACAAGTTTGCATTCTAACATCAAATGTAATTGAGCAAATTAGGTAATCATTCAAAGATGTGAGTTATCGTCGGCATTTATGTGACAGCCCTAAAATAGAACTACAACCTTCCTAAGTCTTCGCTATTCAGTCTTATTCACTGGTCAGTTTGTCACATCGATTTTCCTACATGATCCTTCCATATTCCGGTTTAATGTCCATGATTCAGCTCCATAGTAGAGTACACTGTGTACATAGCATTTAATTATCCTTATTCTGAGGGCCACTGTCAGATCTTTGCTGCATAAAATCTTTTTCATTTTCACGAAGTTGTCACATGCTTTTTCAATTCTGACTCTTATTTCTGCAGTATAATCGTTATTCTCTGTGATTATCGTTCCCAAGTAAGTATATCTTTTTACTCTCTCAATCTGCTGGCCGCCGACCGTTAATATTTCGTTTGTATTAATGTTCTTGCTAATTTTCATGAATTTGTTTTTTTTATGTTGAGAGAGTCCATATTATCCACTATATCTTAATATTTTTTTCATTATTAGTTCTAAGTCTTCCAAGTTGTCTGCTATTATGACTGTATCGTGGGCATTATGCCGACTGTTTCGTTTACCAAAGCTTCTTGTATGATTTCTTCAGAATAAGCATTAAATAATAACGACGACAGTATGCAACCTTGCCTGACCCCTCTCCTTATCTCCACCTCTTTTGACACTTCTCTTCCAATTTTCAAATTTGATCGTTGGCTCTAATATATACTTGATATCAATGTTACATCCCTTACCTCCAGATTCTTGTTTTTGAGTACTTCTATAAGTCGGTCATGTTTTACCTTATCGATTGCCTTGTTGTAGTCTATAAAGCGTACATAAAGATCTCGATTAACATCTAAACATCTTTGGGTCAGCACGTTAAAAGAAAATAGTGTCTCTCTTGTTCCCACTCTATTCCGAAATCCAAACTGGGAATCACTAATATCCAGCTTAGCGTGTATTCTATTAGGGATGATTTTTATCAGGGTTTTTAGGGTATGTGACATTAACCATCATTATCCTTACATCTACCAGCTCTTCCGCCCGAAACCGTTGGCCAGTATTTGACTTGATTCTATATCAATCCTATAATCGAGGGTTGCCACTTACGCCATCCGCACCGCACCGAAGTTTTGCTTCTCCGTCGCGACTGCCGTTGTGGACAAGGGATCCTAAACAAGTACTAGCTTCCCGGGTCAGGCAACCCCCGAAATCTGAGGAGGGCAGAGATTGCTTCATTTTCCCTAATAGGACTATCTGGTATTTGCCAGAAAAAGTCTTATCTTTTGTAGATCGACCAGATCTAAAATCACTTCGATATTTCGCGAAGAAGCTCATTCCAATATGCATTAACTGACCATATATAACTCTAGATAAATTTTATGTATCATATCAAGAAATGTGCTTTTACGGTATTCTCATTGAAATATATGGAACCTTATTGAAATCCACTTCCTTATTGGAATTTTTCTTCTGATTCGGTAAAGGACAATTCCTCTCGAAAGTGTTATTCCTCTTTGTTGACTATATGTCCGTTCTTGGCCTTACATATTTTCAGTACTGATTTGAATCTTTTTCTTGTATTATTATTAACCTATATAATATTGTTCGGTTTTTGCATTTGTGACAACTCCAGTTCTTTCAGTGCACAGTTTTTTTAGCAATGGCCTCATACTCGGCGTGGTACCAGCCATGTGGTGGACGTCTACTCATGTCTCATTATTCACCAGTTGTTAGACCCTCTTGATTATGAATTCGGTTTCAAAATACTCTTGAAATCTTCCCAATATTTCCAAACCTTTGACGAGTTTAATTTTGAGGTAAATTGTTTAGAAAGGCTCAAAAGACAAAATATTTTAAAGGGTAGATGTAAGTTTAATAAGATAAAGCAAATATCAATGATTATCCTTCACATTTTTCAAAAGCATTCGTAATTATAATCGATCAAGTTATTTTATACAAAGGTCTTTTGTGATTCTACGATCCATTCCAAAAAAAAGAATACCATGCAGTGTTAGGAAGTATTATTTGTATTGTACAACTGCTGTAAAATATTTTGATGTGTTTTCTACCTCTGCAGCTATATAACATCAGTAATATATCACCTAGTAATTTTTAAAGCATCACTTATACTATCTAGTCAGTCTTCTTTAAAAAAATCCAAGTAATGTGCGTTTTAAACACAAACAGAATTCAATATAAGGTTGAATGTTCGATATAATTGAACTTTGATGGTATACAAGGCAAATATCGAACACAGTAATTAATTAAATCTTGCCCAAGTACTTTCCATCAATAGATCATCCTCAGGGGCATCTGAAATAAGCCAAGAAACGTTTTATTATAAAAAAGGAAAATTAATTCACTTCGATAAAAAACTCGAAGTTAATGGTTGATAATAAAACGTTTCTTGGCTTATTTCAGATGCCCCTGAGGATGATCTATTGATGGAAAGTACTTGGGCAAGATTTCAATTAATTACTGTGTTGATAATATCCTTGTATACCATCAAAGTACAAACAGATGTCTCAAACCTATAAAAAACTATTAAAAATTTAAGTTCTCTAATAATTAAAAAAATATATTGAAATTAGTGGGAAAATAAAACCTTTTGTCGATTAAATTCTTTGTCTTTTAGTCTCTGAGATGTAGGTTAAAATGATACTGGCATTTTAAACTCTGCTAAAGAGTTCGTAGAACTTAGTATACTTCAAATATTGTCAAGAAGATAGAGCCTTAATACATATTGGTCCACAATGTTTATTAAATTGTGTCTGAAAAGAGCTGGGTCGAAAGCTCTTACTAGATCAGTACTCCAGCTTGAACTCCCGAAACGGTTGGCGTTAGGTCAATACCTAAGTCCACAGTGGAGTTCTCACCAGATCGTACTCTGATATAAAGGTACGGTGGAAGTGCGTGCATACCAAAGCGGTGAGTGCTGGCGATGCGCATGGTTACAATTTTTACCACCTTTACAGCCCTTAGAGGGCCTCAACCTTCTCAAGCTTTCTACGCCATTCTGTTCTGTCCCTTGCTTGCATTTTGCAGTTGCTGACTCAGATCTTCTCCGCATCTTGTGTTACCCCATCCATCCACCTCATCTTTGTCTACCCACCCCGTCTTCTCATTCCCACTTATTACTTTATAATGTTCATTCATGGCCCGGCTATGTCCTGCAATAGTGTAATATCTACCCCTCCATATTCCGTTCTCACAGACCGCTCCGAATATCTTGCGTAGCACCTTTCTTTCAAAAATCAATAGAGCAGATTCATCTGTTTTAGTTAGCTTCCATGCTTCTGATCCATATGTGAGAACAGGGACTATCAGTGTTCTATTCAGCCTTATACGAGTTTTTTTTAGACAGACGTTTGTTAGCTAAGTACTTTGATAGACCATCTGTTTGCAATTATTATTCCCCTTTTACCAATACCTTCTGCCTTAAATTCGAGACACCTTGTGTTTCATGGCCCAAAAGAACTGTAAACTAAGTTTTAAGACTAGTATCATTTTTATCTGAAGTTATATGTAACTTTGTTGACTTATTGATCCCGGGTTCTTCATTGAACAAAAAGGAACGTATTTAACAATTTTAAAGATTTTTCAAGAGTTTTCGCACGCATGACATGATTTGAAAAGTCAGGTTTTTAATAAAACAAGGCTGATTTAAAAGTAATTTTGATAAGCTTGTTAAGAAATATCTTGTTTGATCAGAGACTAAGGGTTAAACGCATTATTTCGGTTAGAATATACATTTCTTGGATACAAATTACTTAATAATAAAAAAAGTGCTTTTTTGTGATTACTGTTTGGTGTTTCTATTATTTTTAATCTCTGTGTTCATATCTAAAAACTGCACTAAAATGTTTATTATTTAATATATTTTATAAAGAACAATTTCTTGAAGGTGAATTATCACCTGTTTTAAAAATCTATCGTAGGGTGTGGTTGAACTGTTTCTGATACAAATTATTTGTATTCACCAAGTATCTAGGCTTTGACGCAAGTGGCATTTTAAAAGTTTTTTTGCCTAGAAATTTTAATACAATTGATACATTCTTCAAAGAAGGTGAACAATGTCTTCTTGACGCAATAAGTGTTCCAAGCAGCTTGAACTTTCAGCCTTTAGGCGACGATAATCCATTATTAACCCAGAAATTTGACCTATCTTCTACTTATCATGTCCCATACATGTCAATTGGTGAAAGGTCAGGAGATCTGGCTGTCCAGGAAAGAACGGTAACTAGAAAGTCCAAGCTTGATGAGGTAGGGTATTATCCTGTTGGACAATTCGATTTTCTACTTGTTCAATACATCGATAGCAATTGACTTTAGAACAGTGTAGTTGCCATCTTGAGTATTAATGTTTCTTTCAAGGAATATTAATGGGGACCTGCTTCCAAAAGAATTTGCAACCCACACCGTAACTCCTAGAGTAAGCGCTACCTCACTTCTTAAACAGAATTGAATTTCCTACTTTTACGAATATGTTTTCCTTTATTATGGACCATAAACAAAATCGAGATCCACTGAACCATTTTTGGTCCTGCAGCAGCAGCTCTTCATGTTTTACTTGGCCTATAGATAGAAAACGGTCTCTTCACGTTCTTCTCTTAAGAGGCGTTGTTCACGGTCTGTTGTTCTTTAGATCCGAACCAACAGTTAAGATTTGGAATGGACTGTACCACAAGGGAGAGGCAATTCTACGATGATATGTATTGCTTTTGCTATGTGTTACAGTTTTTCTAAACTCAAAGTAACGTGGGTGCATTTCTACCAATTTCCTGAAACTACAGTTTGCATTTTACTGTTTGAGTTAATTCATGCTTTTTAGCTTTACTTAATTCATGTATGAAACAATTCAATTACACCGAAATGTTCTTTGTAAAATAATCTCTTTGTGGAATTATAGTATAGTGGTAGAATGTATTAACTGACTACTTTTTTTTTAATTCGCAGTAAATAAAATTAAGGTTGACACAATCTTATAAAGTCGTAAATCATGTATCTTGCTAAGATGGTAGAATATTTTATTTATATAGTTTTTGCTTTTTTATATTTTGATTGATGCACAATATTTGTGCCAATTTGAGGTTATATAGCCAAACAGGTTAGTGATATTCGATACTAGCAAAATATGTTAGTAAACTCGTGTTTATTTTACATTCTAGTAAACTTATTTATTTATAAAGATTTTCTAATTTTATTTAAAATAAACAGAGTAAATTCCTTCTCTTACCCAACCCTATTTTTTTATGCCAATAGATGTCACCGCTTGGCTGCATGAGATAATGTTGAGCGGTTGTCAGTAGCCAAAAACAAAAATTTAAGTACAATTGTAAGCCACAAGGCCAGTGACCAACAATTAAAGAAGAACGAATCACCAAACCTCCACGGAATTGGAATTTTGTAATACATATTTTTTAAACTACCAGTATGATAGACCAGCCATTTCTGTGTCTGATTGGCCTAAAGAAAGCGTTTGACAGAATACGACTTCGAAGATGTAATCCATCTTGTGTATAATAGAGAAGTTCCCCTAAATATTATTCAAACTATCGAAAACATCTACAAAAACAACAAAATTAAAGTCAGGATAGACTTTCATTTTGTTGTTTTTGGCGAAAACAACACTATATGGCGAAACAGATACATTACCACTGAGATGAAATAAAGAATTTATAAAGCCAGTGTAAGACCAATAATGACGTACAGTAGACCTCCTCTTAACCGACCGACCATACTCCTTTTGGATGATGCTATTTTTAGATTAGATTTTATGTCCGTTCGCACCGTACCGTACGACAGCGTTAGCAGACCTAGGGAATTTTGAGCCAGCTTAGGGAAAAAGGGATTTTTATTCAATTCTATGGAAAATCTAGGGAATTCTTAATATTTGTAAGAATATTTTAAAAAAATCAGTTTTATTTTAATAAACTTTCCAAAATTGCACATATTATATCATCTACTTGGAAATCATACTATTCGTGGAATCACTAAATTCTGTTTATGTGATTTCCCGTCGGAAACTAAAGTGGTGAAGTTTCACGAACTGCGAATTACGTCGGAGATCTACCTGGGCTAAAGTATATATTGGCGTCGCCCATTGGGCGATTTTTGGTTTCTAGTTTGTCTTTCTCTAACTGTTTATGTGATTCCCTGTCGATGACTAGAGTGGTGGTATTTCACAAAGGGCGAATTACGTCAGGGATCCACCTGGACTAAAATATCTTAATACTTTGATATTCTTACCCTTCTTACCATAAATACAACTATAAAACACTTATGCAGAAGGGGCAAAAATAATTATACTAAAAACATGTGTACGACTAGAGGAACATGCTGACCGCCAAGAACCTAGAGAACTTTTCTCAAAAGTCAAGTATCTAGCGAGAGAATTCAAACCACAAACATAATAGTGGAAAGAGATAAAAAAAACATGGCAGGTTACGAAGTAGTCAGGCAATTTAATTATTTAGGCTTCTTTATTACTAACAGTGGAGGATGCGAAGACGAGATCCGTCGACGCATCACAATGGCCAGATCAGCAACAGCTAAACTCTCAAAAATTTGGAAGAACACTGGCATCACAAAAAATACAAAATTAACGCCTTGTTCGAGCATTGATATTTCCTATCGCCACCTATACTTTAGAAACTTGGACAATAAAAAAAGCTGATTCAAAGCGTATAATGGCATTTGAAATGTGGGTCTACCGTAGAATGTTGCGCATACCATGGGCCGCTTATCGCACAAATAACTCAATTCTAGCAGAACTTAACATAAAATTAGACTCATCACAACTATCAACCCAAATATAGTGAGACATATAACTAGAAGAAGAGAAGGCATAGAGCAAATGATAGTTGAAGGTAACGTAGCGGGAAAAAGATCCAGAGGAAGATCTCCAGTACGATGGTTGGACCAAATAAAAGAGATGACTGCTTATTCATTCTCCGAAGCAAAACAACACGCACAGGAAAGAGATAATTGGATAAAAATATTTAAAAAAATTACATGACGCCACTATATCCTTACGAAGGAGAAAAGACTAAGAAGGATTCTTACCTCACAAACAACAAATAATACCAATCGCACAGAATGAATGTTCATAACCAAAAGTCCTTATTTATTCTAAAAACAATTAAAATACCAATATTTCCAACTTCTTATGTGACCAATAAACTCAAATTCGAAATGTTTGGAAATGTTTTTAAAAATCCCGCTCATTCTGACGTCAGACTTAGGTGGTCCATTCTAGGCTAAATATGGTTGTCAAGTTGTTAGGGAAATTTTGGCAAAAATTCTAGGGAATTAAAAAAAATCATCTGGCAACCCTGCCGTACGACCACATGCACATGTACGTTAGCCACTGATGAGTTTAATCGATCTCTCGCTGCCGTATTACGACTATTACGAGTCTAAACGTCGTAGTTTGTTTTTGTGCAAGTTACAAACTTAACTATACATATGTATATAGTGAACTTTTCGAAAATGAGTGGAATTAAACGAAAACTTATTGTAGTATCAATGAAAGACAAGTTAAATGCTATAGAGCGGCTTGAAAAGTCATTCTGTAAAATCGATTAGTGACGAATTCGGTGTAGGACTGACAACCGTAAAAGACTGGCGCCGAAACAAGAAAACCATTCAAGATTATTGCACTCAAATCGAGTCTGATAAGTCCTCTTGACTAGGTCTACTTTAAAGAAACCAATTAATGAACGTGTAGAAGATGCAGTATGGTTATGGTTTATGCAAGAGCATCGAAAAGGTACGCATATAAGTGGCCCGATATTAAAAGAAAAGGCCGAGATACTACATGGTAAGTTTGAGACAATGAGACAATTTTTATGCGAGCGATGGCTGGAAAAAACGTCACGGTGTTCATTTTTAAGCGTGTGCGGTGAAAAATTGTTAGCTGATCCAAGTGCAGCAGATGAATAGAAAAATAAATTACAAGAATTAATTAAAAAGGAAGAATGCCTGATAGGTCTACAATATGGTAGACGACTAACTTAAGCGATTGCCTGTAAAAATATTTGCTGTCAGTAATGAGAAATCAGCAGCTGTTTTCAAAATGAACTGAAGAGATAATTACTATTGCTGTTTGTTGTAATGCCTCTGGAACTTATAATGTACCCCTCCTCGTAATAGGAAAGGCTAAGAAACCGCGAGTATTCAAAAACGTTAACGTTTCTTCACTCCCAGTGTGCTATAAGAATCAAAGATCGGCCTAAAATATTTACAAGCTTAAAGTTACCATCAAGGTTATTTTGGTGTTGGATAATGCACCAACACATCCTGAAAACATTTAGAGTGAAAAGAAGCCTGGAATAAAATGTATTTTTCTTCCACCAAATCAAACAAGTATCTTCTTCTTCTTTGAGTTCCATCTTCTATCGAAGGTTGGAAATCATCATGGATATAAGGACTCTGTTGACTGCCGCTCTAAAAAAGTTCTGCACTACTGCATTCAAACCATTCCCTTAAGTTCTTAAGCCAGGATATTCTTCGTCTTCCCACATTTCGCTTTCCTCGGATTTTGAACTGCATAATAAGTTGTATTAATGCGTATTTTTGCCCTCTCATCATATGTCCCAAGTACTCAAGTTTTCGTCTTTTAATAGTTAATATTATTTCCGCCTCATTTCCTATCCTAGTTACTTCCATGTTTGACATTCTTTGAATCCATGATATTCGTAGGATTCTTCTGTAACACCAAAATTCAAAGGCGGCCAACTTATTCAGATGAACTTGTTTTAGTGTCCAAGCTTCCAAACCATAAAGAAGAGTACAGAACACGTAACATTGAAGCATTCTCAGGCGTAGTTTTAACCTTATTATCACGACAACAAAGAAATTGTCTTAATTTCTTTGGTTTGGTCTACATCTGATGTTACCCATGTTTCCAAGTATTTATAGTTATTATACACTCTCAATTGCAGTATCTTCAATAGTCAATTGGATATTTGCATGTGCAGATTTAGTCATGATCATGCATTTAGTTTTCTTTAAATTTATCTTCAGTCCGTACTCATGACAGCGTTCATTAAGGCGTAGCATTACGTTTTGTAAATCATTGTTGTTATCCGTAATTATTACTGTTATCGTCTGCAAAACGTAAGTTATTCAAAACTTCTCCATTGATAGATATACCTTCTATTGAGTCTGAGAGCGCTTCTTGAAATACCGCTTCACTGTAGACATTGAAAAGTAGTGGGGACAGTACGCAACCCTGGCGGACTCCTCTCTGTATTTTGATATTTTCGGTGTACTGGCTGTCAACTCTTACCTTGGCAGTTTGATTCCAATATAAATTAGATATAATTTTCAGATCACGACTGTCAATATTTTTGCTTTTTAATATACCTACAAGCTTTTTATGTTGAACTTTATCAAATGCCTTTTCAAAGTCTACAAAACATAAGTACATAATCCTGATTCATGTCCATGCATCTCTGAGCCAGCACATTCAAGCCGAACAAAGCATCTCTTGTACTCATACCATTTCTAAAGCCAAATTGTGTGTCACTAATCTCATATTCAAGAGTTTTAACAATTCTGATGTGAATTATTTTCAAAAATGTTTTAAGTGTTTGACTCACGCCTTTGTTCTGTGGTCTGAGCAAGTTGTTGAACTTGGTTTTTTGGGAATTGCTACAAAGGTTGATTGCAGCCATTGTCTGGGGATTGTGGCAGTCTGATATATTAGATTAAAGAGTTCAACCATTACATCAATAACATCTTCATCGATGAGTTTTAATAATTCGATGGGCACCTCAAACAAGTATCATCCAACCAGTGGATCAAGGAGCGATCGAATGTCTTAGAGGCGCTATAGGAAAAAACTACTTTCAGAAATCAGAAATGGAGTTAGATAACAAAGGCCTAATCGATGCTTTGAAAGACATAAACATTAAAGACGTTGTTTTGATGGTGTCTAAAGCTTTTAATGAAATACAAAGTTCAACATTCGTAAAATCTTGGAGAACAGCATGGTCTAACATAGGTAAATCCAAAATCTCTAATTAATTTAGATAATAGCAAACGCCACATTATTAAAGCAAAAAATAATTATTTTGCAGATATTACTTACATTTCCTCAGATGTCAACAACCTTAAATAGTAAACAAACAAGGGTTTGATTATGTTAAATATCAAAGTCACAAAGGAGTTTTTATTCAGAAGCGTTTTCACTGCGTATGACGTTGCCAGATTATTTAATTTTCTGAAAATAAAAATTTACTATTATGGAAAACAATGTAATTTTTTTTGGAAATGGTAAGTTTAGAAAAAAGTGTTAGCGGACTTTTTTGTATTTTTACAACAATGGAGATAAACAATAGTATATGTGACAAACACAATAGACTGGTATTTCGTGATACATTATTATTTTCTTACTAATATTATGAGTGTAATTATATAAAGAACAACATCGATTTTATTGTTTGAATAATTTAATGCACAGAAAAAGCTATTAATAAATTAGATTTGACCAGTTTTAAAAATTACAGTAATGGATTTGCCTAAATCTGAAACTAAAAAAAATGCCACTATAAAATAGTTACGGATTCTGCCATTTTCTTATACTATGGTATCATGCCGTGATACTTTCAGATTTAACAGAAAATTAGAAAAAATCCTCCGCGTGGTCGTTAATCGACAATTGGTACCAGATAACTGATTCAGAATGGTATAGTCAGGAAGTAATGGAAGATATACAGTGTAGGTAAAAGTGTATGGTCGGTATGGACCTTACATGAGATGGAGTGAGAAACAACTGTTTAAAAAGAGAGAGAGATATTAGGTGTCCGCCTTTTATATCACCGAACATAAATGAGTGGATATGGAGTGGATATAATAAAAAGGGGAAATTCAATGTTGCCAAACTTATTGGTTTTATTTGACCTGTTGTGTTTTTCGCATTTGAACAATGCTCCAAGATAATGAAATTTGGGCGAAATGGATTTAAATGGCAGCTTATTGTTTTTTATTGGGAATATGTCACAATTTTACTTTACAATAAGTGTAATATATCATTTTGATTTATACTTCGGAAATCGTTTTATATAAATAAAATTTAATAATGTTTGGTATTTTAAAAACGATTTCCGAATTAAAAATCTAAACATCAAAATAAGCTTATTTTAAAGTGACATTATGCCTTATTTCCAATAAAAATATTAAACTGCATATAAATAAAGAAGCTTCATACAAAACTATTTGCCAACGTGGCGTGTCGCGTGGTCAAATCACCGAATCAAGGGGTACACAGGTATTTACGAATAGAGGTGGGTCATTAACGTCGCAAAACCGATTTTCGTAAACAAGTAACTATGATTTTTTAATAGTAGTTTCAAGTAAGAAACTACCTACATAAACAAACATAATGGCTATTATCGTTTATGTGTATATTTATTGAAGTGAAGGAAACTAATAAAAGATTTTATTTATAATTTGAAAACTAAACTAAAACAATACAAATAGTAAATCGTACCTACGTTTACATTACACGTTATTATTAAATCACGAATCGCCTAAATTGACATTTAAAAACATAAGTTTTTGTACTTTACTTCTTATTAACCGTGTTTTTCTTTTATTTAAAATTAAACCTGATTTTGTACATGTGTTCACATTTACAATACTTTATGAATATAGTGGTTAAGTTAGGAGATACATGGCGATGGTTTTTCCACCATTGTAATGGACTCTCGCTACAGGTGTACGTTTAGATGAGTCATGTCCAATTAATTGATCAAAAATACACCGTGGACTTAAGTCATCTTTATCGGTTTCTTTTTCTTATACTGGTTGATTTTCAATAGTATAATCTTCTTGTTCTTTAATTATAGAAGTAACCAGCTTCTTAACTCTTTCTTTTGTTTTTTTAGCGTCATTTTTATCAGAAAATCCCTGCACTTTAAATCGTGAATCCATAAACGTACATAATGACAATATGCCACTGTATTCTATCCCTCTAAATCTTTTTGCTAAAAAAGAGATTAGTAATTATCCCAGTAATTAGTAATAAAAACCCGTACTACGTTGGATACTATGGATGTAAGGTTACTGTTTGCTAAAATTTTATTGCAAGATTTTTGCAGGCAGGGTACCAGAACAATCACTGAACTATCATTCAAGTATTTTTGGCCACTCATTGTACTTGTTATTTCTTTAAAAGACCGTAAAATTTGGGACAATTACGAAAAAATAATCTAGTCTTCATTATTTAGATTTGGTCTAAGTCTAAGTCTGTATTATTTAATACCGATGTGGAACGGAAATACACGCCAGTACACCGAAAATATCAAAATACAGAGAGGAGTCCGCCAGGGTTGCGTGCTGTCCCCACTACTTTTCAATGTCTACAGTGATCGGTATTTTAAGAAGCGCTCTCAGACTCAATAGAAGGCATATCTATCAATGGAGAAGTTTTTGAATAACTTACGTTTTGCAGACGATACAGTAATAATTACGGATAACAACAATGATTTACAGAACCTAATGCAACGCCTTAATGAACGCTGTCATGAGTACGGACTGAAGATAAATTTAAAGAAAACTAAATGCATGATCATGACTAAATCTGCACAAATATCCAATTGACTATTGAAGATACTGCAATTAAGAGTGTTAATAACTATAAATACTTAGGAACATGGATAACATCAGATGTAGACCAAACCAAAGAAATTAAGACACGTATTGAAATAGCACGTACATCATTTATTAAACTTAAAAAGTTTCTTTGTTGTCGGGATATAAGGTTAGAACTACGCCTGAGAATGCTTCGATGTTACGTGTTCTCTACTCTTCTTTATGGTCTGAAAGCTTGGACACCAAAACAAGTTCATCTGAATAAGTTGGCCGCCTTTGAATTTTGGTGTTACAGAAGAATCCTACGAATATCATGGATTCAAAAAATGTCAAACATTGAAGTAACTAGAAGGATAGGAAATGAGGCAGAAATAATATTAACTATTAAAAGACGAAAACTTGAGTACTTGGGACATGTGATGAGAGGGCAAAAATACGCATTATTACAACTTATTATGCAGGGCAAAATCCGAGAAAAGCGAAATGTGGGAAGACGAAAAATATCCTGGCTTAAGAACTTAAGGGAATGGTTTGAATGCAGTAGTGCAGACCTTTTTAGAGCGGCAGTCAACAGAGTCGGCATAGCCATGATGATTTCCAACCTTCGATAGAAGATGGAACTTAAAAAAGAAGAAGTGAAACGGATTGCCTCTTCTAACTCAGTCATTCTTTTTAACCTGTAATAGGTGAAGTTCTACCTAGTTTCCACGTCTTGGATTGGCCGTTTGGGAACTTTGTTATGTTGTAATTAATACTTTAAAAGCCTTTCTGAAGATAAGGTACTTTTTTTTAATGTTTTTTGCAGAATTGTCGAAAAAAGGACTTTTTATTTTATCTATTATCAAATCAGTTTTGACATAACATTCCTGAAGTAATGAATCTAACAGTTTTTCTTGTTGGCGGTTTATATCCAGGAATCCACCCTGCAAACTTTTTAAAAGCTGGTTCTTCACCTATAGAAAACGGATGAAACGAGTCTTTGCATAAGTTTAGTAAATCAATAAGTTTAGTCAAGAAAAAGAAACTGATAAAGATGACTTAAGTCCATTGTGTATTTTTGATGAATTAATTGGACATGACTCATCTAAACATACAACTGTATCGAGAGATATACAAGAAGTCGACATGTATTTGTCTGATAATATATTACCCACAATACATTTCGAACGGAGATTGGAACTGTCCATTACCGTGGTGGAAAAACCATCGCCATGTATATCCTAACTTAGCCACTATATTCATAAAATATTGTAGAATTGTAACAAAATCTTTTCCTTGTGAACACATGTTTAAAATCTGGTTTAATTTTAAATAAAAGAAGAACACGGTTATCAAGAAAAGTAGAAAAACTTGTTTTTAAATGTCAATTTAGACGATTCGCGATTTAATAATAACGTGTAATGTAAATGTAAGTACGATTTAATGTAAATGTAAGTACTATTTGTATTGTTTAGATTTATTTTTCAAGTTATAATAAATATATCCTTCGTTAGGTTCTTTCACTTCAATACTTATACACATAAACGATAATAGCCAATATGTTTGTGTACTCGCTAATTTGAATCAACTAGTTACAGTTTACGAAAAACGGTTCCGATAAAAATTTAAAAAACGGGAGGACCCACCTCTAGTTTTTTTAGGTATATTAGGATCGGAACCAGAGAATATGTAAAATATCTCTGATCGGAACTATTCGTCTCACTAATGGCCAATAGGTGTTAAAAATATTTGAGGAGGGGAGACCAAGGGGAAATATGATTGTTATCTTTGTCTATTCGCTGAAAATATGATTTTATATCTGCGTTAGATATCCTGTTAAATTTTACCATACCGACCATAAAATTTTTCCTACACTGTACATATTTAACAAAATATACGAAACAGGCATAATACCAAATGATTGGTCTGACATCGGTGTTTATACCACTACCAAAGATGAGAAACTCCAAGAAATGTGAAGACCATAGGATTATTAGCCTGATGAATCATATGTTGAAGCTTTTCCTACGAGTAATACACAATAGAGTATAAAATAAACTAGACGAACACACTGGTCAAACTCGAATGGGTTCGGAACAAGAGAAGCACTTTTTTCAATACGTGTGCTAGTTGAAAGATTTGGAGATGTCGATTCTGATGTATACTTGTGTTTTATAGACTTTCAGAAGGCGTTTTGACCTGCTGAAACATGATAAACTTAATAGACATTTTAAGGTCATGTAATATCGACGATAAAGACTTAAGGATCATTTCAAACCTCTACCAAGAACTAAAGGCTAAAATCAGAATAAAAAGCGAAACATCTGGGAAAATCAATATCGAGAAGGGAGTAAGACAGAGATGTGTCCTATCACCTTTGCTGTTCAATGTTTACTCTGAGAAAATATTTCAGAAAGCTTTGGAAGGCACCTCGGATGGTATAATTATAAACGGGCAATGTATAAATAACCTGCGATATGCTGATGACACTGTCATACTGGCAGATAATGCTGAAGCCCTGCAACGCTTAATGGACCGAGTAACGACAGCCTGTAGTGAATTTGGAATGAAATTGAATACAAAGAAGACAAAAACGATGGTCATCAGCAAGCACCAAAACAGAAGGGTGAAGGTCAATGTCGACGGAACAGATCTGGAAAGAGTAACAAGAACAACGTACCTTGGAAGTATTCTTAATGAAACTTGGGACCACTCACTAGAGATAAGAATACGTCTGGAAAAGGCACGTACAATGTTTTACAAATGCAAAAAGTTCTATGCAACCGCCAGCTGGGCATCTCATTGAGAACTAGAATACTTAAGTGCTATGTTTTCTCCACCTTGCTCTATGGTGTTGAAGCCTGGACAATGACAGAAGCAACACAAAAAAGAATCCAAGCATTCGAACTCTGGTGTTACCGTAAAATGCTCAGAATATCCTACATGAGCCATACGACAAATGCGGAAGTCTTGCGGAGGATGAATAAGGAAAGAGTGATTATGCTTATAATAAAAGAACGGAAAACACAATATTTTGGTCACATCATAAGAAATCAAAAGTATGAACTGCTCCAACTTATAATCGAAGGCACAGTCAGTAGCAAAAGAGGACCAGGAAGGAGACGCAACTCTTGGCTTAAAAACCTACGGCAATGGACGAACATGACCTCCATAGAACTATTCAGGGCTGCTACAAATAAGATTAAATGGGCAAATGTAATGGCCAACGTCCTTAAGTATAAGGCACCGTAAGAAGAAGATAGTCAGGTGAGCAAGTCCCGAGTTACTATTGGTCGAAATGGACTTATCCAATATTGAAACTGAAATTGTCAGGATTTGACTAAATTTGAACATCACACTGATTTTTATAGGCAATTTGTAAGCGTTAATATGGATTTGGCCCGGTATTGAACATTACTATTCTGTAGACTCATTTTCAAGGTTTTTACCCACCATAAAAGTACATTTTCTTAATTTTTGGATTTGGCCAATTTTTGACTCCACAGTACAGATATAATCAAGAAGAATAATCATCGATAATAAATAAAAAATCAATCAAATATTTGCAGTTTTTATTTTTGAAAACCTTATTTAACAATAAGCGATGTGCTTTGAGCTACCTCTTCAGTTCTCCAGCACAATTTACAAATTTCTTCTCATTTTGAATAACTTTCCTAAAATCTGTATTGTCTACTTCAGACTATTTTTAACACTTTTGTATATAGCTCTATGGCTGTTAAACCATACACAAATTAAAAACCATGCAGATGTTAATTATTCAGATCGTAAAAAATCGTTCTAGTTCATCGACAAAAAAATTCGGCTTTTTTGAATATTGTATATATTGTGCATAGAAGTTTGTGCTATTTTTGATAAAAAACAACTTTATGTCTAAGAGAGTATTGAACAATTCGTTCTAAATTTTATTTAAAGAGATATTTAATATTCCTAACATTATTTTATAGATGGTATTTTTATAGTTAATTTGACAGGATCTTTCGTGCTAGGAGAATTGGATTCAGATTTTCACTGCGGATCGGATAATCTGCTGGTGCCTATGTAAAGGTCGATTTATACATATCCGTGCCGTGTCCGTTCTGTGACAGTGCTGAGTCCGGGTATTTTTATTGTTATATTTACATACAACCGCGTTGTAGCAGTATTGTACCGGGCCGAACAGAAATGAAAACATTATTACATATTTCTGTGTAAAAGAGAATTAAAAATATGGCGACTTAGATAGAAGATCTCACCGTGTTGGAATTATCACTTGATGAAGAGGAAGAGCAAAAAAAGGCAGAAACAAAGAAGATGCAGTGTGTATCCTATGTGGAAAAAAAGACAAACCGAAAGATAATTTAAAATATACAGAGAATTATTGAACGATGAAACAAAATTTCACAATTATTTTAGAATGTCGCTATACCCTTTTTTCTTTTTGCCTTAGTACATGTAAAAAAAACCATAATATACTAACCGCACAACATCTGCCGCCTGCCTGTTTTCCAGCACTCGCGTTAACAAAACCATAAAATCGACGTTTATACAAGTCCGTGTCATTTCCGTGCATCGCCAGTGCCGAAAACAAAAATATCGTTTGGGATTAATTTCAGGGACGGACGGCCCTCCGAAACGCATTATAATATACTCATAAGAGTACATTATTGTTTTTTTTTCGCCGGGCACTGTCATAACACGGAACGGTTACGGCACGGATAGGTATAGCTAAACTTATAGCTATAGGTATAGTTTAAGCTAAACTATGAACGTTGTTTTACGATCTGATGTTATATGTACATAAAGGAATATTGTGCACAAAGCGCTTTAGTTAGCTACTATGGAATGATACGGAGCTCTTCATCATCATTAACATTTGACAAATTTATATTAGCAACAACATTTAGAAAAATATAATTCCAACATTTTCAACATTAATGTTACGTATCCTAACAATTCAAAAATATTGTTTAACATATATTTAAATAATATAATTACAATTTATACATAATTACATTTATATAATTACAAAAAATTTGATACTTTAAAATGAACATTATTAATCAATCATTTAACAAGACATACTTATTAGTATACAGACATTCGATGTGACGTTCCTTTTTAAAAGCTTACAGATCCAAAAGAACTTTATTATATTTTTTAAACACAAACGTTTAATGATAAAATGAAATATAAAACTCAATCAGCTCGTGAAAGATCAAGCGAATAGATTAAGGATATATTATGAATAACTATAGTTAATGCTTAAGGCAGGGCTTCCCAAAAGTCTCTGGGGCGTCGCTGCGTTGTCTCTGCGTGTGTCAGCAATGACTTTTAATACAGAAAAATATATTTATTTGATTTATAAAAGAGTATCAAATATATGTATTAATAAATAAATCAAATAAAAAATATAACATCAAGTCGATAGACCCTTGAATTATCCGAAATTATTCAAAAAAATCGGAAAATTATCCGGATATTGGCAACACTGTTTCGCCGGTCGGCTCCCCTCCATCGTGTTCCCTACTGTCGTGCATGTTATGTCATTTAGTTCAGCATTTGTTTTGTTTTATTACGCACGCCAAGTTTTTATTATAACAATGGATACTTATATTTAAAAGAATAGAAAACGAAGTGATTTTTCGGGCGAGAGCAGTAATGTTAATTTAAGTAAAAAGACGAAATATAGGAAATATGACGACCAATATTCGGATTTACCTGCGTTAATAAAGGGAATGTAGAAGTTCCACAATGTGTTGTTTGTCACAAAGTTTTGGCGGCTGAAAGTATGCTTCCTAATAAACTATAACGGCATTTGGAATCAACTCACAGTCATTTACAAGGTAAGCCAAGAGACTTTTTTGTAAGAAAATTGCGAGAGCCAAAACCGCAGACCACGGCTTTGGTTTCAAGAGCATCAATTCCTATAAAAGCATTACTCGCCTCTTACATGGTAGCTTACCGTGTTGAAAAAATGTAAAAAACCACATACTGATCTTACCTGCAGCGGTTGATATGGTAACAGTGATAATTGGAGAATCGGCAGCTAAAGAAATAAACAATGTACCTCTTGCAAACAATACGGTTAGTCCATATTCACGACATGGCAGAAGATATTAATGAGCAAATTGTGGAGATACTTTCAGGTTTATTTGCCATTCAACTGGACGAGGCGACTGATAGTATTGATGATGCTCAATTGATATGTTATGTAGAAACAATACTCATATCCTGCAATTGGCAGATAAAATTACTGGGTTTCAGAAGAAGTTTCTCTTGGAGGAAATAGAGTCAAGAATTACGTTTCTCTGTTTTACAGGTATTCTAGAGAAAAATCGATAGAATCCTTGATCCTCTTTAAAAAATATGTTTACACAACACATGTTATCATTGAGCGAACACTTTGAGAACTATTTTTCCGACTGGGTCAGAAACACTTTCCTGTCATCCACGCCATCGACACTTTTAACAAAGGAAGAAAAATAACTGGTAGAATTGTCCTGTGATTCCAGCCTAAAGCTTCAATACGACAAGGAAAAACTGTTTGAATTTTGGAGCTCACTTTCTCATGAATGTCATGCCATCAGCACTGCTGCATTAAAGGTTTTATTACCATTTGCAACTTCGTACTTGTACGAAAACGCATTGCAGTATAAAAACAAGTACAGGTCAAACATAAACTTAGAAAAGAAATGAGAGTGGCAATTTCCAAACTAGAGCCACGGTTTCATAAGCTGTGCTTAAAAAAGCAAGTACATCCTTATAAGTATTCCTTTTCACTTTTTGCCAATGTTTTGATTTCGTTCTTAATTTCTAATAAAAAATTTAAATGCTCAAATAGTGTTTTTGTTATAACTGTAACCTGTTACTAGACTAGTATTAAAATTGGTAAGTATTATTGGGGGTTGAGGGGACGTAGCAAAAATATGGCAAAATCCCAAGGGCGTCATAGTACGAACAAGTTTGGGAAGTCCTGGTCTAAGGAATATTTCAAATAATGACTAGAACAAAAATTATATGACCGTGATTATAGATATTCCACCAGGTATACTTTCTGTAAAAATGTAAGTCAATGATATCATGACTAAAAAATTGTGTCAATTGTATAAAAAATTCGTTAATTTGTCAAATTTGCCGTTAAAATTTTATGTTGTATAAATGATTTTTTTGTTAAGTGACAATCGATTAGAACAGAAACAAAATATGTAGTTTTATCTCATTTTTGCTAAAAATATTCCTCTTCCAACAATTTTCAAAAATTTATTTTTTTTTTAATTTATAGAAGGAATAATTTAGAATTAGTTAATACCGGTTATATCCGACCGGAAGACGACAGCTGTTTCCTTAAATGTTCTTTTCTCGAAACCACCCACCCATAAGAGTGACACCCAGTTTTTTCAACTGGGTGTCAGTCTTATGTCGAAACTATTGCACTGATCAAGATGAACCAAATGGCATTTTACTCTTTAGATGTCTGTGTATGGTCGGTACCACAACCAAAAATATTCATTGTGATTTAAAAACAATTAAAAGTGTACTAAAGGGTAAAAGGTCTTTAAGGGAGAGCGCCCACCAAAGTGTCGTGGCAAGTAGCACGCGTCTAGCATGTTTCTTAAAATGTAACCAATGAAAACGAATGATTCAGCGCACACCAAAATAGGAGTGACGTCATTCGATTCTAATCATCCGTTTTCATTGGTTACATTTTATGTAACATGCTAGACGCGTGCTACTTGCCACGCCAGTTTCGTGGGCGCTCTCACTAAAAAGTAAAAAAAGGGTCGAAAAATTTTAAAATCCGCCATTTTGTTTTGTTTTCAGTGAACGTGTTTTATTGTATTACCAATCATAACCACTTCGATACAGAATATGAAACCAGTTAGTTTTTTGCATTTGGATGATTCTTTTGCAAGAAATGATAACAGATTCGAAACAAATTGGATGAGTTTGGGCAGCCATTTTCAGCGTCGCCATTTTGAAATTTTTTTAAAAGTATTTTAATGTATGTAGTTTCAACTGTAAACAGTTTAATTTTCAAATATCTTTTCTACTATAAATAAAATTTATTTAAAAAAAACACGGTTTTTTGAGGAACCTACCCTTATAAACCTTATAAAACCTGTTTTTTTCTAAAAACTACAAAAATAAAGATACTATCCTTAACCTCTTAGTTGCAGATATATCAAACATTTCTAGTGGAATTAGTAATAAACAGAATATTAGTAATAAAAACTATTTTAAATTTGTAAAGTGTTTTTTTTTATCTAAAACAAATTATTTTTTACAATAATCAGTCATTTCTAAAAACATCGTGTCAACTTTTTCTTCATTAAATAATATAACATTCAATAAAACTTTTCTAAAATTATCTTATCACATTCAAGATAAAATAGCGCCAATAAATATTAACAATCTAGTTAACGAATTATTGGTAGCATCCATATTTAAATAATTTTCCAATATTAAAAACTAACTATAATTTAATGCAAATAAAAAAAATAAATAAATAAAATGTTTATTCAGAGGAAATTCAACGATACATAAAGAACTCATTTAGGTTAGTAAAGGTTCAAGTTACGAGGATAGATTGATATTAAACTAGTCTTTGATAGATGGCGCTATAATTGGTTTCGATGTTGACATTTGCCATTCATGACATGACGTCTGTCAACATTTTAAATTTTAAAAACAATTAGTTTGGTTTTTACAGCCGTCAAAAGCAGCACATTTTGTGATTTCGGAGAAATGAAAAAGAATTTGTTCGTGGTCATTACGAGTGTTTTATATGATAAGCGTCCCGATGCGGCCAAATGAAGTCACCACGCCGGAAATAATCAACAAAGTCCACGACATGATTATGACAGATCGTCGAATTAATTTCCGCGAGTTAAGGCGCGATCCAAAGGATTTTACTATGGTGAAATTTAAACTGAGAGTGCAGTATGGCTAAGATAGGGCAAGCAAAATTATGCAAGTTCTCTTTTGGTTCAAATCGGTTAATAACTTAAAAGTTTACAGGTGTTTCCTCTCTAAATGAATCATACTGTATAAACATCAACAAAACAAAATATTAATCGTATATTAATAATATAGGTTACTACCAATAAAACTTGTATGCCTTAAAATTAAATGTTCAAAAAATTCTTTGGCAACTTATGAATAAATATAAGTAATAAAATAAGATCAATAATCGGTTGTAGTTGCAGAAGGTTATTTTTTGTAGACCATACATAGAAGCTAATTGTTATCATTAATATAATCCAGTTCGACAACTAGATACCGATACGTTTTAGTGAAAAACAAACGAATCATCTCATTTTCTTTATAAATTTTTATTGCAGATCTAGAAGACATGAATGCCTTTTCTGTTTAAACATTTGTGCCTGTTCAGAGGAAGATCTCCGATTTATGTAGACATGGGAAAAATCCTAGTTAGTGTAGGCTGTGAAATTTAAATTTTTTGGATGTGTACTTTAGCAACTTCTATGAATGACATTTATTACTCGAATGAAGTAAATACATAAAAATCGCTTTAAGGAGCTATCCCTGTTGGATTATTTGAAAACCATAAACAAAATTCTATTCATCCCCACTGGAAAAAGCTGATATATTGTAATTTGTCGCCATGACAATATATATATTTTTAAATAAACTGCTTGGTATATCAATTTTGTTATACAGTGTGTCTGTAAAGTATTGAATAAATTCGATATTTCCTAAATGAAAAATCTAAAACACGCCGATTTTTAAGTATAATATTCTACATTTTACTATACAGTGATGAGTGCTTTACCACCCGGCTTTTTAACGTAAGAGATAGAAAACACAGTTACCTTGTGAAATAAAAAGAGATGAAACTCGTAAAGGAGGGAAATAATCGATAGAAACTATAATTTACATTACATTACATTACCACCGTCGATAGTCTCACACCTTTAGACGTTATTATAGTATTAGAAGTGTTTAAAGTCGCTTTAAAACCAGGCAAAATAGCGGAAAGGATAGAAGATGGATTTTGTGAGAAAGAATGAGATAAAGCTAGTTCTTAGACGTGGCTATTTGACTTCAGTCATAATTATACGGATGACCGCGAAAATATTTTATTTTAATAATTTCTGATGTAAGAATAAATGATTGAATAAATTAAGAATTAAAGTAAAAAACATTAATTAGTAGCGATTTTAAATTATAAATCTATTTATAGTTTAAATCTTATAAATTTATTTAATATAAAAATAACTCAACTGAAATATTTGACTAAACTAAAGGTAGGTATGTTCGGTCCGAAAACAGTTTTTGTATGTGGAGTTGGTGTAATACTTAGACACGTGGTCTATTAACTAGAAGATTGGGGTTCAATTCACACCAAGGATAAAATTTTTGTTTTACTCAATCAAAAAATAATAGAAAATATGATACATATTAGGTAACAAGTTTTCGAAAAACTCATTATTTACAATTTATTCTTATTCCAATGTTATAAAACGGAAATACAAAATAATTCAAATTCAAAAAGATATTTATGTTTAACTTTAAACACTTCTAATACTAGTAACGACTGACATAAATGTTTAGTGATTCAAATCAAAAACGATCTCTGCATAATTTCAAATTATTAAAAAAAAAAAAACCACATGTGGGTTTTGAACTCTAATCGTCTGCGTCGCAGTGTCGAATTCTTACCACTAATCCACGAAGGACTGATGTTTATTTCCGTGACAAGAGTGTATGAAACTCCTCAAATCATAGTAGAAATTATTCTTGGTTAATAATTTAAAACTTTAGATTAAATAATCACTATTAATTAATTTATTTTATTCACATTTTTGCTTTATTGTGGTCAATCATTTTTTACTTTATGCGAAATTAAAAAATGTCACTGAATATAATGTCACACATAATAATTATGACCGAGGTGATTTAGCTAGAAGCTAACGTCAAAAGGTGTGAGACTATCGATAGTGTTAATGCAATGTAATGTAAATTATAGGTTTCTATCGATTATTTCCCACCTCTGCGAGTTTCATCTCTTTTTATTTCACAAGGTAACTGTGTTTTCTATCTCTTACGTTAAAAAGCCGGGTGGTAAAGCACTCACCACTGTATACAAGGTCAAAGATCCGAATATTCCGATCAAATGTTCTACTCTACGGATGTCAAACCTGGAAAGTGACAAACACCCTCACAGACAAACCGCAGGTCTTTATTAACAAATGTCTACGAAGAATTGTCCGTATATTCTGGCCTAACACCATCAGAAACGAAGATCTGCTACACCTGACCGAACAAAAGTGGGTACAAAATGAAATTAAGTCCAGAAAGTGGGGTTGGATCGGTCAAACACTCCGAAAAAAATAGTTCCAATATCGCAAAGACTGCCCTAGAGTGGAATCCTTAAGGGAAAGGGATAAGAGGTCGCTCAGTACAAACTTGGAGAAGATCCATCATGGACGAGATCAGAGGCCAAGGAAAGTCTTGGAATGAGGTGAAGGCCTTAGCGCAAAATAGAACCCGATGGCGCGTTTTCACTGAAGCTCTATGCTCTACTTAGGAGTTCAAGAACCTATATATATATTATATATATATATATATATATATATATATTCTACATTTTACAACAATTTTATTATACAAGGTGATACACATTAATATGATGACGTCATCGGCTTTTTTTTAAATGTAACACCCTGTATTTTAGGACATTTTTAGATCCATAAAAATGATCTGATTTCAAAAAAGTATAAAGGTCGATTCACACACATCAGTCACGTCTCGTCACAGTCCTGGCGCCGAACCGAACAATCCGTCATACAAAATATTCTTTAATAAAATATGGCGCCGGGATTCACATTCATCAGTTGACGAACAGTTTGCCAGCTGTCAGATAGTTGATAGTTCTGTGACCAAACAGGACGGGTTCGGCGCCGAGACTGTGACGGGACTGATGAGTATGAAAATGGGTATTATAAAATAAACTAAAAAAAAAAAAAACAAATTTTTAGTGTTCAGGTCGAAGATGTAGTCGTGACCCACATTCCGATGCAAAGCTTCAATTAAACGGTCTCCCAAGTTGAGAAAGTTCACACAATTACATATTTGGGAACTGTGATAACGGACCAACTAGATTCCAGACATAGAAATAAAACGTAGAATAGCAATGACTAAAACTACTTTTATGAAAATAAAGTCATTTCTTTCCAATAACCATCTCAGTTTAGAACTAAGGCAAATAATGGTAAAGTGCTATGTTTGGTCTGTGCTTTTGTATAATGCAGAAGTGTGGACACTAAAAGTATCGATCATGAACAAAAATTGAAGCGTTGAAATGTGGGTTCATAGACGAATGCTGAAGATACCTTGGACAGCAAGGAAAACTAATGAAGAAGTACTAAGGAGCGTCAACAAAGATAGAGAACTGCTAAAGACTGTTTATATATATCTATATATATTTATATATATATATATAGTAAGGGGAAGGCGATATAAAATATTACAACTGATCCTTTAAGGCAAAACAGAGGGCCGTAGAGGTGTAGTGTAGTATTATTCCTGAAATATTATAATTCATATAAAGAATAAGTTAAAAATAAACGTGTAACATAGTTTTGCATTTGTTTATATAAAATATGTTTAATAATTCGAATCAAGGACATTCATAAAACAGTCAGCAGTATTGCTAATCACGACGTATGTTTGTCCTAGGTCAGTGAGACAAACTTGATACACTAAGAAATAAACTGCTGATATAGCAAGGACTGCTATAAAAGCGACAACAATCATTATCTCAGAAATCAGAACTAATTTAACGTCAAGATGACAAGCTAATGTATCGTGTATTGTCAACAACGTCAACTAAGTACTATCATCATCATCATTTAACCCGGATCTATCCACTGCTGGATATAGGTCTCCTCGTCTTTTCCTGTATTTCTGTTTTGTGCTGTTTGCATCCAATTTTTGTCGATCCGTTTTATGTCATCAGACCATCTTGTTGGTGGACGACCTCTACTTCGATGTGCTTCTTGTCTCGGTCTCCACTGTATTATTCGCTGTGTCCATCTGTTATCCGACATTCTAGCTATGTGCCCCGCCCAGTTCCACTTAAGGGTCATAATTCTTTCTATGGCATCTGTCACTCCTGTTCTCCGTCTTATTTCCTTGTTCGTGATCCGATCCCTACGAGAAATGCCTAACATCGATCGTTCCATAGCTCTTTGGGTAACACAAATTTTATTTTATTTTTTTATTGTATTAAAAAAAAACTAAGTACTATAACATTTAAGATAAGTAACATTGTAAGAGTGTACAGTAGTGTTTCCAATAAATGTACCATACGATACCATAAGTAAAGCGTTATTTATTACAGTAGGAAGGAAACGGGTTTCTTGGTTAAGGAACACGCTGGATATTTACCATTAAATAAATTACACACTTCCATCTGAGTTCGCAATTTGTCTCCATACCCAATCATCATGAGTATTTCAATTCTTTGCTTTACACTCAAATTCATTTCTACTTTAAATTAATTCTAATCAATAATACAGAACATGCACAAATTAATACAATCATTGTACTACTTAATTGCTATTGAACGTTACTAAAAATAATTACGTTTCACTAAAAACTAGTGGTTTTGCAATTTATTTTTTGCAATTGATTAAATAATTTATTTTCTAAGCGCATATCTTTCAAATTATTTCTATTAGACACCGAATATTATACTTTTTTTGAATCAGCTCACTATTATCAATCTAAAAATGTCTTAAAATACAGGGTGTTACATTTAAAAAAAGAGCCGATGACGTCATCACCTTTTATAACGAAATTTTGTTATAGAATGTATAACATTAAACTTAAAAATCGACGTGTTTTAGATTTTTTTAAAATGGCTTTTCATTTAGGAAATATCGAATTTGTTCCATACTTTACGGACACACTGTATGCACAAACATATGTAACATGCAACATATGCATAAAAAACGGTACAAGCAGTTTCGTGACGATTTCTGAGCCGTACAAAAATTGCGTGTTGGAACAAACCTAATATGCTATTGTTATAATTATTAACTAAAAATATACGAGATTTTTTACAGTTTATCTTAATTAAAAAAAAACCTTCTGCAACATTCTACTATAAATTGTATAGTAGGCAAAATAATTCTATAATATAGTAGACATAAAAAACCTACTATAGATTCACAACCTTAGACAAATGTGTATAGTAAATTTCTATCATAAAAGTGATATACTCCATTAATATGCCTTAGCACTTTTCCTTCCACGAGATGCCTGGCGTAATTCACAGCTTCTACTCGGTCTCTCGCGAGACCCACTTCTATCAACCATCCCACGAAGGTTTCGCCAGAAAACACATTTTTATAGATCTTGATTCTCCAGCTGAAACAAAGTAACATTTCTTAAATTTTATATTTATGGTAATAAACTATAAATTTAATTCAGATTCGTCAAATGTTGACAAGAGAAAGAAATTACAACAAAAGACTATTTCTAGAAATGTGTTTAATTTAAGGATTCCCCACACCGACGCGAAACTTTTGCGACGCGAAACCGTTGCGGAACATTCGCAGGCGGAGCACTATTAAATTCATTATATATAATATATAATGAAAACTTACCATTTTCTCCTAGAAATGACCCTATATTATCCCAGACTTTATCCTTTTTTCTTATATTTTTATAATCTTCGTTACTTAAATCATAAATTATAGGATATTGTTTCACAATTTCAATTAGTTTTTTCTGTAACAGCCATTTTAATAATTCACGCGAAACTATAACTTGCTATAACTGCAGCGGAAAAAACCGTGCATGCAGCGTTTCATGAAACGTCAACGCTGTTCTGCCGCGACCGTTCCGGTTTCCGTCCGAACTTGTCTGAACACATGCATTAAGTGTCGTCTCCGGGCGATTATTAGTAAACGTAGGAAATTGAAATGCAACTTGGTGCCATAACCATGTTTACTAATATCTCTAACTATTGCGCAATATTGTGAAATATTGCGTAGTTAGCCGGTACGCTCTGATTTGGTCATTGTCTTGAAAAAGACAATGCTGCAGGTGTTGTAGGTACTTTAGAAATAAAGACACAATTTCTAAGTAGAAAAAAACTCAGCGTCAGAGTCTTTAGAACTTTTCAGAGCCCTTCAAAGTGAAGAGCCCTGGGGCTACCCTCTAAGGGTAAAACCAGACTGACTGTAAATCCGAAATTGTCCCATATTTAAAGTAAAATTAACTTTTATATGAAACCTTTTCGATTTTTAACCAATTAAAATTTGAATAAAACTCCAGAAGGAAGGGCGATGAACATCGAGGTGCGTGATTGGTGGCACCTGATGACATAAGTGTCTTCGGAGGCGTGTCAGTCGGGAGCTGACAGCCGTGCCGAACGCATCAGAAAATTCGGAGATTGGTCCAAATATTTGGAAATTCCAAGTTTGGCCAAATCCGAATTTCTGATTGGCTCGATGCGGAGGAAATTCCACTTTTGCTTTGTGAAACAAAGGATTTGTTTCACATAAAAGCAGGTGGATTTTCTCTCATCGGTCAGTCGAGCTTGCCTCTTCTACTCTAGACCTAGTCGGTGCTTTATTGTATCAACTCGAGCTATTGTTTTATTTCTGATTTCCTGTATACCTTTTTATTTTAGCATTTGTTGTATATTCAGACCTTTTCAGGTTAGAATATTACTATTGTTCATGTACTGATTTATTTACTATTTTATTTGATTATTTGATTGTTTATATTTCTTGTATTTGTGTCTAAGTGGTTCTTTCCGGTAAGTTAAAGAACTCTTAGAAATATTTTCTGATATTTTATTTGTTTCATTTGTGTGTCTAAGTTGTTCTTTTCCGGTAAGTCAAAAGAACACTTAGAAGTATTTCCATATTTGCATTCTTATTTCTGATATTTCATATACTTGTCTCTGTTACTTTTATTTTCGCGCTAAGTCGTTTCTTCCGTAAGTCAAGAAACACTTAGCTATATTTCTATATCTTTTCTGCATTTTATTTTCTTATTTTTCTATTACAAGTTGTTTCTTCCGTAAGTCAAGAAACACTTGTAAATATTTGTATTCTTATTTCTTTGCATTTTTTTATTCTTCTATATTACAAGACGTTTCTTCCGTAAGTCAAGAAACACTTGTAAATATTTATATTCTTCTATTGCATATTTGATTCTCTTGTTGTTTTCTGCTCTAAGTTGTTTCTTCCGTAAGTCAAGAAACACTTAGACATATTTTTCACATATTGTTTTATATTTACTTATTTTCATTTGTTTATATTCCTCTCTTAAGTTGTTTCTTCCGTAAGTCAAGAAACACTTAAGAACATTTCTGTTTTCTTTTACTTTATGTATTTTACTCATACTTCTGCATTTTCTATTCTTTGAACTTGTACATTTTACTTTTCATTCTAAGTTGTTTCTTCCGTAAGTCAAGAAACACTTAGAAACATATTCTTTATATTACATTTATCATACCATTGTATTTTATTGTTTCTGAGCTATTCCTTCCGTAAGTCAAGGAATACTTAAATTATTTTACCTGTCTTGTTTTCCATTTTTGGTCTGTTATTTTGTAACTGTTCCTTGGAACCGTTACTTGTAACAGGTACTGCCGCTGTAACGGTTATTTTGTAACGGTAACAGTATCGACACATTTTACCAGCGACAACCCAAGATGGTAAACACCCGTTCCAATTCCGGAGACAGGAAAAAGCCCGAAGAGCCGGCGATGGGTCCTACAGGCCCAAATGCCCCCTCTCGGCAACATAAGTCGCCGTGCCTTACGATTCGCCGCGATTCCGCTGCGAAAGTTTCGCGTCGGTTTGGGGAATCCTTTTAAACTACATAAAACACCTCAAACAAAAGAGAAGACATTGAAAATCTTAGTGCTAAATACAGTTATCTTCTTTTAATGAAAAAAGCAACAACTATATAAAACTTCTTATAAAAAGTACAGACAGACGGATTATTCCGAGTTCAAATAAGATGAAATTTTTTTTTATTTGTGTTTGGTTTTTTCTTTCTTAATTACCTAGTAAAATACACTATGTTGCTTGTTTAATAAGAGCAAACGAAACATTTTTACATGAGATGTCAAAATGTGCGATGAAGGTTTGCAAAGTAATAAGTTTTGAATGAAAGACAAAAGAAAAGCAAATTATTAAAATATCGTCTAATGTTAAGTAATTCTGCTAATTTTATAGTACAATCTTCACACAAGGGTAAGCCTGTTTGAAGATACAACAACTTCATTGTCTAATGTAGTTTTCATTTTTAGTATGTTTTGAGAAAGAGTTAAATAAACTCGAAAGCTTAATACGTTCAGCCCCGGTGTTATAATTTTTTTTCTTGCCCATTGGTCATTTCTTGTCATTGGTGTTAATTCTGTTTCACTAGTTCTGATTCATTTTCAAAAAAAAAAATATTTGAAAATCGAGAAATTGCACAACATTTTTGAGGCATCACATTGATGCCTCGCTGTCCGAGAACTATAAATTTGTTTGTCTCGAGCAGCGTGGCATTTACGTGATACCTCAAACTTGTTCATTCTTGTATGAAGCCACGGAAGTATTTGACATGATAATCTGAGTCATTCTGTTCGGTGCTCCTTGCGTACGGTTATTGTATGACTGTACTATCAAATATTAGATTACACGATTTTTTTCGATGGATTCCTACGAAAAAGAACAGAAAAGACTTATGTAAGTTTATACGAAGAGCTTATGTCAGATGAAGACGTAGGAGTGGAAACATTTTTTAACCTTAAAAATCTGTAAACAGTCAGTTGATTATATAACACACAAAAATAATTTCTTACCGTTTATCTGTAGCGATGGCCGATCGACAGTTCTGAAGATGGTGGGTCACAAACTGATCACAGATATGTTTCGTTTCTGAACTAAGTTCATGCCAAGCTGGCAGATTTAACGTATTGGCGCCGTACCATATCTTCCTCCAATACTTCAACAGTGGTAACATTATTTCTTTGGTGTTCAAGCCGAATATCGCAAATACTATGATACTTTGACCAAAATTAAGAGTGGCATCCAAGAATGACAATTCGATGTATATTCCCGACATTTGTTCCATGACTAGTGTCCAAATTGATAGAGCAAGACCCTAAAATACAAAATTTAAACTAATAACTCATCATAATCCAGCCTTCATTTATCACGTGCACTGCTGAATATAGGCCTCTCTTCCCGGAATGGAAAAGTTTAAGGGAGGCCTTAACTAATAACTAGTTTCATAAAATATCATTCTTTTACTGGGAAATTTAAATGATAGGCATAATGTAATGTAATTTGTAAAAGTCATCTTTGACTTCAGTTATACAACGAACCCTGTGATGTAGAGAAATATTACACAAAAAAAAAACGCGTGGCACTTGGGTGGTGCCGACAGAAGTGAATAATTGTTGTAGCCCTAGATGGGCTATAAGTGGCCCTTATACAGAATGATAAAAATGTATGGAATAAATTTATTATTTCACAGAGACGACTTAAAAAAAAATTTAAAACACGTCAATTTTAATTTTTCAATGGCCACTAACTGCTATATATATAATATATATATATATATATATATATATATATATATATATAATATATATTATATATATATTGTATGTATTATTATATATATATATATATATATTATATATATATATTATATATATATTATATATATATATATATTATATATTAGTATAATGGTAAGGTTAATTGGGTTAGCAGCTGAATAATGAAAGCCAAAGTGTGCTCTTTTCAACGACTTCGCTATATTTCGTTAAATTTCTTTAACATCTTCAGACGAATGCTACAATATGTTACAAAATGGTGTAAATTGTGTATTTTACATAAGATGTAGTGAAACACTTACTTGTGTGTAGGTTGCAGGCAAAAAGTGGTATTTGAAAGTTCCATGTTGAAAACTTTTTTGAAATTTTTTTATAGCAAAAAAATAAGTTGTATGTGTTATATGGTGGCTTGAAAACTCACACAATACAAGTGCATTTTTGTTATTTTCCTCCAGTGTGATAGTACAATACAAATATTAAAAACATTGAACATTAAGAAACAAAACAGTTAAAAACACACTACATATCACATTGTCATTTTTTGGACATTATATATATATATACTTATATATATATATATATATATATATATATATTATATATATATATATATGTTGTGTGTGTGTTGGACATTACGTCATTGGTGTCGGCGTAATGAACGATTTTTTTAAATACAAACCGAGGTCACGCGACAGCTCATTTGAAAGGTCTCTTTCGTCTTATCGTCTCTTATCGTGTTTGCAACGATATAATTATTTGAATATTTATTTCCACAGGGTTAACCAAAACTGTTGGTTTATTAATACAATTAACTTACAATAAATGTTTACTTAAATACAATTAAATTACAACAAATGTTCAAATTGACGACCTTCCGCAATAATACAATGTGATAGATAGACAATAAATTCTTTCCTAACGTGTTCGATGACTTCAGTGTTCTTTGTGCAATTTCCGTTCTGGTGCGCTCCTTTAACTCTTCTACATTATTCGGTCGATTTTGATACACTCTGCTCTTTAAATATACCCACAAACAAAAGTCTAACGGAGTCAAATCTGGAGACCTTGGTGGCCATTCGATGGCCCCCTTCTACCTATCCACCTACCTGGGAAAACGTTATTTAGGTAATTTCGTACCTCAACGCCGTAGTGTGCAGGAGCCCCATCATGTTGGTACCACAAATAATTTCTATTTGGAAATAGCTGATTCAGCTGTGCCAACATATAATGCTCAAGAAATTCTAGATAACGAGAAGCAGTTAAGTTTCCTTAAAAATATATGGTCCTACAATTTGATTATTTATAATGCCGGCCCAAACATTCATCTTCTCGGGATATTGTGTCCTATTCTTTTCCATCCAATGTCGATTTTCACTTGTCCAGTATTGATATGTCTGGCGATTTACGTGACCGTTCAGCATAAAAGATGCTTCATCAGAAAAAAAGTATTTTTGAATCAAAACCTGATCTCTGTTACATTTTTCCATAACGGTTTCGCAAAATTCGATTCTTCTATCAAAGTCATCTTCAAATAGCTTCTGGACCAGATGTACTTTGTATGGATGACACTTCTCCTTTTTTAACACTCTTACAATAGTTAATCGGTGGTCATTATTATGTAGTGCGACCTGCGTGGAACTTGTATGGGAATTTTCTTGAAACGCCAGTACAATGTCCAGTTTCTTGGCTTCAGATATTAATTTTCTACCACTTCTGGGAAGATCTTTAACATGGCCCGTTTCTCAATTTTTTTTCTTCAATTTTTATTACTTTTGATTGAGTAATTGGTTCGCGATTGGGGTATTTAGCATTAAATAAATTACTTACTGTCAAAATCAAATTTATGTTTAATTTCGTTTTCATGTTTTGTGAGGGCGGTTGAGTTCAACCGGGGCCGTTTTGTGAGGGCGGTTGAATGCAATTTTTCTATAGCTTTTACTTGACTACTTACTCTATAATATAATATAATTCTAATTATACAAATTTAATCAAATATAAAGCTTGTAGACAAAATCAACATCACTTTCTCATCATTTAAAATATAATAAATAATGAAAACTGTGTACTTCTACTTACCACGAACATTGAACACAATAACAAAATCAACAAAACCGTATGTCTTAAGATCTGTGGTTCATGAGATTCGGGTTCCTCTTCGATAAGTTCGAGATCGTCGTCTATTTGCTGTTGATACTGTCTTACAACTCCCTGGCACATTTCCCTTGTTGGTCCTGCACAACCATATCTCGTAGGACATAGACCGTCCGCAGTTGGACTCATTCTAAAACAAAAATAACTATTTAAATCCGATTAAAACTATTATACCTATCAATAACTTGAAATGAGAAGGCAATGAACGTTTTAACTCAATTTGGTAATAGTATAATGTTAAATATATTATTCGATATTAAATTTATTTATACTACGAAGTCAGGCATACAGGTAATCGAACGTCGAAATAAAAGTTTTTGTTTGGTTGAAAGAAAAACCACGGCAAACATAACATCATTGAAAAAAAAAATGAATTTAAAAATTATTAGTTATCTGCTATATTCAATAACTTAATAGTTTAATAATAATATTTTCAAATATGTATGATAATTTGGTACATATTTTCTATACTGTTTGCATCATCTACTTTTCAATGTTAACATTATTTTGACATCTTTTAAACGGCATAATATTCGCTCCGTGCGTGACTGACGCAATATCTACCGCCTTCATCTGACAATTTTGGAATCAAAAGTTTCAGGTTAAACATATGACATATGTTTGACATTGTTAAATACATGCGAAATTGACAATTATTAATAAATTAGTTTTTTAACTATATTTTTTCTGTTTATGTACAAAATAAATGTAGTATTACAAACTGGGTTTCTCAAATTCATCATAATATATCTTTTCAACTCCAAACGGAGAAGAAAGGGAAAAATCTAGTACTGGCAAATCAAGTTTTTCACATCAAAAGAGCATATAATTAAAAACAATAATAGTAAAAAGTTATGATATAAAGCTAAAGTCATCTGCAGTTAGCTTGAAGACTTATGAAATATCATTCAAGGTAAATTATTTAAATTTTTTCTATTTCAATTGCAATAAAAATGAAATTATGTTATATTTACTTTTTCATATTAATAGCACGAATCCATCTTTTTTGCTATTACACTCACTGCAACTCTGCAACTACACTGCAACTACACTCACTATTTTTGCTAATATTAGCACAATTAAATACGCAACATGTATTTGCACACATTTTTGATAAAATTTATGCGTAAAAATATTTTGTCCAATATTCCAATTTTGTCATATTTCGCCGCTACGCACGCTGGCATCGTTTCAATGTACCCCTACCATGGTCACGCACGAAGCGAATACAATCTGAATGACGTGACATTCGAAGCAGGACGTGACATTCAATGCAGGACGTGACATTTATGTGACAGTCGACGCAGGACATGTGCTCCAAAAGTTGGTATTTATGAGCTATTTGACACAGAACATGTTCAGTATCGATATGAATTCTATCCAATCTTTGTTTTTTGTCCCAACGTACTCGTTTACCCCCTCCCCTTTCCAACGAGCGCTCATACGCCACGATCGGACCAATAGAAACGAATATATGACGTAATGCCCTTTTGACATGTTCCGATGAGCACGAAACATAGTCCATTCAAACACCCTTTGGCATTTACGATCCGAGTTGCGATTTAGGGATGGGCTCAGAACCGTATACTATACCTACTATCAGTATTTAATTAACCCTTAAATGCCCGTGATATGAAAATAACCATAAATGCCCATGTGGGTCTCCTAGGACCCCACTAAAATTTTCAATTTAGTAACGTCATTTAGCACTGACTAAAAGGAAAACACGGTTAAAAATAATTTTAAGCATATTTGAATAATTTTTATTTTATTTTCATACAAAATTAACGGCTTTTCTAGAAAACAAATTCTTTTCAATTCGAACAAAATTAAAATTAAATAATATAAGCATATAACTTTTAGTTGCAATTTTTACATACAATAGTTTTTTCTTCTTTTCTGTGCACCTGGCATATAAATTTTTGCAAAAGAGCAAACGTATTCACTTTTCTGTTACAGTTTCGCGGACACTGTAAACAAACGAGCACGTTTCTTAGCTGAATGGACGGATTGAGTTGCAACTTCGGTAGTTGGGTATTACCATTGGTATGCCACAATCTTTTAGAGCAGATTTTACATAGGCTTTATGTTTTATATATTTCGCTCTTTTTTCCATGTTGTTTCGAGCAAGCTCAACCCCTAATTGTAACAGGAAAATACGTCTTCGTGAAAAATTATTTTTCTTCAATCAGGATTTTTTTCAACGTATAAAATATAGGCATTTAGTGCACATATGTCTATAATATTCATAAAGAGCCTGAATGGCCAACGAGGCAGTTCTTCTTTTACAGGAATATTCCCTAATCAGTTTGTCGGCATTATCAAACACCACCCTTGGTATTATTATAGTCTAAAATCATCAAGGGTTTGTTTTGAGAGTCTTGACAAATTATATCACTATCGTGTTGACTTGAAAGAAGATGTACCATCCTGTGTATTTTAGGTATGTACGAACCATAGCTAATTCTTTAGTAAAAGCAGAATATTGACGACTCCGCAGGTCTTTTTGTCAACTTAGTTTGTGGTGGTGTATCAGGTTTATTTTTGCGGACGGTCCCAAGTAAAGTAAGGTTTTTAGATAAAAGATATTGAGCAAGAGGAACACTGGTAAAAAGTTGTCAGTTGTAATTCCTCTCCAACTGCCATGATATGGTTCCACCAGATCTTTCACAACACGAAATCCCTGATTTTTCTCTATTCTACCACCTGGTAGTTTTTCCGAGGTACACCTGAAGTTTTGATAAATAAGATGTTTTAAACATCCGCGGCAGCCCAAATTTTTATCCCATAGCGGCAAGGTTTTGATTTTATATATTGTCTAAAAGGACACTTTCCTCTAAAACTCACTAACTGTTCGTCAACGGTTATATGTTCGTATGGTTCAAAGGCTTTGTCACACGAACATGTCCCAAATTACTCGTATCGCCGCTAACTTATCCTGTTCCTTCCGCTCCACCCTGGTCACTTTGTCATCAAACCTCAAGAAACTCGATAATTCTTCAAATCGTTCCTAGCTAATGCGGCTGTAAAAAATGACCGGCGTATTGAGGTGTCTGTAGACCATATCTCTCGTGTCGATTCTTTCCCACACCTTAAAGCACCAGCTTTGATAAGTGCTCCTAAAAAGCTATCCAGTTCATTGTTGGTAAGTACCGTCCACTCTTTTTTGTTATTCGAATGTTTTTCGTTCCACTCTTGATAACGCCTAACAGCTTCTTCATTAGTATGAAGGCATATGACATTCTTCATCTCTTCGGTCAAAAATAAATTGAAATAGTCTAAAAACGTGTTGAATTTTTACTATAGTTTGTTAAGCCTGGATGTACATTTATAATATTTTTTTGTTGCCTCTTGGATCTCACGAAAGGTAGGCTATTCCCTGCATTCCAGATTTGGATGTATATGTTGGACCACTAACCTCACTAATATTATCGTCCACTTCGCGTAGGTTCTGCATCTGATTCCTCGTCACTGTTGACTTCTAAATTGTCCTCAGTTCCGAAACATTTTCCTCAAAAACATCTTGCTCTTCGCTATCTGATTCGTCGGTAATCTCATAGTCGAAATCGGAGTCTGATATCCCTTCTTCTATATTTCGGATAATTTTTTCATGTTCTTGGTCGCTTATTGTCATTTTCATTCTCTTACGGTCCATTTTTCAATGTAAACTGGACGAAAAATGTTAAAAATAATAAAAATATTCTGGTGCCTCTAAATGCCCAATCGGGTCACAGCGAGACCCCACTTATCTAAATCTCTCTTACAGACCACTGCACCTCACGAATGTTCGTGGTATACTAACAGAAAACGTAGGAGACACGTCCACACAAATACCTGATTGCGCGGTTGCCAAAAGTTTCAAATAAAGATATTATAGCCAAAAATGTATGTCTGGGGTCCCATAGTGACCCCGATTGGGCATTTAAGGGTTAAACACATACCAGTAACCTTTGGATTAAAACCTATGACCAGTTGTGTATGAGGATCGTATTGTTTCTCCATTCTGTTTTCCACAAAATTTTATCGGAAAAACATATCTAAAATTATTTTATAATATATACAGATTGAACGAATTAAAACGGATCATACAATTTAATATATGTCTGTTTGAACTGCGTTTGAAATAGTGGGCCAATATAAAACTTGGACAAAAATAAATCCATACCTGGGTTTAGACATTGTATAAAATATCGTTCAACTATCTGTCTCGTAACAATGTTGTTTGCATAACAATGTTGCCAATCGCCGTGTAATTTTCCGATTTGCGGATCTTTTTAAGAGTTATATCTTCTTCGTATCTTTAAATAAATCGGATATTTGCCTATATTTTTCATTGTATTTACCAATCTACTACAACAGACTAATAACAAAAATAAACTTAATGGTTGTAGTTATTTTCTTTTTTTCTTGTAAATATTTTATGGCATAACACCTTATTTAAGAAACATCTAAATGTATGAGGTTGGCAACACGCTTACAAGAAGGGATTGTCTAAGGAAGCGATTAACTGGTTTGACAGCATAATAAAATCATAGATTTATGTGTAGCTTTCAATTTTTTATGATTTCAGAATCCAGCAGCCCCGCTGAAGTATTGGATTTTTATAATGAAATACATAATATTTCGTATGTTCCGAATTTATTTCGTTCAATCTGTATACCTATTCTATATAGATGCCACTATAGACCTTCCTCCACTTTGCCAGATATAATCTAAAATGATAACAAGTGCTCAGAAAAATCGGCGGTTTTTTAACTACTACCTACTACTACTAAAAAAAAACACGGTTTTCTAGGCCAACGGTTTCGATAGGACGAAGAGGTTTTATTGAATCGAAGCAAGAACCATGATTTAATTACCTTGGATACCTTTTTATGAGCGTTACTTAAAGAGCAAGATTTATAAAATCAAACCTGTTTCATTGAAATAACTAAGGCTGCAAATAATCATTATGGTGGATGGACAGCATTTTGATCATCTCATTAATTAATTACGAATGATGAGTAAATGGGACGTCAATGGAATGAAATACTTATTTCACAACTTTTTTGTTAACAACTAACCTAAGCCCCCACATAATCAAACCAGTTTTTTTAAATAACTCTGGTATATTTCGGACTATGCGTAAGAAATTAATTAATAAATATTTATATATTAACTTACCCTTCTTCACTTAACACAGAAAGATATCCTTTAATTTCCGTACTACTAGATTTTTTATCGAAGTCTCCTAAAAGATCTTCAATGTCTACCACTGGGCTCTCCTGACTTTCACAGCAACCTTCAGCGATCGTCGGCAACCCGCAACACTTTTGTGCCTTAACGCTTCCTAAAATAATCAAATATCTATTAGAAACAATACCGATATTAATGCAAAAACATTTTTGGTACTAGAAACCGTTCTTTTTTATATAATTTCCATTTAAAATGTCTTATTTTTAAAAGCCACCGCCATTATCCGCCATTTGAAACAAGAAATGACAGGAATGACAACTGTTTCTTATGGTCAAGAAAATAATTCTAACCAGTGTTTGCCACAGTTATACAAAAATGATGTTTTCTTATGAAAAATAAAAATTTTAATTTTTAATTTATATTATTGTAACAATAAAACACTGAATCAGTTTGTTTTTCAAACTTCCACAAAATTTATTTTAAATATTATCACTACAGCTGTTTCGGCTGATTGCCTTTCTCAAAGTGATCTATTTTTGGCTTGGGTTTACAAATTTATAGTCTCTAATGAAATAGGTTGAGGAGGGGAGAACTGTTTGTCTCAAGTTGGTCATTCAGAGATTATATCTGTGTTTTTTAATTTGTTAATTTCCATTAGATTCTAACAAAGATAGCTTAAGGCCTTTATTTTTGAATGTGAAGAATTTTAAATTTGTCATTAAAAGAATGAATTATGATCTAGAAGGTGAAGTTGCGTATGTCGAATCTGTTTTTCTATTCTTGAAAAGCCCTTTTATGTTCTGCTATTCGTTTTATCAAAGTTTCTCTACCAGTTTGACCAGATCGATGTAAGTTTTTTGCGGGCAGTCGCCACATTGTAGTTTGTACACACTCACTATTTAAGTGTTTTTTTATTTGGCTCTGGTTATTTTTAATACATTTGCGTAGGTTGTTATTTGTTTCGGAAAGCTGGTGTTTATTCCTTTCTTTTTTATGTGCTTGGCAATTTATGTTGTTATTTTGCCTGTATATGTAATCGAGCAGAAGGTACTGGGTTTTTTCTCTGATGGTGGAAATACTAATATTGGTGGAGATACGTAGACGACGTACTGGTATGTTTCACAGGAACTAACAGGCAACTCGACCAATTTTTGTCATATATTAAGTCACTTCATAGTCATATTGAAGTTACAATACAAACAAAACAAAATCAATCCATAAATTTTTTAGATTTAAAAATTAGCAGACTTCAAAACAAACATGACTTCTCCATATTTCATAAACCTACCCATACTGACACGACTATACACAATTCGTCATCCCATCCAACACAACATAAAACTGGCAGCTTATCATAGTATGTTACATAGATTAACAGAAATTCCGATGTCAAAATACAACTTTGAGACAGAATTAAATATAATTAAAGCAGTAAACAACGGATACAACGAACAAACAATTAATAAAATGTTAAATCAAAAAACTACACAAGAAAGCCCTGAAATTAGTATTTCCACCACCAGAGAAAAAAACCCAGTACCTTCTGCTCGATTACATATACATGCAAAATAACAACAAAAATTGCCAAACACATAAAAAAGAAAGGAATAACACCAGCTTTCCGAACAAATAACAACCTAGGCAAATATATTAAAAATAACAAGAGCCAAAAATAAAAAACACTTAAATAGTGGTGTGTACAAACTTCAATGTGGCGACTGCCCAAAAAACTTACATCGGTCAAACTGGTAGAAACTTTGATAAACGAATAGCAGAACATAAAAGGGCTTTCAAGAATAGAAAAACAGATTCGACATACGCACTTCACCTTCTAGATCATAATCATTCTTTTAATGACAAATTTAAAATTCTTCACATTCAAATAAAGGCCTTAAGCTATCTTTGTTAGAATCTATAGAAAATCAACAAATTAAAAAACACAGATATAATTCTGAATGACCAACTTGAGACAAACAGTTCTCCCCTCCTCAACCTATTTCATTAGAGACTATAAATTTGTAAACCCAAGCCAAAAATAGATCACTTGAGAAAGGCAATCAGCCGAAACAGCTGTAGTGATAATATTTAAAATAAAATTTTGTGGAAGTTTGAAAACAAAGTTTTCAGCGTTTTATTGTTACATAAAATGAATTTCCATCAAGTAACGGTCGAAATCCATCAATTAATTATATTATTTTTACATTTTATTTTACCATATTTGAGGCGTTCTGTCTTACTAAATAATTACCAAATTTTTTTCTCAGCATTAGACTATGTGGTCGACCCATGGACGCTGAAGAAGAACGATTTGAAGATGACAAAAGACGTTTGAACTCTGAATATATCGCAGAATATTAAGAATTTCATTGACAGAGAGAAATAAGAATGCTGAAGTACTAAAACGAAGGAAACAAGAAGTCTGTAATAATAACTATTTAAAACCGCAGAAAAATATTAGATACTACTTTTAATGCTAAAACAGAAGAATTGGAAGAAGATTAGTAGTTTCTGATTAAAAATATCCTATACAACCAAAAATGCCAAGCATACTATGGCAATGTCATAAAGTTGAGAGTATTATATCAACAAAACATACACTTAATCTAATTTACATACCGATGCACGTCATCGGCGTCATAGCCCGTGACGTCACATGATACCAACACGAAATATTTAGGCGGTAGGTGTGTTCTTTTTTAGAATCACTTTGCCAAGTACACTGGCATTACAGCCACAAAGACATATTTTATTATATACGCCGTAGAATAATATTCAAAAATCTCTATTAATGTTAACTTAAAGAAATACACAATAATATGTTTCATTTAATTTGTATCAAATGCATTATAAAAACGGTTCTATGAAGAACATTTGTTCGGAACACACTGTAACTGTAATCGAACGAAGGTGAAATTTTGGCATAAATTGGCAACACTTATTTGACAGTTGCGGTGTTTGACACATTTTGTACTTTATTATTTTGAAATTTAAAGTGAATACCTCTTGTTTCATATTTTACTTATTAAATAAAATCTGTTCTTTTTAGAACAAAATTAGTGTTTTTTATTTCAAAAATGTCACGTAAGAATTTAAATAGTCGTTTGTAAAGAGATGGTAATACTTTTACAATAATTATGTGATCTATTTGATTTAAAATGGGAGTCAGGATTTTTTTTACACTTTGGCACTATGTCAACTTCGATCTCGACGTAGATATTGACGTGTATGTAAATAAGCGAAATTCTAAATGAGATAAAACTAGAAAAGATGGAATACTTGGGGAACATTGTTGAGAGGTGAAAAGTACGAACTTTAAGAAACATCATGCAGGGCAAAAGAAGTGTGGGGAAAGAAGAAAAATATCGTGGCTTCGTAATCTACGTGAATGGTTGGTGTAGTTCGATTGAACTTTTTAGGCGCGCTGCTAAAAAGTCGCAGTGGCCATGATGATTTCCAATCTCGCTAGGAGTGGCACGAGAAGAAGAAGAATGTAAATAAGATGAAGTGTAACATACCTACGCCGCTATCTGAACTGGTACTTGGGTTTGGACTTAAAGCAGCAGTGTCTGCTGTAGTTTCGGCTTCCGGAGTAGATTGTGATTGTTCCTGATCTGAGGCAATGTCATGCGAAAGATCCATGTATCGAGTAAATCGTCTACGATATCGTTGGTGAAGTATCAGACAGCCAACAGTCACTAAAAAGAACATAAACATTAAAAACTTAAATATCTCTAAAATATTCAGTATTACTACATAAAAATATACATTAAAAACAGTATCTTAAAAATATTCCAACTATATCTCAGTTTGTACATAGAACCAATGTTTATTTCATTTGATATTTAATTTTAAGTTGCCATGAAGTAAATCTGTTTAAAAACTACCACATTTAAAGGGTTTTTACCCACATAAGTATTTAGTGGCCTCACTCATGTATACCTGGTAATAGCATATGAATATAACTTACCTATGAAACAAAGAACCAATAGAGAAACCGCTATGATAGCCTGAGATGCTCCATATACGAAATTTGGATTTCTTTTTTCAAAGGGCGTAGTACTTTCTTTGTCAAATACCAAAAGTAATGCAGCTAGTAATTATAGGAAGCCTAAAATCGTAAAATACTCTATAAAATCACACTATAATAATAGTTCAACCAAAAGTATATAGCTATTTACGTTTAAAAAGAACACATTTGAATTTAAAAAGTTTTGAGGGGTCCCAGTGCTTTTTTTATTTTGTAAAATAAAGTCCACAAACAATTTTATTTAATAAGTGGTTTCCACACACTGTATATGTTTACTGGATATACTTTATTTAAAAAAAAAACCTTTATAAAAGTTATATATCGTGGGTTACAACCAAAACGCACAAGTGAAAAATCGGTGAAAATGGATTTATTGCATTAAATCATACAGTTTTTGATGCTCTTTTATATGACAAAACACACTAAGTTAGAATGGTTTATTTTTATGGTAAATTTCATTGATAAATAGCATTGAGTCATTTTTTTACTATTTGTACAACCAAATAGCATTCTTCTTCTCGGGGTTCCTTCTCTGGCGGAGGTTGGAAATCATCATCGCTATTTTAACTTTGTTGGCCGGATTTCTGAACAATTCTAATGAGGCTGCAGCCGAACCACTCTCTCAAATTTCTTAGCCAGGACATTTTGCGTCGTCCTGGGTTTCTCTTCCTTGTATCTTCCCTTGCATAATCAACCTACAGTAATACGTACTTCTCACCCTCATTTAAAATGTCCAGATATTGAATGTTTCTAATTTAAAAGTTTTTATGACTTCACATTCTTTCTTCATTCTTTGTAACACCTCTATATTAGTTACTTTTTCAATCCACGATATTTTATGCATTCTCCTGTAGCACCACATCTCAAAGGAGTTTAATATTTTGATTTCAGACTGCTTTATTGTCCACGCTTCCATGCCATATAGTAAAAGTAGAGAAGACGTAACAAACGTAGCATTCTTGTGCGAATCTCTAAATAAGGTTACGGTTGCAAAGTAATTTCTTCATTTTATGAACGTGTTTCTTGCCATTTCTATTCTAGATCTGATCTCCTTTACTTGTGATCTCCATCTTCGGTTAGTCACGTTCCTAAATATTTATATGTTTTACTCTTTCTATCGTTGTATTATTGATGATCAGGTTATTTACATTTTGTGGTTTTTTATCATCATCTTAAAAGCATTAAGAGGGACTTAATTATTTGTTACATTTCATTGTCATATATTTTCTAGAGCTGAAACACTAAGTCGACTTATGAGGTTTTTTTGAGACGCTATAAAAAATGTACACTAACTCTGATTTAGTGACCTACAAAACTGGTTTTTAGTTGAATGCGTTTGCTTACAGCGTTATAGTTTATTCTAAACATTTTTTGGTAATTAATTCAAGAATGGAAGAAAGAAAAGTAATAAAAAGTAGAACTGAAACAATATGGAAATGTGTGGTGTACAGCAACCTGGGTCAAGTAAGTATTTGCCTATTTACTAAACTAGACGAAAAATAAAATGGTCTAAGGATTTTGTTGATGTTATAGGTTATAGGCAATCGACGTTCTTATCCAATTTCAAAAATACGTACAAACATGTTTACTATTTTTGTATACTACTTTTTTTATATTACTACACTAATTGTCTTGGAGGAGACATTTGAAGACCATCTGAAGAATTTAGAAAACGTTTTTTGATCGACTTAAAGCTGTCCAATTGATGTTAAACCCCAAGAAGTGCCAGCTATTTCAAGGTAAAAGTCAATTATCTGGGCCATATAGTCAGTAAAGAAGGAGTA
>OU898280.1:0-65626 GCA_918026665.1 Diabrotica balteata
TTGTATTAAAAATAAATTAAAACATGGATTTTTTACTGTTGTTTTTTTTTGTTTTTTGAGTAGAGTAGAGTAGAGTAGAGTAGAGTAGAGTATTTATTTAACTACATAACATATATAAATATTGTTTGTAGTAAGTCAAAAAAACATACATAGTATTAAATAATAAAACATTAAATAATACAAACATGAAAACATATTAAACAGAAAAATATTTATGGCAAAGTTACGGTAAACAGTTCAAAGGATGTTCTGCAATGAGTCATATATTCTTCTGAGCAGTAAAAACAATGTTTTAAAAGATAATTTTTTATAACTTTATCGAAACTATTACAGCTTAGCTCTTTTATACGTTTTGGTAAAATATTGTAATAGTTATAATTAAGACTATTTTTTTCTGAAAGACTTAATCTACAGCGATTTGTTCGTAGGTAGTGACAGTTTCGCGTATTGTGAACATGGACATCAGACTGCTTTATTAAATGGGCACGTTTTCTGTGAATTTTAGTTAAAACTTGAAATATCAACAGAGTAGGTAGCGGCATAATTTTGAATTTGATAAAGAAAGGTCGGCAGTGTTCTAGATAACTATTTCTTTTGTATTCTAAAAATTTGAAGTGCATTTGTTGAATTGCCCCATATAATTAAACCATAGTTTAGGTGAGAGTGGAATAAAGAAAAATATGTCATTTTTAATGTTTCAAAGTTGACAACCCTTGCTAGTTGGCGAATAACAAATAATGAACTTGATAGCTGTTTCTTAAGGTGTGAGATATGAGCAGACCAGTTGAGTCGATTATCTATGGTTATTCCCAATAGTTTAACAGTCCCTTTGTTAATTAGATCATTGTGTAAATTACTTGCAGATATAACCATATTTTGCGTTTTATCAGAGTTAAGTTTTAGTTTGTTTGCAGCAAACCATGAGCTAGATTTAGTAGAAACTTCCTCATGAGACATTTTTAAATCATCATTATTTTTTCCTGATATAACGTATGTCGTATCATGAGTGCCTAACAAATATTAAAAGAAAAATGCAGAATGTACGAAAAACAAAGGTTTTATTTCATTTATTTTCATAAATTAGAAGTAAGCGCAAAAACAGCATTGAATAAAAAAAAATCAAAATCAAAAGTAACGATAATTTAGTAAGACGTATTGCTTCCTCTAGCTCTTATAACATCTAGACAATGTTGTGTCATACTACCAATTAAACTTCTTAGATAATCTTGATCGATATTATCCCATTCTACGGTTAACAACCGTTGCAGGCCTGAAGATTAGCTGGCGTCACATTACCAGATCTCACTCTTCTGTAAAGATGGTCCCAAACATGTTCTATTGGATTTAAGTCTGGGCTGTGCACTGGCCAATTCAAAACTTGTAAATTTATCTCTTGAAGGTACTCGATAACGATTCTTGCGACGTGTTGGCGTGCATTATTATGCATTAAAACAAAGTCATTACCAATAAATGAGACGTAAGGTACAACCTGCATCTCCAAAATTTCTCTAATGTACCTATCAGCAGTTAAGGATCCTTCACCTAGCTGTACCAATTCGGTTTGATCCCTAAGAGATATTCCGCCCCAGAGCATAATAGAACCTTCTCCAAAGTTTGTCGCCGGTCTTAGGTTGCATTGAAAACAACGCTCGCCATCTCGTCTATAAAGTGGTATTCTTCGATCCAAAGTGTATAAACAAAATCTTGACTCATCCGTAAAGAGTATGTTACAACAGTTTTCGATATTCCAGTTATCGTGTCCTCTTGCAAATGTTAGACGTGCTGTACGGTGTTCCCTTGTAGGTCTCGGGCCAGTGGCAGCTACTCTGGCATAATTCCAGACTGTTTTAAGATGTGTCTGAAGACACACGTACATTTCGAGTCTCGGCTAAATTATGTTGAAGTTGACTTGCAGTCACATGTCTTCGACGCAAAGCATGAAGGACTAAAAATCTATTGTCCACTTGCGTAGTCCTCTTTACCGACCTGTTACAGCTCATCTTTTATAAAGACCAGTCTCCTAGTACCTTACTACTACTCGTGATACTGTCGACTGAGTTACACCCACTAAATTTGCCACATATCTCTAACTCCTTCCGTCTTCTATGAAGGAAATTATTCTAACCACTTTATCTCTCGTTAAATTTAAATTTATATTGTCACGACCTTTCATACTCAATATTTAATAAATTAAACACAAACTGTATACTTTTTACAAAAGTAAAATAAAGACTGATAATATAAAAACTAGACAAAATAGAAATTAACATTTTTTTTTCTTAAACAGTAAAGGTACTTTTAGATGGACAGATCAGTTCTCTGTTTAGTGTTAGTTTCAGTCGAACTGTCAGTTATCTGTATGTGCAAACACAAAAAACTGCAAGAAAGACTGAAACTGATACTGAGCTGTGGCTCGATGCGTATACTAAAAGTTATCGCATCATTTGTCAGTTAAACTGATGTATAAACAAACTTGTCCAATCAGGTTTGAGTCATATAAAATTATTGATAGGTGTAGTGTGTACCTGGCGCCATGGCAAACCATGACTTTATTACTGAATTTATGATTTATGATATTTATTACTCTCATATTGATGTCTTGCTTTTTTATAATTGGTGTTACTAACTGCAACAATTCTAGATATGCATCCTCACTCTTTCTTAAATAGTTTGAGCATTCAGAAGCTTCAAAATGAAGTTCCTTTAATAAATTTAAATGCGAAAGTGTATTTCTTTTCAGAAGCCAATTTTTACTCCATCTACTTTTCCTTTTTCTTGGTTTTTGTAGAGCCAAGCACAACGCGAATGCATTCGCTTAAAAGTCTATCTGAAAGATAAACTTTGAGAAAACTAAACTTATAATAAATCTCGTAATGAGTGGAAATATAACTATTGACAATAATACCATACAACAAACAGACACTTACAAATATCTGGGACACGAAATCAAAGTAAGCAGAGACAATCAAACACATGAAATACAGAGGCGAATAAGCCTAACGTGCGCAGCATTTGGCAAATTAAGCCATATTCTAAAAAGTTCCATTCCCATGTGTTTCAAGCGAAAGGTTTATAACCAATGTGTTTTCCTGTACAAACTTATAGAGCAGAGACTTTAACACTCACGCAAAAATCTGCGAATAAACTCAGAGTTACACAACGAGCCATGGAACGAGCAATGCTGAACGTGAGCCTTCGAGACCACATAACAAACCAACAAATTAGGCAAAGATCAGGAGTTCAAGACGTCATCGAAAGAACCACGACGCTTAAGTGGAACTGGGCAGCTCACTTAGCCAGAATACAAGATGGACGGTGGACAAGATGTATTATGGAATGGAGGCCTAGAAATTATAAAAGAAGCCGAGGACGACGACCTACTAGATGGACCGATAACATAAAACGTGTAACCGGAAACTGGCTACAAGCAGCCCAGTGTAGAGAACACTGGAAAGAACTGAGGGAGGCCTATGTCCAGCAGTGGACGCGATTGGCTGATTGATGAAGCACAACGCGACCGCAATTAGGCTATCTTCGTCCATCACTGAACTGTGCAAGACAAATGATAACTGACAACTAAACTGATTGTCTAACCACGTTTAATAACCCAAACTGAACTGACAACTGTTCTGAAACTGAAACTGAACGGAGAACTGATCTGACCGTCTAAAAGTACCTTAAGCTGTATTTACAATTTTTTTTTTAATATTTATTTTAGCTTTAATATTCTTAAGGACCAAAAAAATAATTTAAATTAACAAAATGCTGTCAGAAATATATGTAATTGTATAATGTATAAGTGATGCGATACTTTTTTGGCGGACTATATTTTTGGGTACGGTCTATTATCGGAGCCGATCCTGCATGTCCGCTGTACACATACAACTCCGGTCCAGTACAGATTAATATCTGTTTCCCGAAGTTAATTTGGTATTCTATAAACTACGCGACAATCACTCCTTAATTGGATCGCCAGATCGAAGACTTATCTGGACTGCTACATCGGCTACTGTTATGTTAAGTTTGTTTTGGGTGCTTGCTCGCCAGCCTGCTACTACCTCCACTTCTACATTCTTGGAAAAAGTCGTTCAAATTAATTGGAGAGATTTGTTCTCTTGCCGGTATTTATGTTAAATATATAAGTGTTAAAATCGGATACACTGGGAAAACATTAATTAATCGTCGCTAAGGTGTGGTCATACACCAATTAGAAATTGATGAAATGTACAGAAAACATGCTTCAACTATAAGACAAACGTTCGCGTTCAAGCAGAATGTTTTTAAAAGGTCTTAAGCTGGGCATTTAAAGTTTTTAATGCTTATGTCTGTGCTTATATAATGCTTAAGAATTCTGCAGAATTAGTATCAATAATTCCAAAATGTAAATTCCATACAATGTTAATATATTCAAATCTCTAAATAGGTTTTTACAAGTCCAACCATACGGAACACCTGTTATACATCTGACAATACGCTTTTGGGCCTTGAAAACGTCCTTTACACTAGAAGAACCACCCCAGACAGTTATACCGTAATTTATTGTCGATTATACCTCAGCAAAATAAAAAAGTCGAAGGTGTTGCAGACTAAGTATTCTACCCAAATTTTTCAATTGATAACATTTAGAATTAAGTTTTTTACATACATTCCAACAATGAGTCTTAGAAGATAAATGAGAGTCGAAAGTCACTCCTAAAAACTTCACATCACTACAACTCAAAATATCCTCACCATTGATGGAAATACTTAAATCAGGTTTAGTAGAATTTGAACGTGATGTAAATGATAAAAATTTAGTTTTGTGAACATTGAACAGGAGCGACTGATTACTGGACCAATCAGAGAAGGTCTTCAGTGAGTTTGTTATTTTATCTTGTAAAAAATTTATGTCTTTATCGCGATATAGCATTGTTAAGTCATCCGCATAAACTGATACAAATGTACCAGGCATTACATGTGGTAGTTCATTAGTATTCAAAATAAATAATATAGGGCCCAATATGGAGCCCTGTGGTACTCCATTCTTATTAATAATCGGATCAGACATTGAAATCTTGAAGTTATTTTTTCACTTTAACTATTTGGTGCCGGTTTTTCAGATAGGAACCAAACCAACTATGGTCAACTCCTCTAACACCATATCTGTATAATCTATCGAGGAGTACATCGTGTTGTACACAATCAAATGCACGACTGAGATCACAAAAAATGGCAGTTGGATTTTTACTGTTCTCAATTGAGAGTAAGACTTCCTCATAAAAAGTGTTAATGGCTGTGGAAGTAGAAAATTTATTTCGAAATCCATGTTGATGCTTTGTGATAATTTGGTTGATATCTAAAAATAATAAAAGTTGTTTTAGCATTGCATATTCAATAATCTTAGATATTACAGATGGAACAGACAATGGTCGAAAATTTGACATTAATTCAGGATCACCTTGTTTTAATACCGGTGAAATGATAGAAGTTTTCAGCATATTGGGAAAAACACCAGTATTGAAAGAAGCATTTATAATGTGAGCCAGTGGTGTCTAAATTTGAGACTCAACTTTCTTAGTTACTATACCTGATATTTCATCAAAACCACACGATGCTTTGTTTTTAATTTCACAACTATAGATGCATCTTTCCATTATGGTCTTTGCTTATTATTCCAGACATGTTTGCGAATGTGGAATCTGTTAAAGACTTTGATTTTGATGTTTGATTCATGCTTAATTATCCTAACGCTTAGTGGTCTGGAAGTTTCTCCCAGATCAAATTTGTTGCATTCGCACGGTATTTTATACATGTAGTTTTTTCCAGCATTTTTTTTTTAAAGTATAAATTTAGCCACAACTGGTCTAGGTTTTTATTAAGACTTATAATATTATGAATGTAAAATTGTAAAATTTGCATTATTACACCAGCAGTTAACCAATTAAAATCTTCAAATTTATGAGTAGTTGCAACAATGTAATCTACATCACGAATGTATAGATCTATATTAATACTACAACTAAAAATTTGATAATGAAATACTAGAAAAATTAAATTTATTGGGAGAATATTCTAGGACGTTCTGGTTTGCAATCGAGTGCTAACTCTTTCTCTTATGCTTTAAGTTGTGTCCTTTTTGGCTTCTTATCTTCGTATGTATTTTTTCTATTCTTCTTCACTCCTCTGAATACTTCTTTATATTCTATACTATTTTTCCTCTCCAAATTCTTATTTTCTGATTTACTTTCAGTAGTATCTGCTTCATTCATCAATTTTTCAGTTAGTATCAGTCGGATAATCTCTTTTTGCTATTATGATGAATTCTTAGGCATAATAGCTAAAGTAAATTTTAAGATAATGTATTTGATAAATGTTTTAAAATTTAGTGTTGTTGGTATCTCTAGTGTACTTTATGGTTTAGGTTTTTCTTTTGCTACTACGTATGATGACCGTCTTCCACGAATTTTAGCATCAATTATCAATTTAGTACTTTAATATGAAAGAAGGACTAACAAAATTTGTTAATCATGATCAAATCTCCGTGATTAAACATGGAACATGTGTTGGAAATTTAAAAAAACTATGCCTATGCAATTTTTTCTTCTGTATTACCAACGTTGTTCTTGGTTCAGTATAAACTTTTATAAAACGTGTAAAATCAATAATGAATATCGCCAAACCCTGTATTGAATTAATCGCAACTAATGCGATAATTTACCCATAATTAGTTCTAGTTTTAATGGACGTAGGCGTGAAAGGTAAAACTTGCAAAAGAGATATTGAATCACACACGAAGCAATAATTTTTAACATGTTTGAGTGGTGCTGAAATGCAAAATGACTTTCAATCTGATACCGCACTCAGAATCATGGTGTGTCAGAGGCAATTAAACACCATAAATATGTTAACAGCGCTGTGGCGTACATTAACAAGGGCACTAAACTATAGAACAAGTTACTAAACAGATAGATTTTTTTATTGCATAGGCAATTTTGATTCTATTTTTGAGGTTGAGGTTTTTTTCAATCGAAATACACGTTGTAAGTTTGGGAACTTTGCAACAAAAATTGCCTATAATTCTCGGTGTGAGTGAGTAGGTAGATTGAGACCTCAGTACGGTTTGACGGTTCTCGTATTTCTGGGGAACAAGATACTGGTACGTCATAAGTGAGGCGAGGCAGATTGAGATTCCTAACTCGAACGAAACCATATTCCTCTAGATAATGGCTCCAAAATGGGTGTCGAAACGTCGAATTATATAGTTTGTTATTTCCTGACCGTGAAAAGGTTTCGGCAAATTTGCCATTTTCAATAAGCACATTATTTTATATTTTACAATTTCCACAAGGAAAAAAATTCCTGTAACTGGCTGTATACCACGTATCACAAAAAAGAGGGTTAGTCTTCGTAAATGGGTATATTTATTTAAAAACCCTTAAACGGGCTACATCAATAAAACAAACGTTTTCGGACCACACAGTCCATCATCAGGTTTTAAAATTGAAATAATGCCTAAAAATAAGTATAAACCATTTAGTTAAAACAAACGTGATTATCAAATTTTGACTATGGTTGAAAAGCAAAAGATGGTTATACTTACTAGGTCACAATGCCTGAGCCACCAAAATACTAGGGTAAAAACCCTTTAAATTACATTTAGTTATAAAAGATTGTACATTGTGTTATAAAATAACTGTGATGTTCAGTATTAAAATAAATTTGACTAAAGGTAACACATGGCTGAAACGAGTTCCAGAGCCGGTGAGAGAACCTCTACACGCGGAGAACAGCTGGAAACTGATTGACAAAATACTTATGAAGGATGTCGAAAACAAAATGTCAATATAACAAAAAACTATATTAGTTGTGCATAGTATTACTACAGCCAAGAGATTCAACAAGTTTTGATGATTTTAAAAAATAACAGTAATCTAGGTGTTGGAATTTAAAAAACTTTTTTATTTATTAATTTAGGGTATAAAAGACGTGAAATCAATCTTATAATCAAAGACTATAAAACCATCATTGATTTCACATCTTTTATACCCTAAATTAATAAATAAAAAAGTTTTTTAAATCCCAACACCTAGATTACTGTTATTTTTTAAAATCATCAAAACTTGTTGAATCTTTTGGCTGTAGTAATATTATGTACAACTAATATAGTTTTTTGTTACATTGACATTTTGTTTTCGACATCCTTCATAAGTATCTTGTCAATCAGTTTCCAGCTGTTCTCCGCGTGTAGAGGTTCTTTCACCGCTCTGGAACTCGTTTCAGCCATGTGTTACCTTTAGTCAAATTTATTTTAATACTGAACATCACAGTTTATTTTATAACACAATGTACAATCTTTTATAACTAAACGTAATTTAAAGGGTTTTTACCTTAGTATTTTGGTGGCTCAGGCATTGTGACCTAGTAAGTATAACCATCTTTTGCTTTTCAACCATAGTCAAAATTTCATAATCACGTTTGTTTTAACTAAATGGTTTATACTTATTTTTAGGCATTATTTCAATTTTAAAACCTGATGATGGACTGTGTGGTCCGAAAACGTTTGTTTTATTGATGTAGCCCGTTTAAGGGTTTTTAAATAAATATACCCATTTACGAAGACTAACCCTCTTTTTTTTTTTTTTTTACAATTTAATTTCATGTTTACACTTTTTTAAAAAGTTTAACATGGATTAAAAAATTGGTATCTGACATTGACATCTGGCAGGTATCTTAAAATAGGGGTGGTTCAGGTTCATACTTGAAATATCTGCCATAGTGCATATAAAAAACAACTCAACTTATTACATTATGATACATATTGGAAAGATCTTTGGAAAGTCTTATTGATGGAATTTGGATATTTTTTATGTAAATCATCTCCAATATGCATCTTTTGTTGTAATTTTGTTCTTTTTCCAAAATCTGTACATTTTTAAAATCAAAAGAATGGCTATTTTCTAAAGAATGTTTGGCTAGGGCTGTTGTGTTTAATGCATTAGTTTATACACTATGTTTATGTGCAACAATTCTTCTATGTAGGTATTGGTGTGTTTGTCCAATATATGTTGAATTACAGTCTTTACAATTTATTTTATAAATAACGTTTGATTGATGGTCCTTATTAACTATATAGGATTTTTGGAGTTAGTGGTATCCAGATTTAGCCATACGGCTCACACTCCCTCTAAGGGGAAAATTCACTCATCCCAGATAACTACGGTATCAAAAGAATTGAGCTCTGGTGGGACTCTTTCCATGTTATCGAGTCCTAGATGACTTGGTACGTCGGTGTATCTCCTAAAAATTTTCGCACGCATCTGGACGTCGAAAGTAGCACAGCTTTCTGCATGACCTTATATAGATGTTCATTTAGACCCAGCTTTTTTATGTTTTCTAGGAGGTTCTTCGGAATGACTCCAGTGGTAGAAAGAATAATAGGTATCGTCTGGTTACTTTCCATTCTCCATTGTCTTCTTATTTGTATTTCCAGATCTCTGTACTTGGCGATCTTTTCGTTGTACTTAACACCCAGATTATTGTTGTTTGGTATCGCCACATCGATTAGAGTTGTTTGTCTTGTTAGTTTATTAACTAGCACGAGATCTGGTCTATTATGTGCTACAGTTTGGTCTGTGAGCACAGTGCGATCCCAGTAAAGCTTGTAGTTGTCATTCTCCAGCATACTCTCAGGAACGTATTGATAATATGGAGATGGTTTGTTTGTAGAAGTCCCAGTTTAAAAGCTATCTCTTGATGGAGGATTTTCCCTACTGAGTCATGCCGTTCCTTATATTCAGTTGCAGCAAATGCCTGGCAGCCTCCGGTAAGATGTTGTATAGTTTCTTGGGCTTGACATCCATATCGGCATTTGTCGTTTTGGACCTGAGGGTCTTTGACAATATATTTCAGGTAATTTTGGTTGGTATAACCTAATCCTGAATGGCGAGTAATGAACCTTCTGTTTCAGGGAACATCTTTCCTGATGTCAGCCAATAGTTCGACGCTATATTGTCGACATAGTCTTGACTGATTTCATTCATTAGTGGTATTATTATTATTATTGCTAGGTATAATGCTAGGTGGATATATTTTTTTTTTTTTTTCTAAAACATCTTTAACTTTTCTCAAATTTGTGGAATGGTACTGTAGACTAGATAGTTTAATTGCTTTGTCAGTAAGACTAAACACAACACCTCTTTTATGGGCTATCGGTGCGTTGGTATTAAAATTTAGATAATTTCAGGAGCAAACATCTTTTGTAAACCAGTTAGTGGTTATCATTCAGCTAGTGTTGTTATATTCTAAACTTTCACATTCTTTTATTCTTAATGGCCTACAGCTCGGCCGTGAATGAAACTACAAGCCAGACTAAAATCTGCCTGATTTTATGTCGTAAAGTTTGTTTGCCCTGCGACCTAGAGTTTGGCTGCAGATCTTCCGAAGAACATGTTGCAAGCGAAGATTATGTCGACCGCCTGGAGTTAAGAATGGACAACATGCATGAACTTGCGTGACAATACATCCAATTAGCCAGTGACAGAATGAAAGATCAATATTATTTTTCGATGCAAGAATGAAAGCTATGAAGTAGGTGATCTTGTTTGGCTTTATAATCCACAACGTCGTCTAGGCTTATCTCCTATACTGCAAAGACAATGAGAAAGTCCATACGAAATTAAAAAGAGAATAAATGACGTAATATACCGAATTAAGAAGTTGCCGAAGGTAAACCAAAAGAAGTTCATATAAATCGGCCTGCATCTTACGCTGGCTTAAATAAAACAGAAGAGTTTATGTCAAATTAAGCAGAGAGAAAGAGTGCTAGATTTGGTGTGACTACAGAAGTTCAGCAGGATCTTTTTAGTGTTCTGCATAACGTCTCCCTAGCCCACTGGGTTGCCCAAGATCTTAAGATGACTAAAAGAATCTCATCCGTATTTTATGAGAAGTTCGGTTGTTTAGACGAGTTAAATAAATCAGCATCCTAAAGTTGGAAGAGTACTAAGATTAGAAGATGGTCCTCGATCTTTGCTGTATATCATGACCAGGAAGTCGTATACAGACAGAGCAATCTACGAGGATATATGGCGGGCTCTAACAAATTTAAAGAAAATCGTGTACAATTATGCCATTAAGAATTTGGCCTTACCCAAGATATCTTTCAAGATCTTCCGAGAAATCGGCGAAAAAACTTTTGGGCTGAAAGAGTGCCACTGTTATTTTGAAACGAATCGGAGATTTGAATTGTGGAGAGAATTTGAACGACTGCTGTTTTTTGTAACAGTTTTGGAAGGAGGAAATAGAGAAACACGTGTTGGAGAAATTGGCCTGCTTTGTGGGAACACAATCAGGAGAATCAATAGGTGTCCATGGGAAAACATCGCAGAGATTATATTAAAAGTCAGTCAAATTATTTGTAACATAAGAGTTGAATTTGTAACATATATGTTTTGAAACCCATATCAAGTCGCAGTTATTGGGACACAAACTATTTATCCATAAATTCTTAGAGTTATAAATTAATTGATTTAAGGAGTAGCTTCACAGGTAAAAATAAAATCAGTTGAAAGTAAAATTAAAATCAGATAATTGATACAGAATTAAAATTTGTTTTCTTTTAAGAAATAATAATTAGAGCAATTTTCACATTAAATTAAATAGATTTGGTTAAAAAAGGAGATAACTAAATTAAGGTTTCTTTTGTTTGAAGATTAGATAAGAAATTGTACACGGTCTTTAAGAGTAACGACATATCCTGGTGCAGATTTCGGTTCAGACCATAACCCTGTAATAATTGACATCAAAGTGAAGCTCAAAAAAGTCCAAGAAAGCCCCAAAACACCAAAATTAAATATATTAATATCCAACAAAACGTTAGTAGAAAATGACAAACAATAAGCTAAAGAAATCAATAAATGAAAACAACACAGAAATATGGAACACATTTAAAGATCTTACCTTGAAAGTAATAGAAAAATATTCTATTACTTGTGAATATGTAACAACGTTACACATTCACAAAAAACAACAATGGATGACTGATGAAATCTTGGAATTAATGGAGCAGAGAAGGAAACTGAAAGGTAACAAGACAGAATATAAGGAAAAACAGAAACTGATTAAACAAAAAATAAAGGTGGCTAAAGAAAAATGGATGTAGGATAAATGCAAGGAATTAGAAAAATTGAATGAAAAACATGATACGTTTAATATGTTTAAAAAAGTTAGAGAAGTAGCTGGTCTTTATCATAAGAAAACTCCACATACTATAACCGATTCGTCGGGAAAAATGATAATAGACGAACATGAAATTCGAACAACCTGGTGTAATTATATAAGTGAACTGTATAATGATGATAGACCCGAAGAACCGGAGACTTTAGTTGAAGGTGAAGGACCAGAAATACTAAAATCAGAAATACTGCATGCTATAACGTTAGCAAAGAACAAGAAAGCCGTTGGCCCTGATAACATACCGACAGAGATGTTAAAGCTTATAAATGAGGAGAACAGTGGAATACTGGTCAAACTTTTCAATGATGTTTATTCGACTGGTGATATCCCTGAAGATTGGTTTAAGTCCGAATTCATAACACTACCAAAAAAACAACGTCCGAAAAACTGTAGCGATTATAGAATGATAAGCCTTATGAGCCACACTTTGAAAATATTTCTACACATCATCCACAGTAGAATCAGAGATAAATGTGAAGAAGATCAGGATGAAATTCTTCAGAAAAATGCTTCAGAAATGGACTGGGAACTCGGGACGCCCCCTTTTTGCACTAAATGTATTACTGCAGAAATGTCGAGATCACAGGAAAGACGTCTTTGCTGTATTTATTGACTATGAAAAGGCCTTTGATCGAGTACAGCATCACAAATTAATTACAATATTAAAAGATAAAGGAGTTGATAGTCAAGACATACGATTCATAGAAAAGTTATACTGGCGTCAAACAGCGACAGCTTGCATAAACGAAAACCTAACCTAACCTAACCTAACCTAACCTAACCTAACCTAACCTAACCTAACCTAACCTAACCTAACATAACCTAACCTAACCTAACCTAACCTAACCTAACCTAACCTAACCTAACCTAACCTAACCTAACCTAACCTAACCTAACCTAACCTAACCTAACCTAACCTAACCTTACCTTAAGTTAGGTTAGGTTAGGTTAGGTGAGGTAAATAAGGACATCCAGATTATAAAATATCTGTATTGGAATCAAACAGCTCACATGAAGAATGGACATATGGTAAATGAAAACGTAACCATTTCAAGAGGGGTTAGACAGGGCTGTATTCTTTTGCCACTGCTTTTTAACCTGTACACGGAACAAATATTTCTAGAGGCACTGGAAGAGTACAACGAGGGCATCAAGATTAATGGCGTACCATGTAATTTTCGATATGCAGATGATATTGTTATACTGGCCAATAACATCGAAGATTTACAGATGATGCTAAATAGAGTAAATACCGATTTGGACTGAAGATCAATACAAATGAAAACTAAATTTATGGTGATCATTAAAAAGAACATTCAACATATCGACCTGAATATTGAAGCCGAATATATTGAAAGAGTACACCGATTTAAATATCTGGGATATATAGTAAATGATAAGTGTGACCCAGACGTAGAGACTAAGATCCGAATTGAAATAGCAAGATCCAAATTCATCAAAATGAGAAAGCTCTTAAGCAACCGCAACCTAAGCGTTAACCTCTGATTGCGCGCCACGAAATGCTACGTGTAGTACTTTACGGCTTAGAATACCTTGGACAGACAGAGTGACTAACACAGAGGTATTAGATGATGGTAAGAGTGGAATGTAACAACTGTTAAAGAGGAAAGCGTCATACCTGGGTCATGTGTTCCGTAATAATAAGTACAGTCTGCTATAGCTTATCGTGGAAGGCAAGATTGAAGGTAGAAGAGGTTTGGGCAGAAAGAAGAAATCCTGGCTGAGCAACTTGAGAGAATGGTTTCAAATACCAGAAGCTGCGAACATAATACATGCGGCACAAAACAGAGAAATCTATCGTTTGATGGTCTTCAACCTTCGGTAGAAGACGGCACATACAGAACAAGTTACTTATTCTCCTTATCTATTCTGAAGAAAGCCAGCAATAAAAAAATAGTAGAAGCCACGAATTAAAGGTAAATTTTATGCAGTAAAGTAACCCTAATGCAGTTGATACTCAACGGAAAGATCGACGGAAGAAGTGGAATTGGTAGTAAGAAATACTCATGGCTCCGAAACCTTCGTCAATGGACTAGCATATCAGCAGATGAAGATCGAGAACGATATCGGCAAATCGTCATGGAAGCTACCCACGCCTAAAACTTGGGTACGGTACTCAAAAAAGAAGAAGAAAGTAACCCTGTAAAAAAATGTAGTCAAATTTATTGTTTGTACCATTTGAAATGCGGTAAATAATCATAATAATCAGTAAAACATCAGAAAGAAATATTGTAAACCTAATTGTCTATATTTGATTGTTTTCACTCAATAGGACCTTCTAAATGATGATAGCTCTCCCTAACCGCTACGCCAATGGACCTAGAACCATTTCTGTAATTACTTTCAGATTAAATATCAGTTCGGCGTACAGGCAGCGACACTTTATTGCCCCTTTTTCTTTGCTCAGTGAATGCCCTAAATAATTTTCACCAATTTAAGTGATTAAATTCTGAGAAACTGCTCGATCGGAACCACGCGACCACATTTGAACCACAAAAGGTGGCTGATAGGAGCTTTTCCTGGAAGGAATTTTTAATTATATCATGTGAGTGTGTATCATTTTTATGCTATTAAACGATGGTACATTTATGACACTTTTAAGATGCAAAAAACGGTGTTTTTTGATTATTTGTGTTTTATTGTATCGAATCAATACTCATCCATCTATTTCAAAATTTGACATAATTAACTCAGTGGAGAAAATATCTCAATATTTACCAACCCACGAAAAAGAAGAATATAGAGTATTACACAAAATTGAAGTGAAAAAGTCTATTAAAATTAAAAGCAAAGAGGAACTAAAGGCTATAAGAACTTGACACTTGAGAAAAATTGACGAATCCATAATTATCCTACCAGAAAACAAGAGGAATGTAACTGTAATAATAGACAAAATTCAATATGAAAACCAAATTAAAGATCTAATAACAAACGGACCTTATACAAAATTAACAAAGGATCCAACAAAGTCTTTGGAAAGCCTTTTGGAATTACACCTCATTACAGTAAGACCCCTCATTTTTATGGAGCACTGAAAGTTCATACAAATACGAATATACGAATATACGACTTAGATCTACTTGAAGTATAATGAATTTTGCTGGATAGCCTTTGCTGCTGACTTTTAGCTCATTTAAAAATGAAATATTTGTCCAGTGGTCGGTCCATGGAATTCGTAACTGTCTGCACTAACAGAACATTGTAGTGGCATCTATCTTTCTTCTTTCCACTTGTCGTAGGGTCCAAGATGTACATCTGTATATCAGTATTGGAAATTATAGCAGCCGGGTGATTGACGGTATAAACCGTCTTCTATTTACTAGCCAACAGCTTCGAATGCAAAAGCTGGTAAGTGGTAGGGCACCTTTTTCTTCTGAGGTAGAGAAATTTGCCTCAAAGGCGGCGGAAGTACTATTTAGAAATAGTCTGACTACCAAGTTAAGATCCGCGAAGATATCCCTGGTATAACTGCTTATGATAATCAGTACTAAATACAAAAGAGTTACTGATCATAGGAATCGAAGCTCAAGATTTTGCAGGGGAAGAGAGGATAAGGAATTGCAGATCGTTAGTAGTAAAATTCAATTCAATTCCAATTAAATATAATCAAACTGATCGATTAATTAAAAAGAGAATAAAAGAAGCTAAGGAGAGAATTTTACGTGAGCAGTGCCAAGAACTAGAAGAAATTGACAAAAAAATATGACTTTTTTAACATGCATAAAAGAATTGAGAAATTAACAGGAATGAGAAAAACACTTCAAACTAGGCAAGTAAGAGATGAAAGTGGTGCACTTATAATAGATATAAACCAAAAAATGCAGAGACGGACACAATATATAGCACAACTTTTTGAAGACAAAGAGAGAACAGAAGCACCAAAAGAATTTAAGGATGATACTGGGCCTGATATTATACGAGAAGAAATTTAATATGCAATGAAACAAGCTAAAGGTGGTAAATCTCCCGGGCCTGATGAAGTTCCTATCGAATTACTCAAAATTGTGAATACTGAATCTATTGATCTTCTTTTGGATCTATTCAGTACCATATATAGAACAGGTATAATACCTAAAGAATGGATCCAATCAACATTCATACTGCTTCCCAAAAAAGCCAATGCAAAGCAGTGCACTGAACATCGCACCATAGCGTTAATAAGTTATGTCTTGAAATTGTTTTTAAAAGTAATTCACAATAGAATACATAAGAAATTAGATGAAGGCATAAGTAATACACAAATGGGATTTAGGAAAGGACTGGGAACACGAGATGTACCTACTGTTTGCAGTAAGTGTTCTTTCGCAGAGATGCTTAGATATAAATCAGGAAATATATGTCTGTTTCATTGATTTTGAGAAGGCATTTGACAGAGTGCAACATAATCGGCTTAAAGAAATTTTATTAAATAAAAACATAGACAGTAGAGACATTAGAATCATATGTAACCTCTATTGGAACCAAACAACAAAAGTGTAAGTTGAAAATGAACTGACCGAGGATATCCAGATTCGTCGTAGGGTCCGCCAAGGGTGGGGCCTTATAATAAACGGTGAGCCACTTAATAACATAAGATATGCTGACGACACCGTCCTTCTGGCAGGAACCCTAGAAGAACTGCAACAGCTTGCTGAACAACTAAATATATATTGCAACGATTATGGACTAAAAATAAATTTGAAGAAAACCAAGTTCATGGTATTTACGAAAGCACAAAACATCAAAGTTAAGCTAGTACTAGATAATACTGAAATTGAACAAATATCTTCGTACAAATACCTTGGAGCATGGATCACAGAAGATACTGATCAGACAAAAGAAATAAGATGCCGCATTGAAATTGCACGGTCAACTTTTAATAGAATGAGAAAACTTTTTTGTAATAGCGATATCAATATATCGCTCCGGATAAGAATGCTTCGATGTTATATTTTCTCTACCCTTTTGTATGGGGTTGAAGCTTGGATACTTAAAAATCCAACATTAAAAACCTAGAAGGATTCGAAATGTGGTGTTACCGACGTATTTTGAAAATATCATGGATGGATCGCAAAACAAACGAACAAGTTCTTGAACAACTAGGAAAACAATGCGAAGTTTTAAATTCCATAAAAATCAGGAAATTGGAATACTTGGGGCACATCATGAGAGGTGAAAAATACGAACTACTAAGGAATATAATGCAGGGTAAAATCAAAGGCAGAAGAAGCGTAGGAAGACGTAAAATCTCGTGGCTACGCAATCTCCGTGAATGGTTTGATGCAGTTCAATTATTCAGGCGCATAACCAACAAAATTATAATTGCCAGAATGATTTCCAATCTCCGATAAAAGCGGAACTTGAAGAAGAAGAAGAAGAAGTAGTAAAATTGAAAAATGATAGTAAACATATTAGGAGTTAGTGAAACATGGTGGCCTAATTCACGATGCGTTCCGAGAAATTTATGAAGATTTGAAACCCATTACAAAATATTAATAAAAGACTAACAGTTAGCGGGAAAACTGATAAACAAATAGAGCGTTATAACTATCTTGACACCATAATCAATCACATGAATGATTACTCCAAAAAAATTAGAATGTAAAGAAAAAGCAAATTTAAAACAAACTGATAAGCGTGCATAAGAGTACAAGAGAATTGAAACTGGATTTAAGAGTGAGGATAACAAACTGTTATATTTTCTCAGCACTACTGTATGGAATGGGTGCATGAACCATGAACAAGGAAAGATTTGAATTGTGGGTAGATATATACGAGAATCCTAAATCTATCATAGATTAATTATATAACAAATAGACATGAGAAAAATGTATAAGAATATGAAAATAATAGAAACTATCCATAGTTATACAACGAAAAATCCAGAAAGATATGACAAAGGATTAATCCCATTGATTCTTTGACACTATTAAAAAAAGCAACAAAATTTCAGTTTTTTGTTTTTAGAGGTATTGGTTTGGGTTTTTATGTCTTGTAGGTACGTGAAAGAAGACAACAAATGTCAACCAATAGAAAAATACCTGAAAAAGAATTAAATTTAAATACGTTTTTAAGAAGCCTTTAATGAACAACATTATTTGGCTGGAAAAAGAAAACAAGAAGCCACCGAAATCATTCGATTTAATTTGTATAAGAGATTCTCTTAATTAGCCTCCGAATGGGCCCCCGAAATGTCCGGAATTAAGTCCTTAATTTCCTTCAGAATACCAAAATTGTATGCTGTTTGTAATCTTATCTTGATTTAATTTGTGTTTTAAATTGGGAGTGGACCAGCAGATGAATAAATCTTTTATTTCTTTTTATTCGGTTAGTTACGATTCGGCTAAAAGTCAAAATCTCCCAGATTGGATCTTTCTGATAGTCTATGGGCTTAAATACAAAATAGTATATAAAAAATATTTTTAACGTACGATATAAAACCTATATGCTTATAAAATTACTGTCGTAATACCATGGTGGAAGAGTTTTGGGTAAAAAATAATATAGATATAATATAGAAAAAAAATTTACATATTTCCTAGAGAAAGTTCCGTGTTTGTTAAGTAATTAACGGTATACCTACAAAAGGACGCGGAAAAAAGGACGCATAAAAAAGGACGCGGAAAAAGGACGCGCGAAAAAAGGACGCGTGGAAAAAAGGACGCGTGGAAAAAAGGACGCATATTATTAATGAAATACTATAAATAGTTTATTTTAATTGACAATAGCAATTACCCCCGTTTATCCCCTATATATAATTACAGAAAATGATTCTACCTAACCTAAAATCGGTTACGGTAAAAGTAAAAAGTGAAAAATATTTATATGAAAAAAACTTGCCTTCACACTTTATCCAGGCTTAGGACTGGCAGCAGAAGCTGGCGTGTTTACAAGTTTTTTTTTATTTTTTTTAATTTTTTGCTTTTTTTGGAATTTTTTTGTCATTTTATTTTTTTTTGTTTTATTTTTGATATTAATTTTTTTTGTATTTTTTTTATGTTTGCAACTGAAAATTGTGAGCAATGCCTCTCAAATATTCTAAAGTTGGCCTGTCAGCATAATCGGCAACAATAGCCCTTATCCTGTTTGCTGTATCTTGATATTTTCTTTTGCGTGGAGGTACATTGCCCGAAATGTACTGCTCTATTTTCAAAACATTTAAATCATATTCTTTTTTTAGAGAATTAATAAATTTCCAAATATTCGGATGTGCACTATTGAGAAGAGAAGAAAAGCTGTTGTGCCATCCTTCGACAGCATTATTAGTTCGAGGTATATCTTGGTCTGCCAAATCGTAACAATTCCATACATTTGCTGGAAAAAGGGGTTGTCTTCGATTTCCTCTTCTAGCTAATCTCCCTATCCAAGTGTCTTCAAAGTAATTAATCAGCGGCACTAGTAGTTCTTCATTTTGTGTATAAAAATCGCTATTGAGCAACTCCTCGTACACTCTGACTACATGGTTGTCTGGAACAAACGCAAGAGCTGTCAATTGTCTTAGGTGAAGGGCGAAGTCAGGATTCTCAATATATCTACGTTGCAATCCGGCACTTTGAATATGGCGCCACATACACTGCGAGCAATGATCCGCGTCCGCGAATGATCAACATCCGCGGATTCTCACATTTGGTAACTCAGTTTGTGCAGCATTCATTGCCGCTCTTTCAAAGTCCATCATTATTGTTAGAGGGCGCAAGGCCGGATTCAACACCTTTAGTTGCTGAAAAACACGTGTATAAGTCTCTTGTGTTTTGTTCGTTAGAAGTGCAAATACAGTCGGGATTACATTACTGTATCGCACTCCATTAATTGTGTATATTTGAGAAAACAATGGTGGTGCTGAGTTAAATGTTCCATCGGCATACCAATGGTTCGCGTTAAACCCTCATTAGACCCCTTACTGGGCTGGTACTTGGGTTTTTTAATCCCATACATAATTCTGATAATATGGAATCTAACCTGTTTCAATACCAGAAATCTTGAATCAACATTATATTAGTATTTATTATTTTACTTAAGATATTTTAGTCCTAAGCCTCGATAAAATGTGAGGGCAAGTTTTTTTCATATAATTATTTTTCACTTTTTACTCTTACCGTAACCGATTTTAGGTTAGGTAGAATCATTTTCTGTAATAATATATGGGGATAAAAAGGGGGTAATGGCTAATGTCAATTAAAATAAACTATTTATAGTAATTCATTAATAATATGCGTCCTTTTTTCCACGCGTCCTTTTTTTCGCGCGTCCTTTTATCGTAGATTCGTAATTAACAATAAATGCAAAAAATGAATTTTTTTATTTACCGTTATTACCAAGGTAAATTTTTGAAATACAATTATACAATTTTGTATTTTAAAACACTAAAAAATTTAAAATGGCGTGTTCTAAAAGATGTAAAATACATTTGCTGTTTCCACAACTGCAAACTACGGCAAAATCATTAATTGTTTATGTCTTGTAAAAAAATAAACATCATCATTCAGTCTTCATTTATCACATTCACTGCTGGGCATAGGCCTCCCTTAAACTCGTCCATTCTTTGCGATTTTCGAATAGAATATATGCCCTGATTTCAGTGTTTTTAAAGCATCGCCTCTTTTTTTAACTTTGCTGATACCTATGACATCCCAATTAATTTAGTTCATTTCAATATTGAAATGAACTTTTCATTTTAGTTTTCATTTCTGTGAATCTCTCCCCGGACAGTATACCAGAAATATCCGATTAACGAGAATGACAATGTCTAACTTAAAAGCCAGCGATAGGAAACAGGTTGAAAATTCTCTATCCTTTGAGATAAAGGATAAATTCAGACAAGAGGATGCCTCATATTTAACATTACCTTGGAAAAGAGAGTTCTAGACACATTAATTAGATACGGCGGTACTATTTACAACAGATCGTAACAATTGTTAGCACAATAATGATGACATTGATACAATATAGAGCATAGCAAGCCAAATGTTGGGTTTGAATGTGTTGAATGAAGATAAAATCAAGTACATGTTGGCTACGAAAGATCCTATAGCAAATGAAGAACGAGAAACAGCCTTTGGAAGTCATGTTTATGAACTTGTTGACAGCTTTACATACCTTGGCTCTCTAGTGACTACTATCAACAAACCAAACGATGAAATTAAAAGACAAATAAATCTTACAAATATGGCATATTATGGACTCCAAAAACAATTTCACTCAAAAAATATCCAAAGAAAAATTAAAATTATTATATACAAACACTGCTGAGGCGGTGCTCACATACGGGGCGGAAATATGGACTCTAACGCAGAAGGATGAAAGACTTCTGGGAATATTCCAGCGTAAGATACTCTGCAAAATATTTGGAGCTATACACGATCAAGAGCAGTGGCGCAAAAGATATAATTTCGAATTATACCAACTCTTTAATGAACCAGATGTCATACGTTCATTAAAACACAGTGACTTAGATGGGCCGGACACATAATACGAATGCCTGACAATATGATTGCTAAAAAGCTAAGGATAGAAACACGTATAGGAAGAAGAAACAGAGGCAAACCTCGAATTAGGTGGTTAGATGGAGTTAAGACCGACTTAGGAATACTAGAGATCAGAAGATGGCAACACGTTGCCAGAAACCGAACAGAATGGCGACTGAATCTTAGAGTAGGCCAGGATCCACAGAGGATTGTCGAACCAAAGATGATGATGATGGTAGATTCACCCCTAAAACAAGCATTTTTTGCAACTTTTCATAAAATCGCGTACAAAGGCCTTATAAATATATAAAAAATTAACTTTTTAAAGGTTTAATTGTTGGTTTTAGGTCTCACAAAATGAATCCAGTTGGAATTAAAAAAAATTGTTACAGGAAAGCAGAAACCTGTAAAGTAGAACAGAAAGAAAACAAAGAAAAGTAAAACAACTAAAAGTACCAAAAAAAAAAATGTTTTATGTATACTTCAAAACCTTCAGCTAAGTAAAACTTTTGTAAACTTCAACCAAAAACATACAAATTTAAATATATAGTTTCTTTTCTTTTAATGTTTAAAAATTCTTTTTAATTTATTAAAACAAGAAAGTAAAATTTACCTTAAAGTAGAACTCTTAGACAAGGAAAGAGGGGGACGCGTAACCGTATGGAATTAACTGAAGCTTAACCGGCACCATAAAGGTTGTCAGGTCATATTTTATTTCTTCAGTAGATTGAAAATAATGGATATATTAATAAATAGATTTTTTCAAAATTTATAAGTAAACACTGATATAATGATTACTTTTTGAACATGATTTTATTATTACATATTTTTGTGTTTGAATAAATCAGTAAATTGAAGCTAAAATCAGTAGATCTACGAAAAAATCAGTAGACCTGGTAACTCTGCGAGGAGGTAGTAATGGGCAACTTACATGAACCAAAACATGGCGGTCACATCGAATCTGGCTTCACTTTTCGAAAGTTTATTAAATCAGCGTTACCTGTCCTCTCTCTTTCCTTGTCTAAGGTAGAACTATTAAAACTTACAAATCTGAGCGTAATACCATATTTCTTTTCGCAACTATACATTCGTTTGAGCAGAATGATTTCCTAATATAAATAAGTTTAGTTATTATTTGTTTTATGTTGTATAGCATTAATATTGATACTTTTATAATAAAATGTAAGTTCTCTATTGCGATGTTTGTAATTTTTCGGATTACAAGGACTCTTTTTCAGAAACTTTCAAATTATAGAATGTCTCGAGCAGTACAATTTAATCCGACAAATTCGATAGTCCGACAGTTCTGCAAAAGGTTGGTCGGCTTATCGCTGGTACATTTATAGATAGATAGATAGGTTTATTGACAATTTTTACATAGTAAACACTACATGTCATGTCACAATAAAAATAAGTCACTTTTGTATACTAAGAACTAAGAAATAATACAAGAACACATAATAAAACATATACAGTGAAAATTAGATATATAAAATTATAAAAAAAAAACAATTCAGTAAGGCGTAATATAGTTTTCATAAAAAACGACCACACTAGGAGCTCAAACAAACAAATTCCTGTATACTATAGAAACAGTGTTCCAGCAGGAAGTGTTTTGCTAGTTTATAAAATTGTTTAGAATTCATTGCCTTAATATCAATATTTTTGTTTAGGTTTAAAAAACAATTATACAGATTATAATCTATTGTATTAAGTTGTGTAACACACAATCTCGAATATGGTATAATGATATGACTTTTATTTCTTGTATTGTAATGATGTTGATCAGCATGTGTTTTTACATCTTGTATATTATTATGAACAGTTAACAAAGTTTCAAATATATATATTGAAGGTAAAGGAAGAATGCCATACTTTTTAAACAAGGGTTTACAGCTGGCGCGATATTCTGCTGAGTCAATAATTCGGATTGCTGCTTTTTGAAAAGTGAAAACTTTATATGCATAGGACGAGTTTCCCCAAAGAAGTATGCAATATGTCAGGATACTATGAACCATTCCAAAATAAACTGACCTTAGAATATCTCGACTCACAGAAGTAGCCAATCTGCGCATAGCAAAAATCTGTGAGGCGAGCCTCTTACACAATCTTTCAATATGGTGCGACCAGTTCAACCTTGTATCCATAGTAACACCTAGTAACTTTACTGGTTCAGATGGTGTAACCCATCTATCAGAGCTAAATACTATTGTCTGGGTTTTCTGCTCGTTTAACTTAAGTTTGTTACAGTTAAACCAGGATTTAGATTTTTCTAATATTTTCTGACTGTAATCAGTTTTACCTCTACATAATAAGGTTGTGTCATCTGCAAAAAGAACACAGTTGGTGTCATTTAATGCACTTGGTAAATCATTTATATATATATTATATATATATATATATATATATATATATATATATATTATATATATATATATATATATATATATATATATATATATCAAGAATAGCAGAGGTCCCAAAACTGATCCTTGTGGTACTCCGGTTAAAACTGGTAAAGGATCAGATTCTTGATTATTAAATGCAACAATCTGTGTTCTTCCTGTAAGATAGGATTTTAAAAGGTCATGTATGGTACCCCTTATTCCATAGTACTCCAATTTTATCAATAGTGTTTGAATATCCATACAATCAAAAGCTTTTGTAAGGTCACACATTAAGCCATTAGTAGGTTCACCTGCATCAAAACCGTGAACAATATGTTCTATTACTTCTAATAAAGCTTTAGTTGTTGAGTATTTTTTTCTAAAACCAAATTGAGAGCTAGATATAATTGATTTGTTATCCAAATAATTTGCTATACGATCTTTAATTAAGATTTCAAAAATTTTACTTATTGTTGGTACTATGGTAATAGGTCTGTAATTGTCTGGAGCATTTTTATTTCCTTTTTTATGAAGTGGAATTACTTTTGATATTTTGAATACATCAGGCCAGTAACCCTCATTAATACATTTGTTAAATATTATTGCGAGTGGTTCAACAATTGTATCAAGCGATTCCTTAATAATTTTACTGTTAAAACCATAGTAGTCAACACATGACCATAGTATATGTTGGCACTTCAGGTAAAATTTGTAGATATTCTATTTCTTTTTTTGATTATTTTTTACTACTTATGACATTTTTTCTAGTTTGCACTAAAAAACATTCAAGATTGAGCAAAACTCCACAAAAAAAAACGTTACTCTATAATTACCATTTGATCAATAGTTTAAAACTCTGTGATTCAAACACGTTCACAAAAATTAAATATCCACATTTTTTTACTACATGTTTTAACCAATATGTACTTATATCTTTGTTATTCTTATGCGACCGTAGACCGCCCGACGTGTAGAAAACCCAAGTCCATTTTTAACAAGGAGCTGCAGTGGGACCATTTCCCTTCCAAAACACGTATCTTTGCGATTTAGCTAATTGGGACAATAAATTGTTGGTACGGTGTCCACTTTTAATAGGCTGATTGTCTTTTGTTTCTTGGCATCTGTTCCCTATACTGTGGCTGATACTCAGTGGGCCATGAAAATAATCGGTTCGATATCTTTCGCCATATCGCTGCCGTTGGCAGATAAGGGCAAAAACGATGGTCGTAGATTCGACGATAGTGGGTTGGTTTTGAGCCGTGAGAATAATGGCCAGTATAACAATGTCTAAGGTAGATTTAGTTCATTTTTTACCCATAAATATGACTATAAAAATAACTTTTTTAACTGACGATCGTATCACATATATCTTAATATTTTCGATACCTATAGGAAAATTAAAAATGTCAATATTTCCTTAAAAAAGTTATATCTGTTAAAAAACTTATTATACCAGAAAATATTTATTTATATCTTCTTTTTTTATAGTTAACTTGTAGATTTATATAACTATTTATTTCTCATCTTGTATAACGTATACAATAAAAGTACGTAAGACTGCATACTTTGGATACATACTGAGGCTGTATACTAAGTGATGGCTGCGAAATATTCAAGACTAGGCAAACATGACTAGACGAATTCGACAGAGAAACTTTTAGAAATGTGGTCACCAACCTCCTTTAATGGGGACGGCATAAGAAGAAGAAGATTTATAAATAAAATGTATACGTTCTAATTCGTCAGATCCAGACTACATTATAATGCGCTCCCTAACTTTCGCGTGATTGGTTGGTGGGTGGGTCCCAATTTAAAAATTGGCGGGTTTCATGTTTATTAAAATGACAATAAAATTGAGGTATTGTGGCACAGTATATCGCTAAACAATTTATTAGCAATATATTGTGGTATTGGTACAAAGCGGATGATATTCACATTTTAGGATTAAGCTGACTAGTACAGTTTTATTAGAAATTAAAATTTATTTTTCTTTTGACATTATGTAGGTAAAATTAAATTCTGACATTGTGTTTATTTAATTTTGATATGCTAGTGATGCTTTTTTTATTAGATATATAGATATTGTTTTAATTTTTTTGTTTAGGTAATTTTTTATTAAGATTTAGAGGTTCCTCTTATTATTTTGATTTCTAGAACATTCGTTACCATTATTATTCTCATTAGCTTTCTCTATGTGGAATCGGCTTCTCTAAGTATTTTCCTCTAAACTTTTCGGTTCTCTTCCAGGGACTAAGTACCTCTCCGCTTTTTGTATGAGATTATGGTTTTTCAGAAACATGTAATTTCTGTTCATCCCCTTTTTTACTGCCCTACATTCAGTACCATACATCATAGCTGGTCTAAAGGCAGTCCTATACAATTTAGGAGAGCTTTAGAGGGGTTTTCCTTCGCCATTGCACCAATAACGGCCCCCCTCCTTTGATTTCCCAGATTTTTAATAAAGAATAAAGATATTTTAGATATAGCTATTTAGTGTTTTATTTGGTTTGCAATCGTTATTTCCAGTAAACCTCTGCTTCATTTTGTTGACAATGACAATTTTTCATAGCACTCAATTCACAATATATCTTTTTATTATCCTACATTTGTGGTAAAATCTAACAGAATTCAGTGTAAGGTTCTAAAAAATGAAAATGGATAAATGTCAATTTGGATTTAGGCAAGGCAGGTCTACAACAAGCAATTTTTATTAAAAGAGCTAATTTAACAATTTAGAGTGAATTTACATTGTATTATTAAACTTGAGAAAGCACATGATGAAGATATCAGAAACCTACTGTGGCAGAGATTAAGTAGGAAAGGAGTGCCGGCTGAATATGTGAGTGGAGTATGAGCAAGTAACAACTATAATAGTGTTAAAACAACTATTATAGTGTTAGAACGATTACAGGTGAAACTGGCAAATTTTGTGTAAAAATGGGTGAAAATCAGGGTTTCGCCCATATTTATTCTCATTTGTGCTGGATTAGATAACAACTGAACCTCCTGGGTATTAGTAGAAAAGAGTAGCGGAGACAGGTCCTTGAAGAAAAATGATTAAAATTAAGTTGGATACAAACAAAATATTTAGAATATTCTTTTAAAGATGAAATTTCAAGACCAGATAGAGTAGTTGGCTTGGATAGACAAGAACTCATAAAAGATGATAATGTTCGGCTTTTAGGATTGGTATTACCGTTTTATCTCTAATATTTCAATTAAAGGTAAAGGAAAGAGGCAAATTGAGTGATGTATGATAAAAAAGGTACCAAGAAAACTAAAAGGTAAATTGTATAGGACTGCCTTTAGACCAGCTATGATGTATGGTACTGAATGTAGGGCAGTAAAAAAGGGGATGAACAGAAATTACATGTTTCTGAAAAACCATAATCTCATACAAAAAGCGGAGAGGTACTTAGTCCCTGGAAGAGAACAGAAAAGTTTAGAGGAAAATATTTAGAGAAGCCGATTCCACATAGAGAAAGCTAATGAGAATAATAATGGTAATGAATGTTCTAGAAATAAAAATAATAAGAGGAACCTCTATCTTAATAATCTTAATAAAAGAATCTTAATAAAAAATTACCTAAACAAAAAAATTAAAACAATATCTATATATCTAATAAAAAAAAGCATCACTAGCATATCAAAATTAAATAAACACAATGTCTGAATTTAATTTTACCTACATAATGTCAAAAGAAAAATAAATTTTAATTTCTAATAAAACTGTACTAGTCAGCTTAATCCTAAAATGTGAATATCATCCGCTTTGTACAAATACCACAATATATTGCTAATAAATTGTTTAGCGATATACTGTGCCACAATACCTCAATTTTATTGTCATTTTAATAAACATGAAACCCGCCAATTTTTAAATTGGGACCCACCCACCAACCAATCACGCGAAAGTTAGGGAGCGCATTATAATGTAGTCTGTCAGAGACTAAGTAATTGATTAATTGTTTAATGGCATGTTCCAACTTTATTTTTACCATTAACGGTCTTGATTAGAAGTATTTATCATAATCTCCATTCTTCAATAACTCGCCCATATACCAAGCACTATAAAACAACAGATAACATGACGAAAATCACACAAAGCCACCGACATTAACGGTATGACCAAACCCTGTCGAATCTGTTCTTTGCGGCAAATACTTCTTTTTATTATAATGCTCGAAGTTACAATTGGTTCGGCATACGGTTAATATCGCTGCAAACTTCCAACACCGCCATTTCCCAGTAAATAATGAAAATATTAATGACCCGTTTTGATTAGCAGCTGTTTGCGAATCAAACGGGAACATTTGCGTATTATGCGGAAAAGATGGTACGGTAAGTTTTGTAGCTGTTTGAAATGCATGCTGGCCACGAGGCACGTATCGTTGAGAGTTTCGACTGATTCAGGATGCCAGAAATGATACGGTGACTCTAAAGAGAATTGGGTATTATTTTTGGACTATTTTACAACGTCTCAGTTTAATATATACAGTTGGCATCGCGGATCTTTACAGGTTACCGACATGTAATATTTTTGTACTACAAACAAAAACTAGTGTATCATTCGAACGAAAATTTTGAAGACGTATATGGGAAAGATCACAAAGAAGACAGTAGGACAGTACCAATGTGGATTCACAGAAGGAAGATCTACAATAGATGCAATACACACAATAAAACAAATAATGGAAAAAGCAAACGAGTATAAATTAGAATTGGAAATGTTATTCATAGACTTCAAACAGGCATTTGATTCAATTAAAAGGAACGTATTAATGATAGCACTTAAAAAATTAAAAATTCCACAAAAACTCAGAAAATTAATAGAAATGACAATGAGAACTACAAAAATAAGCATAAAGACACAAAGAGGAGAGACAGAGGAATTCAGTATAAATAAAGGGATGAAACAAGGAGATGCCTTATCAACAACGCTATTTAATCTAGCATTAGAATATGTACTGCGAAATATAAACAAAGGAAATCTCAGAACAAGAGGTGGTCAAATAATTGCATATGCAGACGATATTGCTATTATTGCAAAGAACAGAAAAATAATGAAAGAAATGCTTGAAGAAATAAGAGAGAAAGGGGAGGTAATGGGGCTAAAAATAAATCAAGAAAAGACAAAAATATTAAGATTAGGGAAAAAACCAATGAAAGAAAAAATTAAAATAGGAAGTTCTGAGTTTGAAGAAGTAGAATACTTCAAATACCTAGGAGTTACAATAAGTAAATCCGGAGAAAGGAAATCCGAAATAAAAGAAAAAATATTAGCGGCGAATAAAGCTTATTTTGCAAACAAAAAATTACTTAAAAGCAAAACACTGACTAAAAAAAGTAAGATGAGCATTTATAACACCATAATTAGACCAATATTATTATATGCAGGAGAAACAATGACGATGGTTAAAAAAGATGAAGAAGACTTGAGAATAGCAGAGAGAAAGATTATAAGAACCATACTAGGACCAATCAGAACAGAGCAAAATGAATATAGAAGCAGAACAAATGCAGAAATTAAGAAAGAACTTAAGGAAGACATCGTAACTAAAATAAAGCAATGCAGAGTTAGATGGTTAGGTCACATTTGGCGAGCAGGCGATGAGGCAGTGACATACGCAATGATAGAATGGAATCCAGGAGGAAAAAGAGAAGGGAAGACCGAGATCAAAGTGGCTGCAAGAAGTTGAAGAAGACCTCAAAGGCAGAGTCAGAGAATGGAGAGGAAGAACTAGAGACAGGAAAAAATGGAAAGATATTGTCAAGAAGATAAGATAAACAAAAAAGACTGATCCACTTAAGAAATAGGATCTAGAAAGCATTTGCGGTTTAACCCCACACTGGGGTGTATAGCCATTATATATATATATATATATATATATATATATATATATACATATTGTCATACTTTTTCTTTTCCAACCAAAGAAAAATAAATAAAAAAATCCATCGAAATAAAATTTCAAGATATCAATATAAACAAATTGTATATAGTAATTTAAGATAAGATTTAGTGTAGATAAGAATAGAAATTTGTTTGGCAAACGACCTTTTTCCGTTTCAAACAAAATTATCAAAAAACCTTTGTTTAGAATTAGAAGACATTTTACCTGTAAGTTAATCTTTTCATTGTTTGTATAGTCGAGTATTAAATGACCATATTTTAATCTTTTGAAATATGTATAAATGATGTATTGAAAAAAAAACCAATTTTAAAGTAAGCTATTTAGTTTTCTCTGAAACCGAAATTAGGCTTTTCCAAAATCATGGTAAACACAATTTAAGCTTTTTGATTGGACGGTCGTTTTTAAATGGGAATTTGGTGAGTCGATCATGAGAGAGGAGAAGTTAGTCATATTTTGGTCATCGAAAGGAAACAGTCGTTTGTCTCAAGATAGGGTGTGGTTCGTGAGTTTGGATACCGGCGTAACGAAAAGAAGTGAATAGTTTGAAGAAGGAGATAACAAGTGGATTAAAAGAGGTCCTTGTATCTACCGTGGGCATTTTATAAAGTATATGTGAAAGTATTCTTACGGCAGCAAGTTGACAAAAGGAGGTCCTGGTGTCATAAATAAGTAGCGGAGTTTGGAGAAGTGAATCAGGTGTTTTTTGTGTAGTCTGAAGGAGGTTTGCAGAGACGTAAAGAAGGAGCCGAGGTGCCAAAGAGGGGAGATCACATATTTGAGGAGACTGGACTTTTCTGGGTATGTTCCAACATACAACTCAAGAAGAAAATAAACTGTAAGTGTTTGTACAATTGAATTTTATATCTGTGAAGGATCGTTTCGACATCATGGTCATTATCATTAAAATTTAAGAACTGAGGTTTTGTTAGGCTAATCAAAAGTTTAAAGTTTTGTGGTTTCTTTTTTCAAGTAAAGAAAATTTTAAGTAAAATTGGTTTTTCACGTAATATAAATGTATGTAGCTTTATAATCTTATTATCATAATAATTTGATTTATTTTCTTGTATGCTGATTGATAAGATAACGACAGAATTTAATAATTGTTTTATTCGTTCATATAAAATAAAGAAACGTAAATCTTTGTAATATAATATATTTGTATTCTTATCCTTTTCTTCTCTATCCCGATAAAAGACAACTAGAAAATCTTTTGAATCCATCGAACACAGGTAATATAAGGATTATTTTACTTTTGATAACAAATAAGTTATAATTCTTTTTTATTGGCTCAATAAACTAAGTTTGAACTCAAAATAAACAATCATAACAATATATATATGGGAATGCGAGGCAAACAACGTATGGTTCTTCTTCTTCTTAAGGTGCCGTGCATTTCTGCGTAGGCGTCCACCGTACATCGTCTTGTCAGGTGAGCTGTTAAATATTCTGGTTTAAATAATTCTGTTTTTAGCAGCATTGCGAAGCATTTCATAGCTGTGGATTCCTGTCCATTGTCGAATATTGCGCAGCCATGACATTTTTTTACGTCCGAGACCTCTCCTACCCTCTATTTTCCCTTCGAGTATCAGTTGCTGAAAAGTGTATCGTTCTCCTCGTATAATGTGCCCCAAGTATGCAGTCTTCTTACTTTTCACATAATTAAAAAGTTCCCTATCCTGTAAGCCCGCTCTTCTGAGTACTTCCTCATTTCTGACCCTGTCCGTCCATGATATTCTGAGCATTCGACGCAGGCACCACATTTCAAACACTTCAAGTTTGTTAATGGAACTGGCCTTTAACGTCCATGCTTCCATTCCGTACAGGAGAACAGGCCACACGTAACACTTAAGCATCTTAAAACGTATGGTTAAGACTATACAATTCTGAATTAGACAATGCATATAAAGATTCAGACATCACCATGTTTATAAAATTTGAAAGACTGCGCTGGATAGTCACGTAAACCGCATGCAGTAAGATCTAGCCTCTTAGAAAACCATAAGGCACCAATGGGAAGAAGACCAAAAGGAAGACCTACGCCTAGATATATGGAGCAGGTGGACTAAGACTTAAAAAAACCTAACTGGAAGTGTAAACCCTATAACACATCAGAAGATCAGCCGGACGATCTTAGAACAGGCCATTACCCACGAAAAGTTGTCTGCTACTGATGATACCATATTGTCATTGGTCGATTCATCTTTTAGAAAACAACATTGGATAGAACTCGACAGCTGATTTTTCTTCAAAAAAACCCAAATCAATCTATTATTAAGATTTTATCAAACATATTATTAATATTATTTTTAAGAGACATTGATCGATAAGAAGATTTTAGACTTAAGTGGCTTTAGAAGTGGGACTGCGATGATTATGAACTGAGATCAAAGTATACGAAATTTTTTTCTTGGCAAATTTGATTAAAGCCGTCTAGATGGATTAGTTTACTTGTGAGTGGGAGGTTTTTTATAAATAATAATAATAATACTTTATTTCCTTTTTGACAAATACAATTTGTATAGGATCAGTCACAGTTTAGAAAACAAAATTACTAAATATAAATGTAAATCTAAAATTACGCTAAACCTAAGGTTACAAACACAAATAGAAAATGTAAAATTACTAGCATATACTTAAAATAATGTCAACTACTAAAATATTCATCAACAGAATAAAACGTATTCTGCAATAAAAAATCTTTTAAAGTTAATTTAAATATTTTCATATTCTTACATTTTTTTATTGGCTCTGGTAACTTATTATATATTCTTTGACCTATTATTGCAGGTGAGTAAAAATGCATATTTCCTTTAGAAAAAGGCACATGCAATTTTTGATTCTGCCTTGTATTTTTATTGTGAATTTGACTATTAGTTTTAAATTTATCAAGATTTAAATGAATAAAAACACAGACTTCAAAAATATATAAGCACGGCACAGTTAAAAGTTTATATCTAGTAAAATAACTCTTACAGCTAGTTATTCGAGAAATACCAGCAATACAACGCACTATTCTTTTTTGAGATAGAAAGACTTCACTGAATTTACAAGACGTACCCCAAAATACTATGCCATACCGCAAACGAGACTCCACCTGAGCATAATACAGCATAATTAGCTGTTTTTCACTTAGCGTATCTTTGAGGTTTCGAAGTAGGTAGCATGCTGAGTTTATTTTGGAAATAATATCATCACATTGCCTTTTCCAATTGAGACACTCATCAACATACAAACCCAAAAACTTTAGGCATTGAACTTTTTCAATTTGTATAGAATATATTGATAGTTCGATATCTAACATATGTTTCTGTCTATTGTGGAAGTGAATAGCATGCGTTTTATCCGCATTAAGATGTACGTAATTTGAGGAAAACCAATAACTAAGATCACACAAAAGTTCGTTACATTTATTTTCAAGAGATATTTGTGATTTATCTGATATAAGTATTGAAGTATCATCTTCATAATGTGTAAACTGTACGGCAGAATTTATTGAGACAATATCATTTAAGTAAATAAAAAATAATATTGGGCCAATTATTGCTATAATAACAATTAAAATTTACTAAAATTACATAAATCGTCCATATCACAAATAAAATATACAATCCATTGCAAAATTTAACTAAATTGCAAATTGCATAATAAAACCTAACGAATTAATAAGTTTAATTAAAAAATTCGAAGAAAAATGAAAGAAAACAGCACAGAAAACGTAAAATTATTTTATAGAACACTGAAAACCTAAGAAGCAACAAAGAAACGAAACTGAAACAAATAATGAACAAGGAAGGAACAATAATAAACGACGATAAGACAATAATGGAAAGATGGAGGGAACATTTCCAGCTGATACTGAATGGAAATCAAGCGAATACAATGGAGAAGGAAAGCCACATCAAGAGAGTATCCATGAGAAACACGGAAAATCCAGAAACTATAGAAAAAGAAGAACTGGAAGAAGCAATAAGAAAGATAAAGATTGGAAAAGCACCAGGAAGCGATGAAGTAGCACCAGAAATGATGAAATATATAGGAGTAAAAGCAAAAGAAAAATTGTTATACATATATAACCTAATATGGAAGAGAAAAGTAATACCCAGAGAATGGACAAATGCAGTAATTATACCTATATACAAGAAAGGAAACACAAGAGACTGTAAGAACTATAGAGGTATATCACTACTATGTGTAGCAGCAAAAGTATACGAAACCATAATAGAAAGGAAAATCAGAAAAGAAATAGAACATAAATTAGAGGACGTACAAAGTGGATTCAGGAAAGGACACAACACACAAGACCATATATTCACCATGCAACAAGTAATAGAAAAAGCCTTAAAGAAAAATAGAGAAATATATCTGAGCTTTATAGACATGGAAAAAGCATTCGACTCAGTCAAAAGAAAAGATATATGGGAAAGCCTAAAGAAGAAGCAAGTAAGTGAAGAACTGATAGAAGCAACAAAGAGTATATACATGAAAACAACAAACACAGTAAGAATGTCAAATATACAGTCAGAACCATTTGAAACAACTCAAGGAGTTAGACAAGGGGGAAGTCTCAGCCCAGTGCTATTCATAAATGTAATAGATGAGATAGTGAAAGAATGTAAGAAAACATTCAAGAAATACTGCATCGGTTGGAACAGAATGCAAATGATAAACGCTGAGATGTGTATATTTGCAGACGACATAGTATTAATTGCGGAAACAGCAGAAAAACTGAAATACAACTTAGAGAAATGGAACCTAGAAGCAACCAAATACAACTTAAACGTAAACAAAGACAAGACTTAGATAATGAAAATATCAAGGAAACAAGGGGCGGAAGATCAAATAGAAATAATGATAGACCAACAAAAAATAATACAGACAAATTCATACAAATACTTAGGAACAGTAATCAACAACAAAGGAGACATCGAGGACGATCTTAACAACAGAATGGAAAACACAGGAAAACTATTCCAAGCACTAAATAGAGGATTCCTTAATAACAAAGAAATATCAACAAAGACCAATATGACAATATACAAAACAATATATAGACCTACAGTGACATATGGAGCAGAAAATTGGATATTAAACAAAAGGCATCAAAGCAGAATTCAGGCAGCAGAGATAAAATAAATCAGGAGAAAAAATTGGCATGGTTCGGACATCTAACCTGGATTAACAATAATAGACAAGTGAAAAGAGTGTGGGACGCCAAACCAATAGGGAAGAACAGAAGAGGAAGATCCATTAACGAATGGAACAGTGACATCTCGCAGATACTGCAGAGTAAGGGTAAGACTTGGCAGGAAGCAACACAGATGGCATACAATAGAAAGGAATGGAGAAACTTCGTTAAGAGCTAGGACAACTCAGAAGATTGTAAAATATTGTAATTTAATGAATTGTATTATAAACGGCCCAACGCTGAAAGGTACAAATGGCCTACTGATTAAGTAAAGTAAAGGATTCGTTTTTAGCAGTAGTACGCACTCTTTGAATATAATAACAATCATTTGGTGTTTTAAAGGAGGTTAAATAAATATAAACAAAGTAAAATTTAAGAGTACCACGGTCATAACTACAAAAGAATAAGAGATACACAGCTGAATTTGAGTGACGATCTTAAGAAAAATTATAAGAACAGATGCATGGTAACAGCACTACCAAAAAAATTTTTATGATCATTTCCTACCACTTATACCACGTATAAACAAATTAACAATACCGCTTCACATTTTTCACATTCTAATAAAAACAATTTAAAGAGATGTTCATTATGTTAAAGAAAATCCATAAAAATCCCATAAAACGAACAGATAATAACCTAACAAGAATCCAGTTTAAGGCAAGTTAAGTTATCTCGAGTTGGCTTTAATAACTGTGAGAAGAATTTTAAGTTTTTTACAGAAATCAATCATGCCATTTATTTTATATACTTTGTTGACGTATGACAAACTACCACAGGAATTCCTGCTCCGATCGATAAATAACTACCTGTCGATATTGTTGACTTGGAATCTATGAGAAGCATCAAAATTGTTTACGAGACTTAATTTGATCGCTTAGGTTGGTTGATTTATGAGAGCCATAGTTGGTATTTTCATAGTACCAATTATGAAAGTAGTACTTGACATTGGTAAACTGATATTCCTCAGATAAATAGTTTTGAATCAATTAAAACGATAATCTTTAAAGTTCCCAAGAAATCAAATAGACTATATACTTGTAAATGAGCGTTTCCGAAATGCCGCCAAAAAAGTCACAACATTTCCTAGGACAGATATTGGATCTGATGATCAAGCACTTGTAGCAGATATTAAACTGAGGTTAAAACGAATTCAGTAACAAAAACCAAAAACCAATGTACTTAACTTTGACGATATAAACATAAAACATAACATTAAAAAAGAATTTAACAATAGAATAAAAAACATCGGAGAACAACTAGAAGATCCAGAAGAACTATGGAGTGAATTTAAAAACCAAGTTAACGAAATCTCCACAAACAATGATTATAGAAAAAACTTAATCAAGAAAAATAAATGGATGACAGACGACATCTTGAAATTAATGGAACAACGTCGACTGATAAAATCTAATGAAACAGAATATAGACACCTGCAGAGAAGAATAAAAAAGAGATCAAATTAGCCAAAGAAAAATGGATGAGAGAAAGGTGCGACGAAATGGAGGATGTAATATCTAAACACGACTTATTTAATGTGCACAAAAAACTAAAAGAAATGAGTAACATATTTAAAAAACGAGTTCCTCTGTACTCGTTGACAATAATAACAAAATTATTGTAAATGAGCACGAAATAAGAAAAGAATGGCAGCTGTATATATCAGAGTTGTTTGAAGATGACAGGAATAATATTGCCGAATTCTACCAAAACTGTACTGACGGCCCAGAAATTATGAAATGCGAAGTAGAACACGCTATAAATAATGCTAAAATTAAAAAAGCTTGTGCTCCAGATGATACACCAACTGAGTTGCTGATACTAATAGAGGATGATAACATCAAAGTAGTAGTAAGACTTTTTAATTTAATATATAACACCGGAGTGATTCCCACAGATTGGCTCAAATCCATCTTTGTCGCAATACCTAAAAATACAATGCGAGAAAATGCTCAATATATTGATTAATTAGCCTAATGAGCCGCACTCTTAAAATTTTCCTAAGATAACTTCACAACAGAATTAGACGCAAATGCGAAAAGATCTCGAAGATACCCAATTTGGTTTTAGAAATGCTATGGAACCAGGAGGCACTTTTTGCACTTAACATCCTATTACAAAAATGCCGTGACCAAAGAAAAGATGTATTTGCATGTTTCGTGGACTTCGAAAAGGCATTCGATAAAGTACAGCATGTAAAATTAATGCAAATACTGAAAAATATCGGAATGGATGACAAGGATATTCGTGTCATTAAAAATTTGTACTGGAGTCAAACTGCTATCGTACAAATTGGAGAGATAACTACACCGATGAAATCTACATACAACTAAGAATCAGACAAGGTTGCATTTTGTCGCCAGCATTGTTCAATGTTTACTCGGACCAGTTATTTAAAAATGCACTTTTAAAAAACTAATAAAGAAGTACTAAGGAGTGTCAACAAAGATAGAGAACTGCTAAAGACTGTTAAACATCGAAAAATGTCTTATCTGGAACATATAGTAAGAGAAAGTCGATATAAAATATTACAACTGATCCTTAAAGGCAAAATAAAGGGCCGTAGAGGTGTAGGAAGAAAACAAGTCTCTTGGTTAAAAAACATTTGTAAATCTCAGATATCAAATGCAGGAAAAGTATTCCATATTTCAGAAGATCGAGAAGCCTTAGCAATGGTGGGATAATTCTGATATGGCACGCGAAGAAGAAGATTTAAATCGAATCTACCCATATACCTCAAAAGGAAAATCTTTGACCAATGTGTGTTACCTATGACACTCAGATGGCTATGGAACGCTAGATGTTGGGTGTCTCTCTGAGAGACCGAATCCCAACTGAAGAAATACGTCATAGAACAAAAACAACTGACAACCGATGGGCAAAACGTATTTTAGAGTGGAGACCAAGGCAAGAAGTAATACAGAGCAGAGAGACGCCCACCAACTAGACGGACTGACGACCTGAAACGTGTTAGCAATAACTGGATGCAAGCCGCACAAGACAGAGACAGATGGAAAGAGCTGAGGGAGAACTATGTCCAGCAGTGGACGAATACAGGTTGATGATGATGATGAACTACACTACCATTCTGGAAATTCAAAGAAGAAATATGACTATTACCACTACCATTGGCTGAAGAAGCTAATTAAAATATCGATGTTAATTAAAATAAACTGTTTTTGCTTCAATATCATCCTCTCATTCTCTTCAGTTCTGACTGCTCGAATGTAGTCTCTAAAGATTGAGTCTACTGATCACCAACGTTATTCACTAATTTATTAATCATAAAAAATTATTATTAGTCAGTTTTTTAATTATCGTAGAAATAAATACCTCTCAATCAATTAAATAACGAATTACCGCCGACAAACAACTCCAGAGGAGAATATAATTTCTGTCAAGCTGCAGAACTGTTTCCCCGCCCGCCGCCTCCTACGTCTCCGCCAGCAGCGTGAGAGTTCACTAAGCAGGAGTATGAGAAATGAAGGTAGTCGTGGAGAGAATAGAAACCGTCTTCCACGATACCCGCCTGCCTTCTCTCTTCATCTCTTTCGTTCGCCGTCTCTTTCGCTGCTTCCAACCTACAACTTTCCAGTCAAATCGCGGGTGAGATGAGGCATTTAAACGGACAGGAACGGAACGACCAGAAAAATGTTTCTTTTTGAATTTTGCAGTAGATTTTTTTCGTAAAAGAGACCTTGTTATATATATTCCTAACAAAAGTTTAAGAATCATTTGTTATGACAAGTTATCAAATGTCAGATAATTGTTCAGTTAGTATTTGTGTTATAAAAAATGTCAAAGTTTGTCTCAAATTAAAACTGAGTAATTTACATATACCTCCAGAGAGATGTAGATGTATCAATTATTGGGACACTATTTTGTACAGAACACTTCCATTTTGCTACATTATCTTTTATTTATCTATTGTAACAAACACGAAAAACCAAATGGAATTAGACCCTGAAAAACAGAAGGAAATATGGGAACAATATCTTAAAGATTTGTTTGGTGATCGGAGAGCAGAAGGGCCCCCACAAATAGATACCGATGGAAAACTAAGTATTCTAACCGAAGAAGTTATGCGGGCAATAAAAGACGCAAAGAACAACAAGGCACCCGGCGAAGATCTAACAACAGCCGAACATTTTAAACACTTGAGTGATGATGCTGTCGGGAAATTAACCTACTTCTTTAACATTATATATGAACATGGCACTCTACCGCATGACTGGCTAACATCCACATATGTAGCTCTTCAGAATATCATCAGAGCTTCTCTTGAAAATCGCCCTGAAGGTGCCAGAGTCAATGGAATCATCATTAACAATGTAAGATATGCCAATGACACCGTAGTATTAGCAGAAACAGAAGACCAACTAAAAATATTGATGAACATACTATCAGAAGAAAGTCACAGACTAGGTTTGGATATTAATCTTTCCAAAACCAAAATCATGGTATTCCACAAGAACCCCCATGAACAAATTACACCCAACATACAAATCAATGGTATCACCCTTCAGAGCTCCCAAAGCTTCATATACCTGGGCAGAGAGCTAAACAGTCAGCTAGACCACTCAAAAGAAATTAGAAGACGTATTGAAATAGCAAGATCTGGCTTCATGAACATGCGTAAAATGCTCTGTAACCCCAAGCTATCAATCACAATAAGGTTAAGAACACTAAAGTGTTATGTGTGGTCTCTACTACTATATGGCTGTGAGACCTGGACATTAAAACAGTATGACGTCAACAAACTGAATTCATTCGAAATGTGGATGTACCGCCGAATGCTAAGAATAAGCTGGACCAGCAAAACTACAAATGAAGAGGTACTGGAAATAATGAACACACGACCTCATCTGGTTAATACAATCAAAATTAGAAAGACGTCATATCTAGGACACATAATGCGCCATAAGGAATTTGAGCAGCTCCAGGTAATATTAGAAGGCAAAATCGAGGGTAAAAGGGGTATAGGAAGAAAGAAGAAATCCTGGCTCCGAAACATCAGAGATTGGACTCACACAACAGGAAATGACTTAATCCATCAAGCCCAGAACAGAGAGAAATTTGCCATATTGATCGCCAACCTCAATAGAGAAGGCACTTAGTAGGAGGAGGATCTTTTATTTCTTAAAAAACTAAAGACATTCCTCTACAGAATCAGGTGTGTAGTTATACTATGTTCCCCTGTATGATTAGGAAAGAAGGTAAATTATTGTTTTTGTGTTTTCTTATGGTTATACTCGAAAATAACTGCCGGGTACACCACCACCTGTTCTTTCACCGCAAAGGAATAACAATAATGTAAATGTGAGTCCGAATGATTATAATATGGTAAACGCTGTTAATTTATTACTTCAACAGAATGCAAATTTACTAAGATGTAAATTGGAGATGGAAGGTCAGATAATAGAACTAGTTCTTCTTCTTAGAGTGTCTGTCCGTTTCGAGCGTTGGCGATCATTCTGGCTATGATGACTTTGTTGGTTGCTATACGGAATAGCTGTGTTGAGGTCTTTCTATACCATTCTCTCAGGTTAGCAAGCCAGGATATTCTTCTTCGTTCTGGGGCCCTTTTTCCTTCAATTTTACCTTGCAAAATGCATTGAAATAGCTCGTATCTGCTTTGATTTCTCATTATACGTCTCAAGTACTGCAGCTTACGGTATTCACGATATTGACAAATCCGCTGTTGTGTTCATCCTCCGCAGTACTTCTTCATTGGTGACTTTGTCTGTCCATGGTATCTTCAGAATCCTTCTGATTAGCCACAGAGTAAAAGCCTGAAAGTTTTGATAGAGTGATGGAGTTTAAATATCTAGGCATCACATTATCTAGCTACAGAATGCTTGAAACCTAAGTGGAAGATCAAGTGAATAGAGCAAACGAAAGGCAGAATTTACAAAACAGTCATCAGACCAATAATGACATACGCGGCAGAAACAAGACCTGATACAGAGAGGACAAAAAGGATGTTAGAAACAGCAGGAATGAAAACACTTAGAAACATTGATGGTAAGATACTATAGGACAGGGTGGAGAACATCAAGAACTGGGTAAGAAATAGAGGAGTAAAATGGAACGATCATATAAGCCGAATGACAACAAATAACGTAGTAAAGACGGCAATAGACGGTTCCCCAATAGCAAGACGATCAGTAGGAAGACCACGAAAACGATGGAATGGCGGAGGCACATTGAAAAACAGACAGAGTCATGTCTATATAAAAAGAAGAAGGAGTAGAAACAAGAGCAAGATCATATTATCTGTAAATTAAAGGAGACGTGACTCCAGTGAGCATAAGTTGTTTGAAATTAATAATGAGTTACTTTATAGAAAAAGAATTAATTTACTATTTTATGTACCTGAATCAATGGAAAACAATGTGATTCGGAGTTGTCATGATGAATTAGGACATGTGGGCTTAGATAAATGTTGTGAAGCCATAAAAGAATCTTTCTGGTTTTCTAATATGAAACAAAAGGTAAAAACTTATATTACAAATTGCTTGAAGTGCATTGTATTTACTCCTAACAGTGGTAAAAAGGAAGGATTTTTACACAGCATACCAAAAGGAGACAAACCATTTAATATTTTATGTTTGGATCATTGTGGACCTCCAAAAAAAATCCAAAAGAACTAGCTATGAACATATTTTTGTAATTGTAGATGGCTTTACCAAATTCTTGAAATTGTATGCTTGCAAGTCAACTAACTGTAATCAAGTTATCAAGTATTTAAACTCATACTTCTTTACTTACAGTAAACCTTTAAAAATAGGGGAATAAGGGAATAAAGGAACAGAATGCTGGGATCAAGTAATTAATGAAGTTGAATTTGCTGTCAACAACACTGTTAATAGAAGTACAGGCCAGACGTCTTCTAAACTAACTATTTGGAATGAACCAAGTAGGTAATGTCAAAGACCATTTAAAGTGTTTTCTGGTCTACATTAACAAAGATAAATCTGATATTAACGAACTACTACACAATGCACGTGAAAAATAGAGAAATCCCAAGAAGCCAATAAGTTTTACTACGATTCAAGATATAAACAAGCTTTAATTTATGATATTGATGTTACACCTGGTGTAAATAAGAAACTATACTAAATTTCTAATTCCTAAAATCCTAAAATTTCTAAAAGGAACCTTATGTTATTAAGAAAATACTACCAAATGCCGATATCTAATTTCTGATGTCGAGGGGTTTCAAGTGACACAGAAACCATTCAAGGGTGTATTTGATGCTGATCATCTCAGCTAATTTATAAACTATAGCAACTGTAATATTTTGTTTAGTGGTTAATTAAATTCATCGGGGACCTGAAGACTAGCAAAAAATTCTAGTGCTTGAAAATGGTCGTGCAACTTAAAATTAAATCAACTGTGAGTAAGTTTTTTTTTATCATTTAATAATGAACTAACATGTGCAAATAATTCATCATTTGAATACTTTTTGTCGATGTACAGTTGAAATTTCCTCCAGCGACCCTCACTCCACATTTTTTAGTTTTCGGTCACTCACAATATTGAACGTTTAAATTGTGAAATATCCATCTCGCAATCCAAATTAGCCATAAATTGCGAAAGCCATAAATCCGTTCCTGTACCAATCCCGTTGCTAGCCGCGTTCCTCCATTCTCCACGAACACTCCAGACTACAAATGGCCACGGTAGATGGTAGGAAATTACAGGACTACTATCTTTCATTTTACGCCCCAAAATTTCTTATTCCAATTTCCTGTTCGCGTCTGTCAGTTGTTATGAGTCATTTTCTGATAAGCACTCGTAGCGAGACTATTATGCAATAGAACTATTACACAAAGAGCTTATCTTCCATTATATGTCATGCGGTAGGGAATTGAGAGGCACCGTTTTCGTTCCTATATTGCCAACACTGTTTCTCGCCTCAGTTGGTATGACTGTTCTTTGATCGTCTAGCGATGGGAAGCCGTGCTTAATTGAAAAATGCAAAACTGGAGGAAATAACGCTTTAAAGGAACGAGTACGGGTAACAAGTTTTTTTGGAACTGTTATTTCGAAAAATAACATCTACTATATATACGAAATATATTACGGCTCTTTTAAATAATGATCTTTAAAATTAGTAACTGTCTTTAAAATTCTAAAAGTTAAATTTAAATTTAACTAGATTATTCTATACTTCCATACAAAAATGGGAAAAATAAAACACAGTAAATTTAAATAACAAGTCCAAATAACAAGTTTTTTTGGAACTGTTATGATTTCGAAACAGAATTTCTACTATATTTCTTGATTTTTATCTTCATTGGTTTGATTAATAAAATCAGAAGTATTGAAAACAATTTTTTTTAAGTACTAATCTTTAAAATCAGTAAAAGTCTTTAAAATCATAAACATTGAAGACTCTGTCTTATTCGAAGTTAGGACTAGGATTTTTGAAACTGCCAATAAATCTACCTAGCTTATTCTATACTCAACTAATATTATATCGTTCTGTTTATTAGAAAAACTTAAGAAAATACTACTAAAAAATATCAAGGAAAAATAACAAGTATTTTTGGAACTATTATTTCGAAACGGAACATTTACTATATTTTTTGAAATTTTTGGTTTTTTGTCTTTACGTTTTTTTAATAGTAATTTTTTAAATGAGTTACAGGTTTTACAATCATAAAAAATTGAACGCTTTGCCATATTCGAAATGAGAATTAGAATGTTTCAAACTAACAGCAAATCTACCTATACTATTATATCACCATCATAATTCAATCTTCATCATCTTTATTCCTAATAATTTTCCTCATCATTTTTAGATTGTGTGCCTCTAGGACCCTTCTAGATCGTCAGTCCATTGTGTTAATAGACGATTCCTACTAAGATAAGCATCATATATCTTTATCCATTCCAGTATCCGCTTTATCACATCTATGAATAGTTTGGCCAGAGCATGGCATAGTTTTTCCAGTCACTGTCAAGGCATTTGCCACTATTTCATCGATTGTAGGAAATTTATTGTTTTTCATTTTTTGCACTGACCTTCGAACTTCATTTGGTGTTATTTCTGGTAAAATTTCAGATCCGTAATTCCCATCTTTGGTAATGATCGAATCTGGATATATTGCTCTTTGTATAGTTTTCTATAAAAACTCTCTACAGTGTTAATAATCAGCTGTTCTTTTCTTAGTTTGTAGATGATTCTTCTTCCAAAGGACATGTTCTGTCTAAGTACTTTTAGAATTTTGTTTTCTGCTATTACTGTAGATATTTCCATTATGTTGTTCTGTCTCAGATGCTTTCTAACATCATTTTTAATTTTCTTGTTTCAAATTCTTATTTCCTTTTTTTATTAATCTGATTTTTTTCAAGTGCTTTTCTTTTCTGTAGAAGACATGCTGTGGTTGCATTTCAACTTCTTTTAATGTTATATCGAGTAATATTATTGTTCATTTCATTGAGGCTGATATCCTCTAAATAATATGTAGCCAAGTTAAGAGCACTCAATGGAAAGATATGGGCATCAATATTGATGGAGAAAGATTAAATCACCTAAGATTTGCAGATGATTGTATTAATCGCAGATAATTTACAAGATACAGTTTCTATGATGCATTCGCTTAAAAGTCTGTCTGAAAGAGCAGGATTAAAGATAAACTTTGAGAAAACTAAATTTATAACAAATCTCGTGATTAGTTGAAATATAACTATTGACAATAATACCATACAACAAACAGATACTTACAAATATCTGAGACACGAAAGCAAAATAAGCAGAGACACTCAAACACATGAAATACAGAGGCGAATAGGCCTAACTTGGGCAGCATTTGGCAAACTAAGCCATATTCTAAAAAGTTCAATTCCCATGTGTCTCAAGCGAAAGGTTTATAACCAATGTGTTTTACCTGTACAAACTTATGGAGCAGAGACTTTAACACTCACGCAAAAATCTGCGAATAAACTCAGAGTTACACAACGAGCCATGGAACGTGTAATGCTGAACGTGAGCCTTCGAGACCACATAACAAACCAACAAATTAGGCAAAGATCAGGAGTTCAAGACGTCATCGAAAGAACCACGTCGCTTAAGTGGAACTGGGCAGGGCACTTAGCCAGAGCACAAGATGGACGGTGGACAAGACGTATTATGGAATGGAGGCCCAGAAACTATAAAAGAAGCCGAGGACGACCACCGACTAGATGGACCGATAATATAAAACGTGTAGCGGGAAACTGGCTACAAGCGGCCCAGTGTAGAGAACACTGGAAAGAACTGAGGGAGGCCTATGTCCAGCAGTGGACGCGATTGGCTGATTGATGATGAATATGTAGCCAAACTAGTGTTGATGTTTTCTTCGTAGTGTTATATCTGCTAGAAAAATCCATCTTCTCCTCTTCTTTTAAAAATCATTTTTATTCTTTATTCATCGAATAGTATAGAGCTCTATTTATTAGAAAAACTAAAGGAAAACTAAAGAGAATACTGTTATAAAATATCAAGTCCAAATAACAAGTTTTTCTGAAAGTGACACTTCATAACAGAACATCCACTATATTTCTTGAAATTTCTTGTTTTTTGTCTTTCCTGGTATATTCTTCTTTTACTATAAATGACATTTTAAATTTAAGACTACTTTTTACGAAATTAAAATTAGTATTTATAAACCCAAATTAGTATTTACAAATTAGTATTTACCAGAAGATCAGAATCATATGGAAAGCTCTAAAAATGTTGCAAGAGAAACTTGGTCCATAATACACGATCTTCGAAATAAAACTAACACAGCTCAAACATTTTCTTTTCCAAACCCTGAAAATCTAAATGAATACTTCGTTAATGTGAGTAAAAATATAACATCAACTATTTTGTCAAAACTCGATCCTATTTCTTATCTCTCCAATTCAAAAAAGGTCTCGAATTCATTCTTTGTAAGACCAGTTGATAAATCTGAACTGATCCAAACAATCAGTAGTATCAAAAGCAAATCTTCCTGTCGTACTGGTGAACTATCCATAAAAATTTTCTTAAATCTTACAAAAATATATTGAAAGTCCTGGTCTCACTATTAATGATTCCTTTGAAAAAGGTATATTTCCAGAGTACCTAAAGACAGCCTAAAGGTGGAGAAAAATCGAATGCCTGCAACTATAGACCTATTGCCTTACTACCGGTCCTATGCAAAATTATTGAGAGACTTATAAAAGCCCGACTTTCTCCTTTCTCCCTCGTCCTCATCCTTTCTCGTTGAAAACAACATTTTATTACAAAGTCAGGCTTTTTATCTAATAAATGCACCAGTGAGGCTATGTTTTCTGTACTACATGAAGTCTATCAAGCATTAAACAATAATCTTTACACTGTCCACTGTTTTTTGTGACTATGTCAAAACTTTTGATTGTGTAAATCACGATATTTTGATAAAAAAACTAAATTTCTACGGAATTCGAGTATTTCTTTGAATTGGTTCCAATCTTACTTGAGGAATAGGAAACAACTAGTTAGAGCAAATGATACTGACTCTAGTCACAAAAGCATTGTATGTGGAGTACCACAAGGTTCAGTATTGGGTCTTACTTTCTACTTATAAATGACATCACTAACTTAAAAATCGATGGAAAAATTTTTCTTTTTGCTGATGATACCAGTATTACCTGGAGAAACTCTAATATTGCAACTCTTCATGCAACTATAACTTCTGATCTACTTAAAATAAAAACCTGGTCCGACTCTAATTTACTCTCTTTTAACGTGGATAAGACAGTAGCATTATCCTATAAAGGAGCTCTTCAACCCTTGCTTCTTAATAACAGCCAGATCAGTATCGTTGATTCTGTAAAATTTCTTGGTATTTTTATAGACAGCAACCTTAAATGGTCCCTTCATATCGATTTGTTAAGTAAGAAACTAGCTCAGCCTGCTATGCAATAAGATCTGTTTCGAAGGAAATCAATTTAGCATCTTCCAAAATAACATATTTTTCTTTGTTCGAGTCTCATCTTCGATATGGCCTTCCTTTTTGGGGTTCTAGTACAGCTGCCCAATCTGATTTATCTATCTATAGCCCAAAATCTGTTCATGTGTTGAATATATAGGCCTCTCCCATTTGTCTCTGTCTTCTGTTTGTCTTTTTCACATTGGACCTGCGCTTTGCTCAATGTCATCTTTCCATCTCATTTGCGGTCGACCTCTTGACCTTTTTGCAGTATATGGTCTCCAGCGGCCAATTTCTTTATTCCATCTTCCATCCTGATATCTTTCGTTATGCCCAGCCCATTTCCATTTTAATTTCAATGCATGTTCGACAGCGTCTGTTGTTTCGGTTTTGCATCTTATCCACTCGTTCCTCTTTTTATCTCTCAACGATATTCCCAACATTTGTCTTTCCATAGCTCTTTGAGTTTTCTTTATTCTATCTAAGTTGCTCTTGGTACACGTCCACGTCTGGGCACCATATGTCAGAACAGGTAGGACGCATGCATTAAATACCTTCGTTCTTAATTTTAAAGGTATTTTTTGGTTTTTGATAGTATATGAGAGTTTTTCGAATGCAGCCCACTCCATTCTTATTCTTCTGGTTATTTTTTTAGTCAGGATACTTTTGTCTGCTCTGATAGCTAGAAGTAAATATATTGGGCGTGTTCTATGCTTGTTCCACCTTGTTATAGGCCACCAGTTATAGGTGGAACAATCTGATATTATTTTTTAATTACAAAATAGCAATACGGTATCTTTTTGGCCTGAGTAGAAGAACATATTGCAGAAGCTACTTCAAAAATCGAGGAATTTTAACTCTTCTCTCTTTATATATTTTAGAAACTTTTCGGCAAAAAAATTATACAACCATCTTCCTTTGCAACTTAAATCTACAACTTCTTTCCTTAAGATCCGTAAATTGAGAAAAGAATATCTATTTGAAAGACCATATTATTTAGTGGAAGAGTTTTTTAACGAATAACTAACAAATTACAGTACGATTTCGAAGTTTTAAAGTCCTTAAAGAAGCGGAGAAGTTGTGTTGCCCTAAAATGAAGAAAAAACATGAGAAAATAAGTCTCAACACTAAAAATCTGATCGAAGAAAGAAGGAGGCTAAAGGACAGGTATAACACAAACTACGCAGAATTTAGTCAACTCAGTAAAACAATAAACAAAGAAATCCGAAAAGACATACGGCAACATAACATGAGAGAGGTGACAAGGGTGATAGAGAAAAATAGAAGTCTGAAAGTTCTAAGACACAACATGTCCACAGGAAAAAAGAACATACATAAGTTAAGAAATAAACAAGACGACATTGTGACTGATAAGGAAGAAATAGTGAAAACAGTGGAAGACTTCTACAGACAACTCTATGAAACAAGTGAATCCGATGAAAGACGCCCCTTACCAAAGATAGAGAATCAAGGCTCAGAATTAATGCCGAACATAACTGTTGACGAAATTAAAAATGCACTTCGGGTGATGAAGAACAATAAATCCCCAGGTGAAGACAGGGTAATGACCGAAAGCCTAAAACTAGGAGGAAATAAGCTCTTACTGACACTTGCTAAACTGTTCAATAAATGTCTGTGCGAAGCGATAACACCGACGCAGTGGAACAACGCGGAAATCATCTTACTTCATAAGAAGGGAGATATCAGCGACCTTAGAAACTACCGCCCCATTAGCTTGTTGTCACAAGTATATAAGCTATTTACAAGAGTTATTACCAACAGGCTAGGAAGTAAGTTGGATTTCTATCAGCCAAGAGAGCAAGCAGGTTTTAGAGCAGATATGGCACGAATGATCATTTACAAGTAATTAAGAACTTAATAGAAAAGAGTGTTGAATATAACAAGCCATTAGTCATGATATTTGTTGACTACGAAAAAGCTTTCGACACAATAAGTCATCAAAAGATGTTAAAAGCCTTAACAGAGTGCCGTATAGATCATCGCTATATAAACATGATAAAATACATCTATCAAAATGGGACAGCAAGCGTGAAACTGGCAGATAAAAAGACCAACGTATTTAAAATAAAACGGGGAGTGCGACAGGGAGACACAATTTCGCCAAAATTGTTTACAACATTATTAGAGCATATGTTTAAGAACGCAAATCTGAGTGAAAAAGGAATTAATGTCAATGGAGAAATGCTTAGTCATTTGAGGTTTGCTGACGATATTGTCCTTTTTGCTGACAGAATCGATGATGCAGTATCGCAACTGGAGAAACTATACCTAGCCTCCCTACAAGTTGGATTAAAAATCAACCACACAAAAACACAAATCATGACAAATCTTGTGTTAAGCGAAAAGATTTCAGTAAATGGCATGCATATTGAAGAAACCACCTCTTATAAGTACTTAGGACATGAGATACGCATAGGAAGAGATAATCAAACGTGCGAACTAAGCCGCCGCATAGGACTCACTTGGGTGGCATTCGGCAAGCTGAGCTATGTTCTTAAATCAGAACTGCCTATGTGTCTTAAAAGAAAAGTCTTTAATCAGTGCGTGTTGCCAGTACTTACATATGGTGCAGAGACATTAACACTAACCAAGAAAGTAAGAAATAAAATTTGTGTTACCCAAAGAGCCATGAACGATCGATGTAGGCATTTCTCGTAGGGATCGGATCACGAACAAGGAAATAAGATGGAGAACAGGAGTGACAGATGCCATAGAAAGAATTATGACCCTTAAGTGGAACTGGGCGGGGCACATAGCTAGAATGTCGGATAACAGATGGACACAGCGAATAATACAGTGGAGACCGAGACAAGAAGCACATCGAAGTAGAGGTCGTCCACCAACAAGATGGTCTGATGACATAAAACGGATCGACAAAAATTGGATGCAAACAGCACAAAACAGAAATACATGGAAAAGACTGAGGGAGACCTATATCCAGCAGTGGATAGATCCGGGTTAAATGATGATGATACAGTACGTTTAGGTACAAGCAACTAAAGTATTTATATATATATATATATATATATATTATATATATATATATATATATATATATATTATATATGTGGGGTACACATGCAACAACTTAAACTTATTCGTAAACTAGTTCGTAAGGATTTATTATGCAACAATAAAACACTGAAAACTTTGTTTTCAAACTTCCACAAAATTTATTTTAACTATTATCACTACAGCTGTTTCGGCTGATAGCCTTTCTCAAGTGATCTATTTTTGGCATGCGTTTACAATTTATAGTCTCTAATGAAATAGGTTGAGGAGGGGAGAACTGTTTGTCTCAAGTTGGTCATTCAGAATTATATCTGTGTTTTTTAATTTATTGATTTCCATAGATTCTAACAAAGATAGCTTAAGGCCTTTATTTTGAACGTGAAGAATTTTAAATTTGTCATTAAAGAATGATTATGATCTAGAAGGTGAAGTGCGTATGTCGAATCTGTTTTTCTATTCTTGACATACGCACTTCACCTTCTAGATCATAATCATTCTTTTAATGACAAATTTAAAATTCTTCACGTTCAAAATAAAGGCCTTAAGCTATCTTTGTTAGAATCTATGGAAATCAATAAATTAAAAAACACAGATATAATTCTGAATGACCAACTTGAGACAAACAGTTCTCCCCTCCTCAACCTATTTCATTAGAGACTATAAATTGTAAACGCATGCCAAAAATAGATCACTTGAGAAAGGCTATCAGCCGAAACAGCTGTAGTGATAATAGTTAAAATAAATTTTGTGGAAGTTTGAAAACAAAGTTTTCAGTGTTTTATTGTTACATAAAATGAATTTCCATCAAGTAACGGTCGAATCCATCAATTATTTATTATGCAATTTGCAATTTAGTTAAATTTTGCAATAAATTGTATATTTTATTATCTTTTGACGATTTATGTAGTTTTAGTAAATTTTAAATGTTATTGTTATGTTTTTACTTTTTGTAAGCTTTGTACATAAAATTGTACAATTTTAAGTGACAATAAAGCATATTTCTATTCCATATGTAAAGAAATAAACATTGTTTTTATGCCCATTGAATTAAATACGTATAAGGAAACAATCATTTTCTTGTGGATATATATTTTCTATATATTAAAAGTATATTTTTCAAGCTGAAAGTCTGGCACTAAAATAAGCGTTACAAAATAACTACTCCTAGTCACTACCTCATCGCAAAATGATTTGACGCCATGGCATCCTCTCTCCGCCCATTCGACTCGCTTTGCCTACAGGTACCATTGTTTTCTTCCTTATTCAGTGTGATATTGTCACCGTTCGGCCTTTGTTTCCAGTTAATAATGACAAAAAGTTGGTAACGATGCTGGACCATACATTACGCGGTCTATTATTTTAGATGAACTGAACCGGACATTGAGTTATATCAAGTGGACACAATAAGCTACGGAGGAAGTTTAGTAAATTCCGTAATGATGTTCCATTTGGCAGTGGCTGGTATTGTGTCGTGTCGACGAAATATTATGGAGAAATATGTTTTGCTGACATGAAATAATGTTGGGAGTCGACTCTTCGCTTATATATAGCTATATTTTTGCTTCAAGAAGAATATATCAGCAGGCCTGTTAAATAATTTAAAAAACATGAGAATACATTATAAAAAAAGGGTTCAATAGACTTTACTGTAGATTAGCGTGAAGCTGTACACATATTAATCAACAGAATTGCTATTTTTATTATTCTCTTTACAATTCATAATATTTTCAATCAAGTTTCTATTCAGCAGCAGTTTTTGTAGGTTTGTCTAAACCTTTTTCCATGCTCTATCGTAGTAGTCGCTAATTAATTTTGGGTGGGGTCCAGACATATTTTAAAATAGGTTTGGGGAGGTCCAGGAAAAAAAATTGGCGAAACTTCGTTGTATGCTTCCATCGAATGAATCAAATTAAGTGTCATCGTATCACGAAGTCCTGCTAAAAGAAATGTGGAGCCAAACATAGTATCAAGGTAAAAGGCCAATTTCTTGCAGTTTTCATATTTTCCTGAAACATTTTTACTCCAAAATTCTTGGGTGGATCCAGTTTTATGCATTTGCAACAAAATGTCTTCCTGCAAGTTTATAATCTCCATTTGGAACAAGGGCTTTGAAATGGGAACAAATTCGCAGCAACATCATTCCTTTCTCATGGCGGAAGAACTACAAAAGGCGCTTTTAAGAATGCTTTACAACTTTTTTATGTCTGAGATTCCTCTTTTTATATTCTAATTCACATTCCAAAAGTATTATTCTCGGATTCTGTATGTATCTTTTCATTTTGGGATATGTTACATCTTTATTAAGCATAACACCTTTTAAAATTTTAGACTCTTCAATAGATCCCCCAGGAATCTTCTCAACTTTGGCATACCTCTTAATATCAACTTCAGTTCTGCCATTTTCTTCTAATAATACTGTGTTTACTGCATCTAAAGCAATATTTACTGCCAAATCTGACCATTTACTTATGAATTTTGTACCAATGCAGCCTTTAACAACTTGTGCAAGAGCATTTTTATCATTTCTATCGACTGGTATACTCAATGGACCTTCCAATAACTGAATCATATCTTCAAGTGCTTGTCTGTACTGGCGAATTATGATTGTTGGGTGAATGTGTTGTTCCAAAAACTGTTCAGCTGCCACTAACATTTCTCCTGCTAAGACAATTACTGAGGTAGTACCATCTCCAACTTCTTCATCTTGTGTTCTTGCAATTTCAATCATACTTTTAGCAGCTGGATGTTGTACTGTAATTTCACGTAAAATAGCATTGCCATCATTAGTCATCACAATACCTCCCATTGGATCCATAAGCATTTTTAACATAGCTTGAGGACCAAGGCATGTCCTTATCACATCCGCGATTGTGATGCTTTCCGACATTGATGTTTTCTAGCTGAACTTTTCGGCCGGATTCTCGTTTGGTATTTTGACTTAACACCAAAATAGGGGCACGTCCTCCACCAACATTTATTTTTTATAAAAAAGTAATTATAATTTATAACAGAATTGTAATCGTATGAAACATGTCATGAAAAGTAAACTTTAATATGCTTAAACCAAAGAATGACAAAGTTGGGCTAGTACTGCAATGTAGAACACCAAAAAAACATAATTTTAAACATCTTTGAACATATGTATAAAGTTTAAAGTGATATTCTACATCTCCATTACATCAACCTGTTTTTTAAACAAACAAGCTGTTTCTGTTGAATTAAGAAATTCAGTATAGGCAAAATGGCAATAATATCACTCACTTCAACCGAAATTTTATCATGTTCGACCAGTTTGAAGGCCTTCTTTACTTCATCCGTAGATTTATATCCTACAACGTCTAGGATCTTTTCATGGGCTTTTTAATTTTTAGCAGTATAGCGATAGTATGGCTTCTTCCTTCTTCCTACCAATACTTTTACTAACATAAAAACTCCTTACTTTGGTGCGCTTAATGTTTAGTTTGGATGGTGCAATGAATATCTTTTCTTCTTTAGATAATGTACCAAAATATGGTCGATTTACTCTTTTTCCCTTCTGGAAAAAAATTAAATTCCCTTGGCTGCAAAGGAGGGAACAATAATTCGTTTTATAGCGGTGTTCTAGTCTGTTTTTTTTGTTTTTTTTTTGTCCATGTGCTGAAGGGTAGTGTTTAACAAATTTGGAAAACCTTTTTTATTTATTGTGTTTAATGTGGGGTGATAGTTCTTCACATCACTAAGAGTTTTCCACCAAGCCATCTGAAAGGGACGGAAAAAACCGACATCAAGTGGTTGTGTCAAATCTTGAGTTTTTGACTAAACATATGAGGAATCTACAAAAATTTGCACCTTAACTGGAGTCAAATATGGTGGTGATATTGTAATTTGCTGACCGTACACCGCAGTAACAATTTTTTTCTGCAGGTTGATACCAAAAAACCTGTTTTCAGGTGCGAGCGTCAAAAAAAAGGCAAATTTAAGTTTTTTTCCAAAAAAAAAACTGATTTGTTCGCTAAAGCTATTTCATTCTTCTAGCAATCTGCCTCAAAAACGAAGGGTACCACATCGCTTCGTCTTGGTCTCCAGAAGGAACTTGATCCTTTGAAGAGCCAAGAAACACCTGCTCAAAGCGTGGCAAGCGGTTATTCAGTCACTAAAATCGACGTTTTTTTTTTAAATTTTTTTGCGATTTTGCCCGAAAATAGATTAAAAGATACCTTTATAGTTCGAGCACACATACATATTATGTATCGATCGCTTCGTCTTGGTACCCAGAATGAACTCTGACCCTTTGAAGAACCAAAAAAAAGCTCAAAGCGTGGCAAACGGTTATTCAGTCCCTAAAATCGACGTTTTTTTTTTTTATTTTTTCGCGATTTTATCCGAAAATAGATTAAAAAGACCTGTATAGTTGGAGCACACGTACATATTAGGTACCAATCGCTTCGTCTTGATCCCAGAAGGAACTCTGACCCTTCGAAGAACCAAGAAACACCTGCTCAAAGCGTGGCAAGCGGTTATTCAGTCCCTAAAATCGACGTTTTTTTTTTTATTTTTTCGCGATTCTACTGGAAAATCAAGTTAAAATGACTTTCATTCGACAACTGAGTTTTCCAAAGGCGATTGGATCGTAGTAAGTTTATGATCAATTGTACGCAGGGGTAGTTGAAGAGGTAAACAACTAACATCTTGTAACAAAATTTCTCTCAACAACAAAAAATGGCTTTTGTTTTTTGAATCGACCAGGGCATACACAAAACGTTTGTTATATATTATATTATTATATGCCAAATCTTTTTTATAGTGTTTAATTAATGAAGAATAAATATATTTATACCATTGTTAAATAGTATCTATCAATAATAAAAAATTTAGAATATTTTTGATGTATTCTATGTATTTATTTTTTTTTACTTGACTAACTTTTATCTCGTTCTACATACTCATATTAATCTAAAAAAAAAAAAAATTTGAATCATATTTTCTTACTTAAAACACGATAAATTAATATGTGAAGTTTTTCAGCTACATTACAATTTACTATCTATAATTTGATGACGGATCAGGCTACATATGTACTTAGGATCAAGTCACCAGCTTCCGACAGGTAGATGAACCTTACTTACGGAAGTCATTTTAACTTGATTTTCCGGTAAAATCGTGAAAAAATGATAAAAAACGACTTTTTTAGGGACTGAATAACCGCTTGCCACGCTTTGAGCAGGTGTTTCTTGGTTCTTCAAAGGGTCAGAGTTCATTCTGGGGACCAAGACGAAGCGATTGGTACCTGATATGTACGTGTGAATACAATGCATGTGAAAGTTACGGACTGCAAATGAATCTCAAGAAAACGAAATCAATGATATTCTCAAAAAAACCACAAAATGTAAATAACCTGATCATCAATAATACAACGATAGAAAGAGTAAAAACATATAAATATTTAGGAACGTGGCTAACCGAAGATGGAGATCAAGTAAAGGAGATCAGATCTAGAATAGAAATGGCAAGAAACACGTTCATAAAATTGAAGAAATTACTTTGCAACCGTAACCTTAATCTAGAGATTCGCACAAGAATGCTACGTTGTTACGTCTTCTCTACTTTACTATATGGCATGGAAGCGTGGACAATAAAGCAGTCTGAAATCAAAAAATTAAACTCCTTTGAGATGTGGTGCTACAGGAGAATGCATAAAATATCGTGGATTGAAAAAGTAACTAATATAGAGGTGTTACAAAGAATGAAGAAAGAATGTGAAGTCATAAAAACTGTTAAAATTAGAAAGATTCAATATCTGGGACATTTAATGAGGGGTGAGAAGTACGTATTACTGAGGTTGATTATGCAAGGGAAGATACAAGGGAAGAGAAACCCAGGACGACGCAAAATGTCCTGGCTAGGATATTTGAGTGGTTCGGCTGCAGCTCATTAGAATTATTCAGAAATGCGGCCAACAAAGTTAAAATAGCAATGATGATTTCCAACCTCCGCTAGGAGAAGGAACTTGAAGAAGAAGATGTACGTGTGCTCCAAGTATAAAAGTTTCTTTCACTCGTTTTTTGAGGCAAATCGCTAGAAGAATGAAACAGCTTTAGCGAACAAATCAGTTTTTTTGTTGGAAAAAACTTAAATTTGCCTTTTTTTTAAGGCTCGCACCTGAAAACATGTTTTTTTGGTCTCAACCTACAGAAAAAAATTGTTAATGCGGGGTACGGGCAGCAACTTGCAATATCACCATATTTGGCTCCAGTTAAGGTGCGAATTTTTGTAGAATTCCTCATATAATGTCCACATTGTTTTGTTCGCATAAAAATATCACCTTATCGATAAAATGTGAGAAAAGGTTATCTGCTATGATGATTTTTCGCCCTTCAAGACGTTTTGCATGTGGTAAAAAGGTCAAAGTAAACCAATCCGTAAATGTCTGTGAATCTATCCATCCATGATGGGTGCGATTATATCGAGAACCTACAGAGCAGCATCTGTCAGTACAGCAAGGTGATCCTTTTGGACCATTTCAGTCCATTGTAACCACATTTTTTCTGCTTTATAAATTATATATGGTGGTAACAGCAATCCTAAAGCCAAAGCACACAACACTATCGTCGTTGCGCTTTAGTAAAATTAAAAAAGAGTTTGTGATATTTGGTGCCGCGTTGAAATATCATTTTCTAATTTCCGGGCTTATCTTGTACATTGGTTCGTCGTAATTGAATATGTTATTAGGTAAAATATTTTCTAATTCTCTAGGCAGATTCTCGAAGTAGGTAACTAAAGTTTTTTTTTGAAATATTAGCTCTAGGTCTTTTAATATTGGTCGCCACTTTTTGGGTAATTTCTCCTTTATGCCGTCTCAGTAATGAATATACCCAGTCAGTCCCAGATAAATTGTTTTTGAATTTTGAAAGTTTTAATAAAAGACCAACACACACGCACAGACATGGAAAGGAGCAATAAAAAAGGAACTAATAAAAAATAAGTTAACAGAGCAAAAAACAGAAAAAAAAAACGGAAAAAACTTGGAAACAAAATAGAACAGTAGTCAACAGGTGGTGCAAAGATTAGCAGCCATGTCTCAATACATTTTGCACTTGTAACCCCAAAACCAAAAGGTGCTTTCAAATCCACTAAGTGATGTATGTTGATGAATCACAAAATCCTACAATGTAAGAACAACTAAGCAGTCCTAACCGTACCAGTGATTAGTACCACCACTGGTACGATAGTTTGTGTGCATTTCAACCACCGTTCGATTTGAATAATCCCAACAAGGTAAAATTAAATTATTTATTATAGAGCTGGTGAACGGGCTACCCGTCCGTTTTATATGTAAGTGAATGGTCGTTATTTTGTGAGACTTGCCTGCTTATTATCGAAGATACCGTAGTACCGCAACAGTGGCGTATCGAAAAAAAAGTCGTCGCCCTAGCATACTTGTATATATTAACCTTCTTTTAGTTTTTAATAAATAAATGAAACGAAGCCGAACACTCATTATAAATTATTTTATTTTAATAATATTTGGTATACCGGATTATCTTGGTAAAAACAATAAGTGATTATAATTACACCCATATTAGTTATTAATTTTTTCTCCAATTTTACTAACCACAAAAAATGTTGACTTTTAAATAGGTAAAGAAATAATAAATAAGACTTACTCACAATCAATTTAATTTAACTATCCAGACGACCGGTTTCGCTTTCTACAATATGCAAAGCATCTTCAGGTCTCGATACAAAGTTAAATAAATGCTGAAATAATAATAAACCCATATTAGGGTGTTGTCTAATAAAGATAAACAAAGTAGATGTTATAAATTACAGTAATTATGCCAATATTACATGTCTGTGGTTTTTCAAAATGAATAAAAAGGAATAAAAAAGTATAAAAAGTTTTAACAGACAAGGTAAGACCCACAAATTGTTATAAAATAGTCTATTAAATTGTAATAAATTAATAAATGAGCAAATAAATAAAACATTACTTACATGCCGGTACTCTATTAATTGATGGATGGTAGAACATGGTTGAAACTATCATGTATTGTTGAATGGAGAACTTAAGTCTGCTATTGTAGTTGTTTGACAATAAACGGGAAGTTCTTGAGGAGATAGATTTGATCCAATGAAGTAGAGATATGTGTAATCTATCTCCTCAAGAACTTCCCGTTTATTGTCAAACAACTACAATAGCAGACTTAAGTTCTCCATTCAACAATACATGATAGTTTCAACCATGTTCTACCATCCATCAATTAATAGAGTACCGGCATGTAAGTAATGTTTTATTTATTTGCTCATTTATTAATTTATTACAATCTAATAGACTATTTTATAACAATTTGTGGGTCTTACCTTGTCTGTTAAAACTTTTTATACTTTTTTATTCCTTTTTATTCATTTTGAAAAACCACAGACATGTAATATTGGCATAATTACTGTAATTTATATCATCTACTTTGTTTATCTTTATTAGACAACACCCTAATATGGGTTTATTATTATTTCAGCATTTATTTAACTTTGTATCGAGACCTGAAGATGCTTTGCATATTGTAGAAAGCGAAACCGGTCGTCTGATAGTTAAATTAAATTGATTGTGAGTAAGTCTTATTTATTATTTCTTTACCTATTTGAAATTTACTCACACAAGCAACACATGCATGAGTTGACTTTTAAATTTAATACTAATCAAAATTTAGCAGTTTGCAGTTCTTGTTTTTCTGATATCACTGAGAGATCTGACTGAGAGATTTGCCCTCAGAATAAGGCTGATTTAATGCTATATCCACAGTGTACTCTACTATGGAGCTGAATCATGGACATTAAACCGGAATACAATAAATCGACTTAACGCGTTTGAAATGTTAACATTTAGAAGATTGTTAAAGATTCCATAGGTAAATAGAGTCACGAATATAGAAGTGTTAAGAAGAATAGGCAGAGAGAGGGAAATAGAAAATACAATAAAAGAAAGAAAATTGCAATATCTCGGACATGTGATGAGAGGCGAAAGATACAACATCTTGAGACTCATAATTCAAGGAAAAATAGAGGGTAGGAGAAGCGTAGGAAGAAGACGCGTTTCCTGGTTGAAGAACCTGAGAGAGTGGTTTGCTTGCAGCTCAATACAATTGTTCAGAGCAGCTGCCTCGAAGGTCAGAATAGCCATGATGATTTCCAATCTCCCTCGCGGAGATGTCACTTAAAGAAGCAGAAGAAACTCAGGTTTCATAGGGAGCGAATAGTTGGCCTAAGAAAAGCCGGAAATTTTTTTCGAGAAATTGTGAATGGAGTTCACAGAAATTTAGAAGCTGTGTTAAGATGTTATAGAGCATGGCATCAAGTAGATCAAAGGCTAAAATCGTGTAGCACAGGGCGGCGCCGAAAAAGAACACAGCGTCATTCTGGTCGCCTAAGGATGGTGACTTTAAGAGACTGCTTCTCCACCACCAGTTCTATTGAAAATCAATGGTTTGCAAAATATGGCTGACTGATTGGGTTGCAAAAATATATCGTGGAATTCTTTTCATTTCGGCCACACTGAGTGCTACCTCTTACCCTTGAACATCGGTGTTATCGTCTTGAATGGTGCAAGGAACGATTGGCTTGGGACCTGGAATTTAATGTGGTTATTTTTATTGATGAATCTCGATTATGTTTAGTGATGCATAATCACCGTGCACCTCCCTGTTGAGGATATGGTGCTGGGGTGTGATTGCATACGGTTCAAAGTATATTCACATTTTTGTCATTTAGAGATGTCAGCTGTAATGTTTTTGCATGCCTGATTCAAAAACGCTTTCGATAGAATCAGACATGAACAAATGATGGAAGTGCTAAAGAGGACAAGGATTGACGAAAAATAGAAAAAATAATAGCTAACCTGTATTGGAATCAATCAGCGGTACTTCGAATAGATGCAGAATATACAGATCAAGTCAAAATCTTATAGGGAGTGAGACAGGACTGTATAATTTCATCCCTGATATTCAATCTGTACTCGGAGCACATTTTTGAAAAGGCTCTAAAGGAGATTGATGAAGGACTCTCAATAAATGAAGTCAGCTCAATAACCTGCGGTATACAGATGATACAATATTGTTTTAGAATACCATAGAAGGGCTGCAAAACTTGATGAAAAAATAACGAAAACAAGTAGAACATATGGACTGGATATAAACACCAGCAAAACCAAGCTAATGATCATCAGCTTGGAAGGAAAACATAACTGGAGCAAATCTGTATGTGAATCAAATGAGAATTGAAAAAGTTCTCACAATACAACTACTTGGGAACTGTAATCAATGAGTCGTGGGACAATACCCAAGAGATTAAATGTCGCATCGGAAAGGCAAAAAGTGCATTCTTGACTATGAGTTCTGTGTTCAAGAGCCATGACCTCACCTTAGAAACAAAAATAAGGCTCCTTAAATGTTATGTGTACTCAGTGCTTCTGTACGGAGTAGAAACGTGGACATTAAGGCAGAAACTCTATCAAAACTTCAGGCTTTTGAGCTATGGTCATACAGAAGGATCCTGATACCATGGACAGACAAAGTCACCAATGAAGAAGTACTGCGGAGGATGAACACAACTGCGGATTTGGTCAACATGGTAAAGGGCTGTACTTACTTAAATGCATTTTGCAAGGTAAAATTAAGGAAAAGGGCCCCAGACGAAGAAGAATATCCTGGCTTGCTAACCTGAGAGCATGGTATAGAAAGACCTCAACACAGCTATTTCGTATAGCAACCAACAAAGTCATCATAGCCAGAATGATCGCCAACGTTCGGAACGGACAGGCACCCTAAGAAGAAGATGAATCCTCTTTATTATTCCTTCATTTTTACCCTTGCTGGACAAATTCGAATATAATTATAAGTTCTAATTGTTTCTAATTCCCTGTGTCCGATTCTTCTTGATCGACGATGATAAAATAAAATGTTGAAGTCGTGGAGTAAAATATAGTTTTATTGACAGCTACTGAATTATTACACTATAGTTGTTGTTGAGGTAAAAATTTATAATAGACTGCGTCCCAAACTAGTCCCGAAGCTATATTTATAATCTCACTAAAATGCTACGATTCATCAAATAAGTGTATTGCCCTCTGCATAGAACAAAAACCTTTGACTTTTGAAAGCTGGCAAATATAATTTGAACCGAGGAAATGATTGCAGGCATTTCTCAATAAATATTAGGCAATCTATAGTTTGCAGGAAGTTGAACAAACTGTAATTAAGCTACTAATCGATATGTTTACTAACTCTACAAATTCAGGAAATTATATTCAAAATTCAAATTCAGGAAATTAAATTCAAAATATTCATCATCTGGTGGTGTCGCCATATTGTCAGGTGGCGGTTTATTAGGAGGACCAAAACCAAAAAGTTGCTTTGCATGCGAAACAAAGTGTGGGATGGGACGTTTCGCTTGCATCCCTAATTTACACTCCTAATGTAGGTTTTGCTGCATCTCTATTGAGTTGGTTAGAGGAGCAGCATCAAAGATAAAAATAGATGTAACGATTGCTAACCTTCATTGGGAAGATTGGCCTAGGTTAAACGATGGATGTACAAGAAGAAAAGGATAAATGGAAAATACATAATTAATAAAGAGTAAAAACTCTTTCGACAAAACAATTCAACAATTTAGACACTACGGTCATAGCAAGAAAAATTGCTCACAAAGCATTAGAATATAACAAACCTGCCTACGTTAATTTGTAGATTTGACTAAAGCCTTTGAATGTATTAAGCTAGCAGATGTGTTTAAATTACTAAATAAAAATCCATCATAAATGAAAAAGTCTAAATAAAATCAGTTTAGGCTGGAAAATAAACACACCCAATCAAAAATACTAAAAAATCGTATGATTCTTGCCAATTTTGGGTAGAAAGAGAGTACTTCACTGGCCGTCAAAGCTAAACAAACACTATTGCCAACTTGAGAGACGTAAACACACTGCATGACTGAGCAGTGGCATGTTCGAGACAAATCTATTGTTTCCACTCGGAAAAGTAACCAATAAATAAAGGGAGTTGCTGCTTATTTAAATAATTGACGGTCGTGTGATGCGCCTTGATCGACTTGCTAGATCAGTCCAGCTCCGGGGCTCTTCTCTTTTGAATACTTAATGTATACAGGGTGTTCGGTCACGTCCGAATCGGACGATCTCTGATGGCTAACAATCTGAGATAGATGACGATGAAAAATTGGACAGTTTCCCATAGTATCTTACACTTAGTTCTATAATAAGCTAGCTAATAATCTAATGATGATTTTATTTCAATATTATCATTAATTTGTACTGGAGCTGGTTTAATAAGGACCAGATCCATACAGATTTATAGATTACATACAAATTTAGACAGAAGACAAAAAATAAATATATAGGGAAGCTCGAAACTAAGCGAAAAAGGATTTCAAGGCAAACACATCCGCAATCATGAGAGAGAAAAAGTAAATTTGCGGAATTTTAAAACCATCATACAAACCCCAATTGATTCATACTTCAAAGGAAGATGTCGAAAGAATGTTCAAATTTTGTATTTGTAGGTATCGAAGAAAAATGTAGTAATAGTAAAGACTAAAAATTGTTACAACCGATCAAAACTTATTGCCAGAGGCTATGCAGTATTTTATGGAAAAAGAAAACTACAAGTATCAGTAGATGTAAATGGATTAAGGAAAATAGTCGTTAGTTATCAGTCATTTTATGTAAACAGAGCAAATAGAGGTGGTGGCGTTAATATTTTAGTAAAAGGTCTCTACATGTTTAGTGAAATTACTCGATATGATGATACATGTTGAATTTTATCTGTTTATATTGAAAAAGTCAATATAATTGTTGGTGCGATATATCGACATGGAATTTAGTGTAAATGAATTTTATTTTACTCTAGAAAACAACTTGAGATGTTGAATGAGCTGAACAAGAAATATTGGATTATGGTGATATTTTTCTTCTTATGGTGCCTATCCGTTACGAATGTTGGCTACTAGCATGGCAATTCTAACTTTATTGACAGCAGCTCGAAATAGTCCTGAAGTGCTCAAGGAAAACCATTTTCTGGAGCCAAGATATTCTTCTTTTTCCTGGTCCCCTCTTTTCGTAGACCTTTCCTGTAGTATAAGTTGCAGCAGGTTATATCTATGATCGTTTTGCATTACATGTCCAAGATATTCTAGCTTGCGCTGTTTCACTGTGGATATAATTTCACATATTTTATCCATCCGACATAGAACCTCAATGCTTGTTATTCAGTCCACCCAGAAGATCCTCAGTATCCGTCTATAACACCACATCTCAAATGCCTCGAGTTTTCCCATGGATGCCTCGGTTAGTGTCCATGATTCAACCCCATAGAGCAGCACTGTAAATACGTAGCATCTCAATAAACGAATTTTCGTTTTTAAGGGTAGGTGGCTCTTAAATATCTTGCTCATTCTGTGTGCCAGATGGGTCCCATTGGTCGTTTATGGTGATTCTTAAATAGTAGTAACGGGGTATTTGGAGTACTTGTTCAAGCCCGTATTCTTGTCTGATTCTCCACAATTGCGTTACTAGTGTCTGTAAACCTTCTGTCTAGATTGTCTGCAAAGAGGATGGTGTCGTCTGCATATCTGATGTTATTCAGGCGCTCACCATTTATGAGAATACCCTCTTCGATATGCTCTAAGGCCTGGCTCATGACGTGTTCCGAATAGACGTTAAATAATAGGGAAGAGAGTATGGATTGTAGTATATGTTCTTGATTACTCGAAGGTCTTTGTTATCCAGATCAGTTGCCTTTAGTATATCCACGAGCTTAACGTGCTTGATTCCTTCGAAAGTTTTCTGGTGGTCGATAAAGCATATATATATATATATATATATATATATATATAATATATATATATTATATATATATATATATATATATATATATATATATATATATATATATATATATTGTTATGATATGTAAAATCAAGAAAAATATTGGTTTGCTTAAAATATTTCAAAGTTCAAAAACATTAAAATAATTCAGATAAGTCAAACAATGAACAACAAACATTTCGAAGAATGAAAGTCTTTTAATTTTGGGTTACCCGTATTTAACAAAACGTAATATATACATAAATTATTTTCTTTAGTCTTTTTCTAATAGTTTTTCTTTTTTCTTTGTCAATTCGTTTATACTCCCACATTTTTTCTGTTTTTTAGCTTTTCTTCTATTCTCCATCATATTTAGGATTTTATCAGTAATTCACTCTTTCTTTTTAACCGTTGTTGGGCGAAGATATTTATCTAGGATTGTCTGGTTAATTTGTTGTAGTTTTGCCATTTCGTTATCTGGTTCATTAGCTTTGTCTGTATTTTTTAATTCTTTTTCTATATAGGTTTGTATCTGGTGCCTGGTGTCTTCATTTTTTAATGGTCCTAAATCGTATTTTCTTGCTTTTGCACTCTCTATCTTCTTCAGCTTTAGTCTGATGTTAACTACCAATGAGTTATGGTCCAACCCGATATTAGCACCAGGTTATGTTTTGGGCCGATGATATAGAGTTTCTGAAATGGTGATATTAATGTGGATTATGTATCAAATGCCAAACCAAGAAATGATCTTGAAGTGCTTCTAAATATTAACGCTTTTTTCTCTACATCAAACCCAGTTTACTTAATCTGAACACTATTGTATGTTTAATAGGCTAAATAAAGACAGATTTAAGAGTTACTTCAATTAATAAACAAAATTTGGATTTGAAACATATTTTCTTGGAAAAATACCAAAAAATAACATTTATAAACATACATGCACCAACTGAAGAAAAAAGGAAGTTGGTGATTTTGTCCTTCACACTTTTAACGTTAAGATAATAGAGAGTTATGTGGACTTTCTTTGACCAGCAAAATCTACAGACCTTACCCCTCTAGACATTTTTGTGAGGCTACACAATTGGGACAAACAATAGGTTTGCCACAAAACGCCATTTTGAAATGTTGATTATTTGGAGAGAGTAACAAAAGTTTATTTTTATTGTTAGGTTACAGACCACTTTAACAAAAACGTCTTTTTAATAATAGTTTAGGAACAAAATTTAAACTAGATATTTTAAAAGGCCTTGCTAAGTTTCCAGCTTAATCGGAAATATCTATTCCTTGAGTTGCTTTAAGAACGATTTGAAAAAACTATAAACCCATAATTTCAAATCTTTATAATATTCTTACATTGGCATGATTGAATTGGCTGCGTGGCAATTTCGTATGCCTTCGTGTATGGATATTAGCATTTAAACAATTATAAACCTTAAAGGAAATATTGTAGCATGATAACACGAGTTAAGGTCACTAATTTGAACACAATACAATCGATATATATTCGATTTAAAAATACGTTACTAAGTATTTTGAATTAAGTGTATAATTGTTCAAGAGGATGAATTCCATAAAAACAATGAAATTTGATTTTAAAATTGACTCTATTTTATATTCAAGGGCATAATAAGTGGTTTATTAATGTGCTCGACG